>JAYRBT010000093.1:47468976-47488967 GCA_036023395.1 Myiotriccus ornatus | reverse complement strand
ATGTTATTTTCCCAAATCCAGTCTCTTTTGTCTGCATAAACCTTCTCTCAACTAATAGTAATTGTGTGGGGGGGTGTAAGAGCAAATTAGCCCAAGGCAAAACCACGACAGGGTCCCTTCCAACTCAGCATATTCTGTGTGATGCCAGGCATTTGGTTTTTTAAGCTAGATGCTTAAAAATAAAATTACTACAAGGCCCACATTTATACAGACCTAACGCAGGCAGGTGCCCTTTTCCCTTGTGTTCGCAGCAGGAGAAATGGAAACTAGGAGTTCAAACAATTTCATCATAGGGACCCGAATTTTTAGTGTATGGCAGAGAAGTCCTGCTTACTTCCAGTGAAAACCTTGTGAGTCATCTGACTGCAATTACCTCATTGCAACTGAGATCCTGAGGCCATCCTACCTTCAAAAGAGAAATCTGTGTCTGAAGGAATGTGTAGATTGCTAGACTTTTTGTTTGTTCTCTTCCTATTTATTTGTGCATAATTTGGGAGAAAGTTCAGGTAACTTTTAACTTGTGTAAAGTAGGAGGAAACTACCTCCATTTCAGAGAACCCAGACTCGGAATAAGGCTTGTCTCCTCTCAGGGATGCAGAATTATGTGATCATGAGGCATGGGTTTGTCTTGACTGCTGTTTGGCTTTGTTCACACTGGCAAATAGATAGGTGGGAGCTGTGAGGTGAGTGTAGTGGAGTCAGTCCTGCAGATTTCCTTAGTGCATGATGAGAACAAAACCTGAAGGAGACATATGAATGCATAGACATCAGATGACAGTAAGAAAGTGTCGATCAAAAGTGCTGTTAAGGGGATGATATTTTTCTGAGCTCATATGGACTCTAATCACTGCAGGTCACTGGGGTAATCCTGGGAAGGAACATCTCACAACCCACATGATGGCTCTTTGCTTGTCTTCTGATTTCTAGTGACCCACAGTGTGCCCAGACTGGGCTTTCCTCACTCTCCTGGGCTATGTAAGTAGTGCTGCAGAATGCTCTTGTGCTCATATTAGTAGATATCTGGCCCCTCTGAGAGAGGAAGATATCTCTTTGAATTTGTACACAAATACAGAGGGCTCTGAAGGGCTTAATATTGTTTCAGTTGGGCTGGTCAGAGTGGAATTCTACATTTCATTTAACAGTATTTATTCTTCCAAAATTTGACCAAAAGTCCGTTCAGCTTAGTGAAGTAAATGATTAAATATCTCTTGCTATTTGGTGGCAATCACACTGAGTATCTTAGTTTTTTCTTGCAGTAGAACACTTTGTTTATGATTTCAAAGTGCTTCTAAAAAGCTAGGGGCGAACAAAAGACCTTTGGTATTTAGGTTATTGGTTCGGTTTTGGTTTTGTTTTAGGTTTGGGGGTTTTTGAAACACATTTTGCTCCCCATTTTTCCTCAGCCTCTGTGGAGCATTGTAAAGCTACCACTTGGATCTTCTAAAATGTTCCCTACAAGCAACTTCTCAGCAGTCATTACTTTCAGCCATGTTTCTTTTTCTATACTCTTTCCATTACCATATATTTTTACTTTACTATATCTTGCCCCTTCATTGCTAGTATAAGAATTGCTTACTTTGGAAAGGCCTCCTAGCTATCTTATATTTAGAATGAGTTAATATAAAACTTACGTTCCAAGGGTCCATTGTTCCTCTTCTGGCCCTGTCACTTCATTGTCTGTTCCTGAATATTTGTTTTATCCACATGATTGTTTCCTCTGCAACTTTCTTGGAAAAACTTGTTCTGTCAGTATTGTCTCCTACTAAGTTTTATCATTTAAATGTGAGTACCTTCCTTTCTTGTTTTAATCTACCAAATATCTTGTATCTTGAGATACTCTTATTTGTGCAGTTTTGTGTATAAGCAGGCCATCTCATTCATTAATCTCTAATAATCTTGGTTCTACAAAGAGCTAATTGAGAGCCAAAGGCTGATAACAATTGTGCTCTGGCATTTGTATTACTGTTCTATCTCAGCTCCTTCTGATGTCAAAGAAACTTATTGGAATGTCTCCATCAATTCCTGCCACAGTAGTGGAGTCTTACTGGTTGTTTTTTTACATAGTGAATGGTGGGGTTTTTTGCTGTTGTTGTGGCTTTTGGTTTGGTTTCTCAATTGAGCTTTTTTGTATTTATAACTCATATGTTATCAGCCAGTAAACATGTGATTCAAGAAAATTATGGGTTATGCAAGTTAAAGAAAGGGAAGTTTATCCTAATGATAATTTTGTTCTGTTTTTCTGATACACAGTCCTTTTAGCTGTTTAAGTTCTATAATGCGTGGGTTGTGTGCAGAGAAAAATACAAAATCTTTGAGAGTTATTCAGTTTAGAATATTGTTCTGTTTAATTCTATTCTGTCTGTAACTTGTCTGTCCCACCACATTTTGTATCACAAAATCTTTGGTCAAAACAGAGTCTAAAGAAGAGCAAGCTGGTTTTGATTACTGGATTACATCTCCATTAGGATCAGTAAGAGTTTTCCCACTGATTCCCTGGAATTAACTGAGCTATGTACTTAAGGAGAGAGTGTAGCTGATCAAAATACGACTGCTCTCTTATACCATTTCTGCCTAATGGACGACAATATTTCATTCTCTTCCTATGTATTTGGCTTTCTCCAGTAACCAGATCAAGAGATCACAGTACTTATGAAGCATGAAGTAATTCTCGTGGACTCTGCAATTCCCACAGTCTCTTGCTCACTTATGTTCATAACTTCCATCCTTTGCTCTTCTAGAAAATATGAAGCTATCTGGAAACAACTAGATTATCCTGTCCAGGTCTAGAGGACTGAATAGACATGGTAAAACAAAGGCAGCACATTGTGTGGTTGCACTGAAGTTGAACAGTTTCTCCCTTGCAACTGATTTTTCTTCAGCTGTGCATGGGGCTGGGGGACAGCTGGGGCAGAGGAAGTTTTATGGGACTTCCGTAATCCTGTGCAGTAGCTCCAGTTAGGGACACTGGAACACCTGAATCTGCTGATCTGCTGTTGCTATTGCACATGCTCTGCACATTTTGTTAATGCAAGCATAGTATATTTCATGTGGTTAGGAGGTGGGAATTCTTTACATTTCCAAACACACTGCACAACACATCTGCTAGAGTCCCAGTGTCTTCTGGATGTTCTGCACAGTCTTATGTATATAGACTGCACATTCAAATGGACTTTCATGTGGGGCTTTAGGGTATTGGCTGGGTAAGACGTGCTGTTTTGGTGGAGCTGAGGAACATGCAGGGGTTCTGGTCAGAGGCACTGTACCTGTTTTTCAACCTGTTTTAGGTTACCACTAGCTGGTTCTGAATTAATCTGGTGATAGCACTGGAGAGGGTTTTGTCATGCTGATGCAATGTCTTTGTGAAGAACACCACTGATGTATCATCTGTGACTATATAGTACAGTTTGAAAGTAGCTTTAAAACCCCTTTGTCTCAAAAAGGTAGTGTTTGAACTATGTGCTTGGCAATATCAGTCTGGAGAAGCTGTACTATCTCCTCTCTTACCAAGCAGATTTCCTAAGAACCAATCTGATCTGAGGCCTCTAGCAGTAGCTAAACTGATTATTCTGTGATATCCTACATGTTTGTGTAGCTGTGCTGGTTCATGTTATGGATATGGGAGGGATGATAATTGGCAGAAGGGCAGATAAGAGAAATCTTTCACATCTGAGGATGTTGTTCCATATGTTTTCTTCAGCAGCAAAGTCAGCTTGAGAAATCTCTCTTCCTCCTCAACCCCTCATGCAGTCATCCTTTCCCACCCTCCTCTGAAGCCACCACCCTTTCAGTGGTGGTGATAGAAGTGCTCATGGAACATACTGCAAACCAGGTTGCAGACAGGAGTGCATAGCTTACTGAGGGCACTCAAGGCTGTGGCATAGCAAAGAAACAGGCAATGCTTGGGAAGGAGGAATTAGAGCTTCCAAACCAGCTTTACCAAGAAGAAAAGATGTTGTGAACTACATCCTTCAGCGCTGCTAATATAGCCACTTCCATGTATACATGGCTGCATGAACCATGAGAACAGTTTTGTTCAGGAAGTACACAGTATACAAGAGAGATATTTTACATGGATAACAGAAGCAAAACAAGTTGCATATGGACTTGGAGAATGTGGTAAGGCAGAACACTGATTAGTATATCTGTTGGCTTGGCATGGCTAGGGCTTGGGATTTATGGGAAGAAAAAAAAAAGGAGGACTTGTGAGTAACTTGATTAATTAGAAAGTGATATCTGGTGTCTTGCCTATACATGAAGAATCATGGTGGAAGGATTAAAAGGAGTCACTGAATTAGCATGACTGGAGGAATAAGAGAGCTGCTGTGGTCAATCTGGCAGCATTAACTAGTACCCATACTGTGTGACAGGTGCTATACTGAAGACCATCATGATCCTGAAATATTTACATGGTAAAATGCAAGACCTAATGCAGATATGTTGGGTTACAGACAGCCTCAAAGATGAAAAGTTGAAAGAGAACTGGCTATCCCAGTAACAAAGTATTCACCCTAATGGATTCACTTTGAATGCCTCCTCTTCAGAGAATTCGTATGCAAACCTCTGAGTGTGCAATTGCTTACTTCTCAGACTAGATCTTAGAGGCATATTGGGCAAGAGCCTCTCTAGCTTAGTTAGAATTTGGCAGGTAACTTTTTTCTCGTGGGTACCTGAGCTATTTTTAGATAATTCAGCTGACACCTTTCTAAAGGCCTGATAGTGGGTTAGGAATGCTGATCTCAGGCACGTGCATTTGTTCCTTCTTCAAGGCAAGCAACACTGTCAGGGATCAACAGGGAGATTTATGAGCCTGGCTGGAAGCAATGGGTTTTCCTGTCATTGTTTCCAGGAGGAAAAGTGGGTGTAGGAAGGGACATGCTCCCCCCACTTATATGAGCCCTGAGGGGAAAACTTTTGCAGATAGTGACTATGGGAACCAGTTCTTTCATACTAGCTTGTCAATAAAATATTCAATATCCCCTCTGGAATGTGCCTGCAGGCTGTTCCTGGGGATTTAGAAGTGCTGAAGATGATAATAAGAAATAAAAAATGCCACTTCATTTTGGCAAGGGCAGCATGAATTTACCTCTGTGGAGATGAAGGGGCTTCCCTACATGCTCTATAGGAAGTTTTGAATCAAGAATCTTATCAATAGTTGGGAAAGGGGCTCACTCCCCATTGCCACTGAATGACCTTTCTTCACCGTAAGCAAGTAACTCAAAGGAAGCATAAACTTCCAGTGAGCTTATGATGGCAAAGCTTCTTCTTTCTAATTTAAGGCATTTTGTTTGTAAACTGAATGTCTGGTAAGACTTTACTGAACTGCTAACTAAAATATTTTGGTAGCTGTGATCCTGAGCAGATCAGGTCTCATTGTGTTTGATTCTGTACAGGAACAGAAAGAAAACACAGTCACTGTCCCCAAAAAGCTTGTGCACTTGGATAGTAGACAGACAGCAGAGACACGTATACAAGTAAATGGGCACAGTGTCTTGTGGAAGCACACTCAGAAAGGCTTGGCCCCTCTGCATCCAAATCCCCAGGCTGAGATTTTTGTTTGCATCTTGGACAAGGAACACTTATCCAAAGACATTGAAGAAGGAGCTCTGTGGCTGTGCATGGGACATGTTCCAAGAGCAAGGGCACCACAGTAGAGAAGGGAGGTAGGTGGGGTTTGTAAGGCTGCAGTCAGGTTATAGGAGTGCTATGTGGAGGTAACATCATGGGAGAAGGAGGTAGGCACCCCTTCCATTCTTCAGGATCTGATACTGCTTTCCATGCAAACAGATGGCAAAACTCCTGATAATTTAATGGGACCTGGCAGGAGCAGCAGAGGCCTGGGAGCCAGATGCCATCCTTGGTGCCATTTGTTGAAACTGTTAGTCATCTGGTAGGCAGTGTGTCGCACAGGTTCCTGAGAGGCAGCAGCTGCCAGGCCTGTTGATGTACACCTTGTTTTCATTCCTGAATTCCTGGGTGGTCAGGCCTTTTCCACATGCATACCAGCTAGTGCCTGGGTGGCTCCACACAAGCTATGGTGCATGCAGGTTGCTCCTTGGCAAATGTCAGTGTACAGCTGAGTCTATGGTTGTAGGAGGATAGTGGGGAGGGATCTGGAAGATGCTATGGGGAGCAGAGGAGAGAGAGGGATACCTGAAGTTGTCACTGCAGGAGACAGGGGACATGGGGAAGAACTGAGGGGGTTATGGTGTGGTCTAGCTAGGGAGGTTGGGGGACCCTGGGATGCTGTGGGGAGGATGTAGATGAGGTAGATTAACTTCAGTCTGAGTGTGACCTGTATTTGAGATCTGTGGTGTTGTGAAGAAAAATTCAGGAAAGCAAGAACATTGCAATGAAGTGTAAAGGGACATAGGCAAAATGTATATAGAAAGATGGGGAGGGGTTGATGAAGGTTATGAAAATACCGTGGTGTGTAGGCGGTGTGGAGGGAAAAAAATGTTTTATGGAAAGAATCACATATTAGGAAATAATGCCCTTCATGGCCTATCTCTTATCCTGGATCTGGGAATTCTTTGAGCATTGTCCCTACAGACTATATCCAGCCTTGCATTGGATGCTACCTCTAAAATAAAATAGGATTTCTTTCCTTGTTTGAAATAACCATATGCAGACTAATAGCCATGGCACAAGCCACAGGCTTTCAGAGGTTGAATGAAGCATGCCAGTCAGAACTAATCCAATTATAATTTAATTTTCAAAAATTTTTTTTAGTTTACCATACGGTGTAAATTATGGTAAATTTACTGCTCTATCCTTTTAATTTGTCCTTTGCCAGAAATGCTGAATTCCCATGCTGGCAGCTGGAAGCATTAGGACACTTGAAAGAGACAGCCTGTCCTTACAGATTTTCAATTCTGGGCATATCTCCCTGAAAACATCAACACTAGATGATTATTTTTTAATGTTTTGCAATTTTAATTATGTTAGTACTGTTTGAGGAAGGGTGGCATTAGAGACTCAGCTGCTTCTTCGTCTGAGGAATGGAATGGTATTATAAGATCACAGGAGGAGAGTTTCCTGAGATATCTGCCATATCTATGACCGTGGTGTCTCACTGCCATTTGCAACAGCATTGCAAGGAATTTGAATGCATTGTTACTGCCTTTGCAACTGGTTATGCCTTTTTTACTGCTGACCTTGCTCAGGAGTTTCGCTTGACTTAGGAGACATTGGTAATTAAAAATAAGGTTAGGAAAATTGTTTTTCTGCGAAAAAAGCATCAGTTCTTGTTAAGACTGAAAGTCTTGGAAAGAAGGGTGAGAAGAAGGTCTGATTCGAGTGTGCATTAGATTCTGAACAGACCCCACACATGGATTGTTTTCCAAGAACTTTGTGAGCGACACTAAACTATTGTTTACTCTCTTTGAGCCTTAGTTTCCTGCCTCTGCCTCAAATTCCTACCTTTGTGTATGTCCTGGGAAGATGAAGGCAGTGAAGTTCTTTACTGTGCTACAGGCAGCCACGAAACGTATGGTTCCCTTGGATTATTTTTATCAGTTAGGGTAAATGAAGCAAAGAAGCTGAGGATGGAACTTTACTGCCAGAAGCCCTTTTCCTCAGAGAAGAAAACCCCCTGATCACAAGCCCCAGACATGAATGAAATTCTCTGCTATCTTTGACTTTGACACAGTAAACCAGCAGGAAACAGCAGAAAACTTGTCTCAGTCATTTTCACTCTACTCCAAGTAATCATGTAATTTTCATTCACTTCCTTACATGTTTATGCTGTGATATGAGCTGTGGGCTTCAAGCACATACCACAAAGTGCCCAGGTGAGAAAAAGATTCTTTGACTGACTTTTTGCAGACACTTAACTTGCAAGGGGATGTTTATGTAAGATACAGTAAGGGACCTGTTTTCCAAGCTAAGAATTGTACTTCAAATTTGAAGGTATTAAACTTTGGCTGGTCACCTGTCATAGCAAGAATTAGACTCTTTTTTGCCACCCAGGCTCATTGCTAAATCTACATAATCCCGAAGTGCAACTTTTAAGTGTGATTTATCATTGTGATTATATTTATTGTATCAAGTCACTGTTGTAAAGCCTTTGTTTTTATAGGAGGGTGGAGCTATAAATACCCTGGGAACAGGAGAACTGGAATGATATTGCCCAATCTGCTCTAAAAACTTTTCCATTTCAAAGTGAATTAGAAGAAATTGCACCAAAAAACCCCGCCAAACAACCCCCAAACAAAACACCCCCCCACACACTATCACATAATAAAATCACACTAATATTTAGTTATCTAATGGAAGTAGATTAAAAAAAAAAGTTCAGTTTAAAACAGGCAATAGGAGCTAGAAAAAAGCTAGATTCAAATTTTAACTGTGAGAACAAAAACATTTTCAGAGTGACTGTCAGCTTCCCCAGACGTAAAATGCAAAGGCTCTGAGCTGTAACATCGCTGGCAAATCAGACAGATTTTTCTCCCCTTCCCCTCACTGTCAGGGGGCATTGTGATGAAGTGAGAATATGGCAGATATTTTGGAAAAAAAATTATCAGTGCCTAAGACCATGGCTTGCAGCTGCCAAAGGTCTGGATTGTATTCTGGAGATTGTAGGAAATCATGCAAAACAAACGTGAAAAAGAAAAACAAATGTTTTTCTCACATAAACCCTTGTGAGGTGTTTTCATTTCAGTGCTGCCATCTTGCTATAACCCTGGGATAGTAGTTTGCAACTGAGTGTGCACACGTGTGTAGCAACTCACAAAGCCTTTACTAATAGAAAAATGTCACTAAGTGATCTGGGTCTGGGTATGTGAGCTTATTGCTTGTGGCTCAGAAAAAACCCAGTATTTCCTTTCCCACAGCCTAGATCTTGTACAGAGGTCACCTTATTTCCATCAAGCTTGCCAGACACTGCCTCCTCTCTCACAACTTATATTCCCTTTGTGGAATACAGGTGCTTCTCTAGGTGAGAGGAAGGGCAGCCTTTCACTGGGGGAAGAAGAGCCATTCTTGCGGAGAAAACTCTCTCCACGTGGGTTGGGGAGGGCAGACAGGCTCTTTGCAGGGAGGCTGTGAGGGTGTTCAAGAGTGCTTTTGGCAGGGATGTACTTTGACAGCATTCGTGCCACAATAAATCTGCAGCCCTATACACTGGGAGGAAGTGGGAGTTCAGTCAGGGTTCAAGAGTTGTTGTCAGTCAGCCAGTGCTGGCTCTCCTGGTGTTTTCAGCAGGACTTTTGAAGTGTTTGGTTCTGAAGTGCTGTAATTACAGGAAGAAGACAACGGGAAAACTCGCCTTGGGAGAGCTGGTCAGTGGGAAGAGCTGGCCTAGCAGAAGTAAATAAAAATATTTTTATTGCTTGTGGTAATATGAAAGAGAAAAGTGGGAGGTAGAGCTGGCAATTTCCTCATTATTGAGACAGCTGAAATGTCCCTAGGAGGTCAGAAGAGCAAGGTGGAGTGGTGGTCCCTTACCATTCTATGTTTGCATAACCTTTTGATGAACAGCAGACTTGTGTGCACTCCAGAAATATGCAGTCTAAGCACTGAAGTTGCTGTTCTGTCTGATCCTTTTGACATTGCACTGAGAATACTGAAGAAACAGCCCAAGGGCTTGAAAAAATCAGTTTCAGTGTCTTCACTCATATGTCACTTTTTTTTTTCTTTTTAAAGATAGATATGATATACCTGACCATGACCAAAATTCAGTGGTTATGTTGCAAGTAAGGACCCTGTTTGTTTAAGACAAAAAGCAAAAAAAGCTCTTGAAAATCCATCAGTGCAGTTCAGAGTGATGAGCAATTTTGATGACTTTGTGTTATTTAAGAATTTTCTTCATTTTAAAGCACTTCAGTTTAAACTTCTTGGACTGCCGAACAGGACGAGATAGATCAAAAAGTGAAACAGAATAATGCTCCTCCCCAGCTCTACGAAATCTCTATCAGGGCCAAAGGTTTGAATGTATTATATGAGGAAACAGCTTTCATCTCGTACAGAGGCTCTATTGTGCTTCAGGGAGAATTTTGGAGTCATCTAAATTTTTACTTCTTCAGTAGGCAGTCTCTGAGGGCTTGCTGTGAAGCTACTGGTCTGTAGTCTTATCGGGTCAGACCAGAACCGCTCCTCTGACACTGCTAGGTACTTGAGTTTTGTCCTGAACTGTGAGCTGAGAAACCAGGAGCTTGCCTAAAAGGTTACCAGATCTAATGCACTTTTACTGGGATAAGGAGGAAATAAGGAGGTGGTAAACAAATATAAGAGCCTATTGTGACTGCGACTTAGAATCACCAGGAGACCAATTAACACCTTTTTGTTCGGATTAACCATTATGATGTTTGCAGCAAGAGCCTTAAATTGGTACTTTCTTGTAGTTCAAAGTGTGACTACACTGCAGTTACAAGGGAAGTGAAGATCAAAGCTCCCAGAACAAATAATTACATGAAGATAAATTCCATCTGATGTAGGAAGCAGCAGAAGTCTCCAAAGAACAGCAAACAGCCTGGCCGGGAGCAGCCCGTCGGGGTGTGAGCCGCACAAAAGGCTGCTTTCAAAGGGAGGAACGCCTCGGCCGGGTTGGGATGGGGATGGATGGGGTGAACCGGCCTCTCGTAAACTATCCAGTTGTGAGGGGATGCTCTTTGCTGTGTCAGCAGCTCCATTATGAAGCTTTTTATTTTCTGAGGTTCATCACTCAGCTGAACCGGTGCTAATACGTAGCATAGAAATCCTGTGTGGAACCTCTGTGCTTGGCTGGGAATTTTAAAGGTAATTAAAGAGAAAAAAGCCCATTGTGCTGTATTTGGTGACTGGTTTATTTTCTTGGTGTTGGTCCTGTGCCCGGGAAAAGTCTGGGGGGGTAGGAATAACGGAATTCCACTCCTTGCCTTCACGTTCCTCTTGAGGCCTCTCAGTGATAGTTCGCCAATGAGAAACTTGCAATTAAATAAATAATTCTTGAATTAGTTGAAGTCTCAGCTTCGATGTAGTGTGTGTGTAGGTATTGTCTCTAACTTAGTCTTCAAGCTGAAAGTAGAGGGGGCTTTCTTTTTATTTCCTGAAGTACAAAAAAAGAGGCTTCAGGCCACGAGTAAATGGTTACAGGGTTTTAGTGGTTTTCTGAACAAATAATTGTTTCGTTATTTCTTTATTTTTTGCTGAAAAGCACCAGTGAAATGCATAAATGACAGCTGAAGAAGCTGTGAGGTTGCACTGCTTCAAAGAATAGCAGGTTATATAAGGGGAAAAGAAAACAAACAACGAAAGAAAACATGGAAAATTTAAAAAAATCTCACATTTTGCATTTTGTCATTTTCAAAGCTTAGTATTTCTTTGTTATTTATTTTTCCCTCATCTTGATACAATAGAGGGTTAAAGTGAAGGAAAATATTTAGTGAAAACAACAAAAAAAAGGTCCTTCAGTGGCATATGAATGAAAATTATACAGCACAAATATACCTGTCTTGAAAATGAAATAAATTATTAATATCCCTACAAATGACACTGCAACTAGTCTCCTTCTAATTAGAAGCTGGGAACATTTCATTCCATAAGCAGTCTCCTCATTATTCTCCTAGGTTGTAAAAGATGTGTTCCTTCAAAAACTGGGCATATGAAATAATAAGCTAACACTTCAGTACGACATTGACTCACCTGTTTTCTCTCAGCTTGCACTGAGCTGACCACCTGTATTTCTGTCAGTCTCCTGAGTCAGATAAATCATGTGTCATACAATTAAATATTTATTGTGTCCGCAGGGTATTCTGTATGAGATCTGCACTTGGTTTGGAGAAGGTGTGTGCTAGGTGAACAGGTCCAAAAAGCTGCACCAACAGCCTAAGCACAGCTTGATTCAACCTCTTTTCATTTTAACTTGACCTGACAGGAATTAGCATGAATACAACTATGTACAGTGTGTTTTTAATGATATGAGGTTTGAATCCATTTAATTAACCTAGTTTAAATCAAATACTAGTTACAATACTGAAACTTTTTTTCCCAAATGTGTTGGTTAAAAGAAAAGGATTTAGGCCAAGATGTTTTTCCTTCCTTCTCTTGGGCAATGCAGAGATTAGCTGCCACCTTCTTGATCTAGAAAAGAATACCAGATCCCACATATTTTACATGTAAAACTTCCATATGGGAACAAGAAAAACTATTCCTACAAAAACTAAATTATTTCTAGGTAAGTTCCCCTCCCTCCTCGTCTGCCCCAGTCTGCCTTTTTGCCTGATGGGAAAATCTGCTACAATATTGACTGTCAAGTTAGTGTTCATCAAAGTAAGCTAATGTTTTGAATGTAATGAACGTTTATCAGGCTGTTAACCCTTTTTCTGCCTCCTTGAACTACTGGCATGCTGCTGGAGCAGTTGAGGGGCTAAGCTGGTAACTAGCTGGCCAGAGACAGCCTTTCTGAGCCCACAGGAATGCACAGAGCTGCTGCCTGAGTGCCTCAGGCTGGCTCTGGCAGATCTTTTGCCCAGTCAAGTCCCTTCTCCCTTGGGCAGCACAGCAGCGTGGTCCTTCAGCCTTTACAGACTCCCACCAAAGGAGCTTGTGATGCTCATGAGATGAAGACAAAGGGAATTTTGGCATGCCTGTGATAAAGATCTCGATTTTTTTTTCTCCCTGTAAGGACAATCTAAACAAATCACTACCCAGGTGACACTCAGTGGAGTGCAGGTGCTGTTGTGGTGTTCATTCCAGGAGTCAGTGGGTCACCACTGGGATATCCTCTCAGTTTCCTGGGAGCCTCCCTGAAGCCGGGGAAGCCACAACAGGAAGGTAGGTGTGCCTTTCCCTATTCCCAGGATGAAAGGCTGATTTTAAACACAGGACACCTAATGTTTAGGTCAGGTCGATGTTTTGACATAGTCTGACAAAAGCCAGGAAGTGTACTCTTTGTGCTGACCCTGGGCACCTTGCTAACTCCCACATATTTGTTTTCACAACAGCTCTAGCTAAGGGCTGGATTTGACTTACGAATTTCCTGGCTTATGTCAGTTTGCCTTACAGCCATAACCTGGTTTGAACATATTTCTTTCTGCATTTAATATTAATGCTGGAAGTGCTATTTACAATAGCCATCTTCTAATGAGTGGGAAGGAGTACAAAGCCTTTCTGGAGGGGGAACATAAAGTGTTTGAAACTGGTAACAAGCATATGGACTGTTGGCAGAGGATCACTTAAAATAAATGATCTTTTTGTTTTTACTCATGAAGAGGTCAGTTCAATAAAAAAGAACACTTCTTACTTTTTTAGATGTTCTTATCACAAAAAGGGCCATTCTTTTATTTACTGCCTTGCAGAGGCATAAAGGGAATTATTTGTATCAAAGAATGATCAAAGAATGGTTATGCAGCATGTCTTAAAAGACCATGTAAAAATAAAGAGTATGTTTGTTGGGACATGTAGAAGAGGAACTCTAGCTTAGTTCACTGATGAATTTGACAATAACAGCTCTTGATGACTCTTTTTCAACTCCTTTCCCCTCTGAGGTCGGAGTATAAAAGAGCTTCCTTCTTTCATGAACTGGGCAAAAATTCATGCTTCTCTTGAAACCAATAGCACTGATCACTGGAGATAACTTCCCAGCAATGTATTATCACTGAACTCAATGCATCTAGGACAGCAGTAATTGAGACTGAAGTACCTCATCGATTGTTCTGTGACCATTCCCTTCTGTTACAGAAGTGGTTGTCCAGAAATTCAAAAAATTTAAGGGAGCAGGCAGAAAAAAAAAAGTCATTAAAAAAAATTATGGAAGAAGACAACTCAGGATGACTGTGAATTCTCAGAGAAAATTAGATGAATGCCACAGCTGCTGAGTCGCAGGTTCTGTCACCTTGCTCTGTGCTTCTGAAAAAGGTCTTCGTGTTATTGACTGGGTAGATTCAATTCCTTATGATCTTTTCTCTCTTGTAAGGTGTCCATAGGGTGCAGGAGGATGCATGTGTCAGAATTATTTGCTGTGCAATTCCTCCACCTTGTAATTGAGTCAGCTATCTTTTTTTCTCTTTTTCTGTGTTTTCAGTGGGAGAAGATTCCTCCTCACCTTCGCTGAGATGGCTTTAGTAGACTTGCTTAGAAGAGAAACAGTTTCTCCATTCTTCTTCTAGCCAGTGAAGAGGAGTTGCCTAGAAAGCTTAAAGAAAGAGCCTCTTACAGCTGGCTTAGTTTCTGATTCTAAATAACTTGCCTTGGTGCATCCATCTTCAGTCTTCTCTGGGGTTGTAATGGACAGCACAAATTCAAGTCATGTTTTCATCTGGTGCAGACCTTACATTATTTCGTAGTATAATGACTATTAATGCAGAACATTAAATGGTAAACAGAGTCCACATGGCACGTGCTCCTGCTCTGCTTCTGCCATTATTGGTGCTTGATTGTTTCAGCACAGCTATAACTTGCTGTTATTTAGGCCATCAGCCAGCCTCAGGATGGGCCAAATGGCCCCTGCCAGGGAACATCCTGCCTGGGCTAGCTGAGCTGGTTTTCTGGAGGAGTAGGGCAGACCTCATGACCTATTATGGAAGGCTGGTGGGGTAGGAAACTGACACAGGGCTTGACACCGCCTGCGGAGATTGTGCTCAGATCCTAGAAATACAGAAATTGTCATTTACTTGTTAGCCTCCTGCTGGCAGAACCTCCATTTCCCTTTGTTTTGAGTTAAAGACTCCTCTTCCCTCTCTCAGTTCTTAAAGGTTTCTCCATAAGACCAAAATAAGGGGTTTCTCCATAGAAGAAAAAGCTTTTTGGACAATGGGTAGAGTTACAAAGGAGTGAATGACAGGCTTCCTCTGCCTGACAAGCAGCTGGAGTAAGGAGCCTTTGAGGGTGCAAATAGAAATCATTGTGCTGGGTGTTTGTGGAGTCACTTATTCATTAGATCTCTTTTCCCTAAGTTAATGAACTTACGCAGACTGATCCTGTTTCTAATTCAGTTGGTGTCAGTCACAGTTTTGCAGAGCCTGGGACAGATCACTGGATTTCTAAACTAATCCTACTCAGGCCACTGAATTTTGCTTGCATACTGGTGCTTGGCTGAGGTGAATATCTTTCAGACTTTCCCTCATAAAGGCATTCAAACTTGATTCAAAAGCATGGGGAGAGGAGAATCTACCATTCCTTCATTAGCTCATTCCAGAGTTTAGTAAACCACACTGTTAGGCTATTTTTTTTTTTTTTTTGAGTATTTAAGGCTATATATATGTATATCTGGCTTCGCCTTTGACCTATTACTTCTTGCTGTGTGTTTCCCAGCTAGATTAAAAAAAAGTGATTTAGCATTCGTCACTACTCAGTCTACTGGGGTTGTTCACAATTGTATTTTTTTATTATTATTACTTTTGTGATTCTTTGCTGCCTGCTCTTCAGTTTCCCAATATCCCTTAAAACAGAAAGGGGAACACAGATATTACTCACAGCCACACTTCATACTCAAGCAAAATTGTGACCCAGTGTGAACGATACTCTTTTTATCTGTTGTGGCTATGTATTTTCTATCTTCACTTTGGTTTTGTCCCTTATGTTCCCTGTGAGTTGGTTTCATTACTTCATCCTGCACAATATTAGCTTAGTCATACCTTACCTACATCAGAAAGAGAAAAGAAGAGTTTTCCACTAGGTTAGCAATGTGAATCAGCTCTGGAAGGATTTTAACACGTGTGGAGGCAGTAGGAACCAGCAGACAAAGCGGGACTGAGGGAAGGAGGGAGGAGATAGAAAGTAGGGTGACAGAGAATGCTGAGATTCACTTCACTGAAGATTCTGGTAAGTGCTTCTGAAAAGCACAAATGCTAATCAAAAGGACAGGGTCCAGCTCTGAATTCAAATATGTTTTATTTCAGAAATTGGCAACTGAAGTTCTCAACCAGAGACCTGCATCTGAAGACACAGTTGCTGTTGGCTATGTAGGAGAAAAACTTAGGTAAGGTGATTAAAGCCTTAGAAACATAATGGGACTTTGTAGAGGCTGAACTTGTACACAGATACCTCAGCTTTCTTACCAGGTGCTTGATGGAAATCAGGAAAAGAGCTGATGGGTTCTGCTGAGGCCCTCGCATGTGGCTAAATGCCTTCTTCTCTGCAGAGTTTTAACTTGGCTAAAAATTTTACTGCTCCTCTTATTTAAATAATGAGTATGGCTGAGTAACTCTAAAATACTTTGAAATACAATTATAGAATCACTCCTAATGTCTACTAGATGTACTGAGTTGTTTAGTGTTAAAGATCCATCACCCAAATTATGTGCATTTCATGGCTGTTTAGTTTATACATGCATATATATATATATATATGAACACTTTTGAGAAGCTCCTGTGAGCTGAAAGCCCACTGAAGCTTAAAGAGTATTTAGCAGTATTCTCAGAGCGTATCCTCTGGTTTAGTTTCATCCAAAAGGAGTTCAATTTTATTCTCTGAGATCACCTGCAGTGCAAATCAAAATACTCTTAGTAGGGACTGTCACAAAATTGTTTTCAGAAATGTGTCTCATATGAAGTAAAATGCTAATGTAGGCACCCTCTTATGTTCTTGTTGATGGTGTAACTTTGAAAATGAGCATGGTTAGAATAAAACTGCTTTCTTTTCCTGATAAACTACAATGCCTTGTTTTGGAGACTACCAGGACTCCTGGGTCTGTTCTGCAAAGTATGTACATCATGGAAGTGGAAGATTAATATTTGCTCTTACAAACTTCAGGCAATATTTGGGATTTACTGAGATATATGCTAATTAACCACATGTAAGAAGGTCTCTGAGTTTGCCTTCCAACAGATAAACTAGAATGAACAAAAGCAAAATTGAATTAAATCATCACTTCAAATACAAGGAAATGAAAAACATCTCTGAAAAAGCTTCTCTGAAGTCAGCTAGTAAGCCTGCAGCAAAGCTGGTAAACTCTCTTAAGAATCTGAATCAATTGTCCTGTTACTGTGCAATGCTGCATATTTCTATATACAATCCCTGATAGAACACAGGGGAACATGTTGCCATGACTTGCATCAGTGTATGAGCTGGGTAATAAACCCAGAGTCAAAAGGGACTTCCTGTTGAAGGAGTTTCAGTAGAAGAATCCTATATGTAACAATTACAAGCAAACTCTCTGTTTCTTTTTAAAGTCTTCACAGATGAAAAGGAGGGCATTACACAAGAATCTGAGGCTCTACAACCAGTCCATAGACTGCTCACTCTTGATTATATATCTGGACTTTACCGCTTGTACAACAAATACATTTGGATGAGCAAGTTTGAATATAAGCCACAAATACTTTTTTTCTAGAAGAATAACATAAGAGTACTCAGATTACCATAATCAGTTTACCTCTTGGCATAAACAGTTAGCTTTCCAGGGCTTAATTTTCCTGTTGTATGACATGCTTTGTCTTCAGCGTATCTTTACATTCGTCAGCACTGGCATTAGCGCAACTAACTGATCTTCATTGTGTTATTTTCTGTTCTAATTTTAAGTGCTACACTGTTTTCCTCCCTCACAGTCTGACATTAATCACTTCAGGAAACACTTTGCTTTGTAGCCGGAGGCCCTCAGTCTTGCAAATGTTCAGGCAGTAGTGATCTGATAAGCTCAGTGCTGAAAATACTTTGTGAAAAGAGATTTCATTTATTTTGAATATTGGGTAACAAACTGTCAAGGTTTCTTTTCCTTTTAAATACATAATTTCTATACAACTTAGACATCATACAGAACAAATATCTAGACCAAGAAAGTTAAAAAATGCGGCTGAATGAAAGCTAATTATGAACTTTTAATTTATTTTTTCTTTGTCTGAAAAAAGCAAAGAAAATTCTATACAATTAGGTCATCGTGTTTGGCTCACACCGTCCAGTTTGTACATCAAATTGTCCAAACAATGCATTAATATTCTTCTTTAGTTTGAAGTTCTATATGCTAGCATAATACTAGAACAAAACTCAGTTGTTAATTATGATATTAATGCAGGTGTAAAGTTTAGTTGCTTAAAAAAAAAAAATAGCAGCATATCTTGAATTCTAGCACGGTTTCAACTCAGACAAAACTAACAAGGCCCAAAGAAAAATTAAATGAAAACAGAAAACAAAAGATTAAAAAACCAGCTATCATTTGCCAAACACGCATATAAAAATCTATGGATTTTCATGATTTCTGTTTTCAAACCTTGAAACTGTTTAAAAGGCTCAGACTTCGAGGTAGTGGCTACTTGTTTAAGGAATTCCAAAACAAGCCCATGGACCTCTTGTTCTTTTAAATTAAAGAACAATTCCCTCTTTTGTTTTGATTTTAATTCACTTTTACAATAAGTGTTCTCATTGGCAGATACCTGACTAATTTATAGACCTCTGTACTTCACCAGAACAGAACCTGTATTGTGTATGAGTGGAAGGGTTGTGTGACTCAACCTGAAAGAGTGGGGAGCTCAGTTATAATCCTGCCTTAGTCAGAAGAGTTTCCATGAAGCCTAGTTCCATTAATTGACTAGACTAGTCTTTAAATGGGATTAATTGCGTGGGGTTAACTTGTAAAGCTTGCTGAATGTGAGAAATAATATGGTGGGTTATGGGAAATGCACCAGTGGGCAATACATTAGGATATTCGTTAACCTTTCTCTGGGCTATACAGCAGTTCAGATCTGAGAAGTGTTAACTCAGCACTGTTCAGCTCCTTTCATGCCATAGTTTATCAGTAAATGGGCTGGCTTGTTCTGACCTTTATTTTCTGCCTGAAGCCCAAAACACTGTACTTGTGTATCGATATGAATAGTGGGAAGGATATGAATTGTGGAATTGGCAGGATTAAAGGTGGAAATGATAAAAATACATATATAAGGCACAAAATGAGAGCTCTATAGTGTACTTCAAAAACAAAACCTCAGCTTGAAGACTGTGGAAGGGATTAATTTTGTGGACTTTGTATTTCTTCATTAATGGAAGTTATTCTACAAACAAATTTTATGTTATTCTGGATTTATTTACTGAAAGCTTGTTTTGAAAGACATTTAGATAAACAGGCTTTGTCATTAAAGCAAGCATAAATCACAGTGTGCTATTAAGTGTCTCTAGGGTGTTTAACAACTCTTGTACCATGTTATCAGATTTAACTTATTTTCCTGTACACACTCTTGATGGTGTTCTGCCTTTGACTTGCATTATGATAATTGACTGATTTTTGTTCAGTTAGTATTCACTTCCTGTTTTGACTGTACTAATGCACAGTGAATATGATATAAATAATGAATATGTCCTCTTATGAATAACCAAACAGCACCATAAACCTGATCATCACATTCTTACTTAGTCTTTTTGCTGTCGATTTCAGTGCTGGTTGCAACTGACAAGAGCAAGTTACAGGTCAGTCCTCTGATGATAGTAAAAAAAGTGGAACTTTTGAAATGTATACTGATGCTAGTACATTAGGCTAAAAGGATGATGAGGAAACTGAAAGAATGCTACGATTTTCCAAGAACAATGCCTTACTTTGGAAAAGGTTTATTGCAATGAGCAGCATTGTCATTCTGATTCACTTTTAGTTCTGCAATTGCTATGGACATTGGGAACTACATAAATAGCACAAAAAAAGTTGAGAGTCATGATATTTATTGATCTCTGCTTCTAGTTTTTCCTATTGTAAGGTGTGTGACTGTGGTTCAGTTTGTTCTTAAATGACCTATCTATCCCATGTCTGAGAAAACACAGTATTTAGACCAACAGGTCTATTCCCTAGATGGTACCTTTAAGTGTTACTGCAGCACAAACAAAAAGCACTGATGGGCATACAGCTTACAAGTCTTGCTCTCAGCTGGGCCAGCTGAGGGATTACTTGCCTACTGATGCTGAAAGAGCGGTGTATTGCAGTGTCTTAAGAAAAACTTTCCTCACTCTGTGAGGCAATCTCTGTGCAATTGGTTCATGATCTTGGAAAGCAGGCAGCTGGCTGACGGTATTTCATTGAACTTTAATGGAGGAAAGCCAGGTCTGAAGAAAATTATTGTAGTAGTATCAAATGTTTTAATAAGATAGAGACTTCCTAT
>JAYRBT010000093.1:47414659-47426344 GCA_036023395.1 Myiotriccus ornatus | reverse complement strand
TCCAATGCGCAGGCTGGAAGGTGTAAAGACCTTCCCCAGTTCTTCGTTCGCGAAGTCTGGCCATTATTATTATAATATTTTGCCAAATTAATATTAATATACTGCAAGTCTGAAGGAGAAATATCTGACCTACTGAGGTCTGTGGGAATTTTGCCTTTAGTTTCTATGGATGCAGAATTCCATTTTAGCTGAAGCCTTATTGCCCTGGTTTAATGGGCTTAGGGCAGAAGTTAAGAGGTTTTTAGCCAGCAAAAATGTGACAGCCTTTAACAGCCTTTCAAGTGAAGTGTTAAAGGTCTAAGAAGAATCCTAAATGTTTTTAAGATAGGACTTAAGTTTATAAATAAAATTTGAAATTGTTCCTTTGTATGTTCCCAATTCCAAGCCTAAACAACTTACTTGTCTGAACCCTTGGTACCTTTAGGAACAGCAAGCTGATGGACAATCAAGGAAAACCACTAAGTATTTAAAATTTCTGTGACTTGTGTTACAAGAGTTGCTGCTGAGATGGTGTCCCAGGTGAAGTTAAATTTCCTCTTTTAGTTCTGCCAGTTCATCCTTTTGAAAGGCGCTGTTCTTTCTCTCACTTAGCCCAGACTGTTAATGCTCAGGGCTTATCTGTAATGAGCTAATACATTTTCTCAAAAACTGCTAATACACATGTTAACAAGATGTTGTCTTCAGTTTGGACAAGAATGGTTGTACTTAAACATGTTGTCTGGACAGGCTTGGTTCCACAGTCCTTTTGGGTTTTACATCTGTGAAGTGCTGATGGTTATGTATGCATTCAATAAGAAAATGTTTTCAGGTGCACACAGAGGAAAATCAGTTTATTATTAATAGGTGCATTCTGTGTTTATTGCTGCTTTATATGTGTCTCCTTGATAATCTGAGGCTGAAAATTCTAGTTACCAGCATATAAATAAGCAGTGTGTACTTCTTTCTTATCTTAGCATTCCTAGAGTTAAACACATTTTTAATTGAAGTGAGTACTTATTCTGCCGGGTGTATGACCACGGAAGTAGCATTGCCACATTGTGAGACAGAGTCCTGAGTTTGGAGTTGCTTAAAGTTTTTTGTTGAAACCCCTTTCTCAAAGGCGCTGAGTGCTAAGCTGAACCCAACCGGCACTGCAGCGGTCTGAGGACAAGGCTGCTAGTCTCAGGCCTCGAGATTTCTGCACGCCATGTTCTGGCAAAGGGAGTATGTCCGAGGATGGCCCCAAGGCTTGCAGTTCCTACAGCATGGTTGTGGGGTACTGAGATGCCAGTTTCAGGGAAATTGATTTACTGAAAAGGTTTGTGCGTCTTCTCTGTCCTTACCTGCAGACCTCAAGGAGAGTATCCCAAGAGAGATAGGTCAGCGTGCATGTATCACAGAAACTTTCTGTTTTGAAATAGTAATGCAAAGCACAGTCTTGGGTCAGACTCAAACAGGATTGTCAGTAATGTTGCCTTATTGTCATTGCATCAAGATGGATCCTCAGAGCCTGCAGTGGGTCATTCTGCAGAGAGATGTACTATCCCTGCTCCTGGTAGCACGCACTACAAAACTGCATGAGGTAAATGAGCTGAGCAGGTGGTAGTGGGAATGAATCTGATACTGCACATACGCCATGTAGCCACTGCTTCCTGGTGATCATGATCAGACCTATCAGGCCTGTTTTTTGAGGAAGCTGAATAGTGCTGGTAACACAACCTGTAGTGATACAGCCCTTATGAAGCACTGGGTGAGCATATGCTGCACGAGCAGGTTCTCAAAGTAATAATACTGATGAAGTTGCTTTGAGTACCTAAGATATGTAATGAATGCAAGAGAGAAAAGTCTCTCTTTTATTAGACTAAGTTGTGGCTTGAAAAAAAAAAGGACATGATCTCAGCTCAGTGATGGGGTCATTAAAAACTTTCAGCCATTAGAGCAGTGGAAGGCATATTTAATGAGACAAAAGAGAAATTCTATGCAGTGTTCTTCATTTTCTGCTTAGATGCTAATTTAATTAATAAAACCCAAAACTTCTTCAGTGTCCTAGTTCCTTGTAGACAAGCAATACTTGTTTACAAATTCATCCAACAACCAGCTCATAAGCTTCAAAGGGAACTCATTACCAGGATAAAAATTCTTCAAATTACTTTCTCTTCCATCTGAATTATATTTATAATCAGTTCATAATGAAGTTCAAATCCCATCCTTTAGATCACTTCCACTAAAGTGGGAGAGCTGTGGTAAAATTATTCAAATCTGGCATGATTATCTCCTGATTATTCTTCCTCAGAACAGCTCACCCACTGATTTAATGAGTTTTTGATTAAAAATAAAAAAGAATGATAGAAATAATTGATTTGTCAATAAGGACTAGCTTATCTGATATTCTAATTCACAGCTTAGTATTCTGTTAGCATTCTTCAAAGGGAACAAAATCCTTCTGTTTTTATTGAACATCTATATGAATCAATAATTAAATGCTACATTTTAAAAAGCAACATTAGCTGTGTAGTGGTTTGATGCTATCTGTAAAACTAAAATTACTTAGTGAGAAAACAAGTGTATGTTGTTTTGTTTTGGTGTTTTGGGGGCTTTGGATTTTTTTGTGATTATTTTTGAAGATGCCAGAACACCCGTTACTATGCTGCTAAGTCATACTTCAAACTTCCAGCTGGTAAGTTGGACTTCCTTGCAGACTGTTTCTCTGTCATGCTGGAAATCACTGATCTGTGTGCTGATGTATAGGATGAATAATGAGAAATATATGATTAATTAACTACGGACTTGGTATTTTTTAAAATGTGACATGAACTTAATACAGTATATCTGTAATGGCAATAGGGTACTTCCAAAAATAATTTCCTCTTTACTGTTTTCATCTTTCTATGGAATTTAAGGGGTGAATTCAGCACTGGGACTCAGATCTTGTGGCAAAAGGGATGTGGCTTCTGCATCATCAGAATGAGTTGAAATCCCACATTTTCTTTCATGGGTAGAGTGTCTGGCAGAAATAAGTGATTTTCAGGGAATGTTTCCATTAACTAGAGGTACACAATCCCTGAGAAAGGTACTGTAGCTCTATCTAAAGGTATGAGTGAGTGCCAGAAAAAAAGCAGAAATCTTTTGTTACTTCTGCCAGCTTGAATAATCAGAAAAGATTTATCAATTTTAATGGAAAATAACCTAACCAATAAATTTGACCTCTAAGTAAATAGATGTTGGCAAAGGAGGTAGTGGTCAAAAATTCACCTGAAATTCTGTTTGCAACATATGGTAATAAAAATGGGTTTGCCCTATTTATAGTAACAAATGACATGTCAACACGACATACAAGTCTCATCAGAAATTACTTTTGTGAATTGTCAAACCTGTTACAAATAAAATGGTATTGTTTTTCAAGCAAGCAATGAAGGTGGGGAAGAGAGTGACATGTCTCTGATCCCCATTACTTTCCTTTAAAATGCTTAGGGGGGAAGACAGTATCAGTCAGAAGAGATAAGCAATCTGTTTCAGAACAACAGAAATGTCTTTTTGTAACATGGTCATAAAATATCTCAGTTTGAATTTGAAATGAAAGATTTCTCAGAAATTCCAATAGCATTCTAGATGTAAGTAATTCTTAATTGTATTCTAGATGTAAGACTGAGAATGTCTAAAGTTCTGTAGGGGCACAGAGTCGTCAAGTGCCTAAAATCCTTGTAAGTAAGTGAGAATTAAATACTGGCTTTTCTACCTTTGAAATCTCCTCTTCATTACTTTGGACCTTAAAATGGAGATGTTGATTATAAAGAGCTGGATTGGGTTTTGTTTTGAAGTAAGACACTTATTAAAATTATCTTTATGAAATTGTTGGAATAAATTTCTTCAGAAGTTTTTCACCAGGCCAGGTGCCCAGTGCTGTGGTTATGTAGAATTCCTTCCCACTGTTTTCCAAGCAATAAAAACGGAGCATTTTTACACAAGAAGCAAGTATTAAATGACCTGTTGTTGGAATTTTTTGTGTATTTAACAGTGGGCAGGGTGGCAATATTCTGACTAAATAAGAGGTTCTTTAAAAATGCGAGTGTAAGTCTGTAAAGAACATGGCTTGGCTTACAGAAACATATTCTTGCTTCATTCAAACTGCGTTGTTGGGGGGATTGGAAGTCTGAGATAAAGTATCTTTGACTTTTGCATCTGAAAATCAAAACTGGACCAATAAAATTCTGGAAAATTGGGATACTAACGGGACTGCTTTACTGAAGCATAGGACTATGTCTCAGTCATACAAATAGATTCAGGTCCTGGCTTTAGCAAAGTGCCCTCACATGACCTTGGCAAGTGATCTAGTCACTGTGCTGTGGTGACTTAGTCTCTGTGTCTAGGTTCAGTGTTTGCAAAATGAGAATAACAGTACTGTCTTTGTCTTGTCTGTTCATATTGAAAATTCTTTGGTGCAGGAGTTATCTCTGTGTGTTTAGTGAGGCTCTTGGCAGTCAGCTCTAGGTGCTATTTTAATAACAGTACATAATTGCTTCTAGTTTCATCCCTAACCTATTTGGAACAGAGTTGCATTTAGGAATCATTTCTTTTAACCCCATCCTCACCTTGGGTGATTCAAAGACTAAAGGAGACCTCAGTCAAAGTCACACTTGGTTTGCAATACAAGACAAATTACTTCCCTTTGGTAATCCTGAATGACCTGGCATTCCCTTATGGGCAGAAATCCCACCAAATGATCCTGCTTAGTTTGATCCTGCCAGCTTTGAAGTCAGCATATTACACTGGCTTGTCTTCTACAGACTGGATTTGCAGAGTTTGTAGATAACAATAAATTCTATTAGCTGCCTCCATGGAGAAATGCAAAACATCTCTGCAGTAATAAAGATGGAGCAGACTTGCACAGCACGGGAGGCACTGGAGACGCTGCTGTATCCTAGGAGGCAGCATTAGAAAGGAGGTGGAGGACTTGAGAACTACTCAGCACTAATAAGGCCATATCCGGAGTATTTTGTCGAGTACTCCTTATCTTATAAGAAAAATAAGGAGCTACTGGAGAGGGTCCAGTGGAGGGCTATAAATATAGTGAGAGGTCTGGAGCATCTCTTTTATGAGGAGAGACTACAGGAGCTGGGCCTGTTATGTCTAGAGAAGAGAAGACAGAGGGGAGATCTCATTAGTGCATATAGATGTCTCAAAGGCAGGTGCCAAGAGGGTGGAGCCAGACTCTTTTCAGTGGTGCCCAGGGACAGAACAAGGAGCAATGACCATAAAGTAGACCAAAAGAAATTTAACCTCAACAAGGAGATAAACTTCTTTACATTGAGGATAGCAGAGCACTGGAACAGGCTGACCAGGGAGGTCATAGAGTCTCCCTCTCTGAAGACATTCAAAACCCATCTGAGTTCCTGTGCCACCTGCTCTGGGTGACCCTGCTTTGGCAGAGGGGTTGGACTAGATGATCTCCAGAGGTCCCTTCCAACCCTAACAATTCTGTGATTCTGTGAGTGCAAAACTGACTATAGGATTTTCAGATATATGGGTCTTGTTAAAAGTGTGACACATCAAAGATGCTTTGCTATTATCAGGTATGAAATGTTCTCAATTCTCAAGAGAAAAGAACAAATACTTAACATGCTGCAAACTCTGTGTTTGCAGCTGACCTGGGCTCTGTTGGCTCTGTTGAAGGCCATGTCAAAATTCCCACTTACTACACCTAGCAGTTGACCTAGCTTTCCAGCTAGCTAGCATTAGGTAGCACCTAAGATGACTAACTGCTTGCAAGGAAAGCATTGCAATTCCATGCCTTGTCCTAACAAATCCTGACTCTCTGCTCTCTCTTCAGAGCAAATGTACAGCTACATCTTGCAGTGGCTGTGAAAGATTTTTGCTGATAGCTGATTATTAGAGGGTTGCAGTAACCAGACTCCGTATTAATAAGTGGGAAGAGAAGACAGGTTGCCAGAGATGAGGTACGTCTTGTACATTTTATCAATGCAAACAAAAAAAGTATCAGGGCTGTGATGCAATTTTTTTACTGTGTCATGTTTAAGAATAGTTCAAGTTTGATTCTGAAGCCACAGCAAATTGTTGTACTTATGTCCCCAGTTCCATTTTGCTCAAGTAGGAGACCTGGAATCTTCAATTTTTCACAGTAATGGCCTTCCTGAAATAAAACCCTGAAAGGTTACAGAGGAAGATATGTAGATTCCTTCTTGGCAGCTTCTCAGATTCCTCTTCTAAACAAACTTTGATTTTGACACTGGAGCTGTCTGGAGTTTCACCGAACAAATGTTCTGGCTCAGCACAGTCGTTGTAGTGAGTTGGGCATTCCACATTTGGGTCTTATGCTCTTGTTTTCAACTTCCAGCTGTGAAAGGTCTCTGAAAGATGACCTGGGCCATGTGATTTTTCCCATGAAGGAAAAACCTGATGATATGTACAGTATTAGATCTCTGCCTCATTTCAGCAGACCCACCTGGAAAATAAGTGTGGCCCAAAAAAAACCTGTCCTTTCCTTCTCTGCTTCATCCTGTCCTCCTGTCTTTCTACAGTTATCTCTGAGCCTCGGAGCAGTTAGAGGGGAAAGATGGGAATAGGAAACACACTCAGTTACAACCTAGTCTACAAAACAGCCTGTGAGCTAACTCAGCTTCCTGAAGTTAAGCCACTTGCAAGGTGTGTATCTAGTCTAAGTTAGTCAGTGTCTTTAGAGACCAGTGTAAATACCCATCAAGTACCTGGATCAAAGTACCACAGGAGAATTCCCACATACCACTTCCTAAATGTAACTCCCTTCTGCAACTGTGTTCTTCATCTTATTTTACTAGTTCTTTGTTTCAAAAACTATGCCAAGGATTTGGCAAATGTTTTCAATGCCTCTTATAATGAGGAAGAAAGCTAGGAGATTATATATGAATCTGGGATTCTCCCATGCTAGGACAAAAGTGTACTGCAACAAATCAGCCTCTATTAAACTTTGTATGGGCTGGGTGATCTCCAGCAGAGAGAAAAGGGTTAGTTGAAATAGTTTCCCCCTCCACATTAAGATCACATAGATGTTTATCTGATGGCTGGTATGTGCCCGTCAGTAGATTTGCTATGCCAGCACAGCACCCTGCACCTTGTATTCTGTGTGTTTGTCTTCCCCAACCTGCGCAGTGGGATACACAGGGGGCTGCAACACCACTTGCTCTGTTCAGGGGTGAGGCTCCACTAGTGTGAGGGTTGAGCTTTTGTCTCTCATAGACAATACCTGCAGGTTAAGGAGATTGTGTTTCATTGTGAGCTCCTCAGAGATTTGTGTGCCAGAGCTGGCAGTGCCTCAGAATGGACTGTTACAACAAACAGTCTTCCTTTACTGTTAATTGTGATGAGTTTTCTTACAGCTGTAACCATAATACTTGCAAGAAAAAAAAATTCCAGCCATGTTCTTCCCTAAGGGAGGTCATTTTATGTGTTTCCTCTGGGTTCTCTTATTTTCAGCCACCTGTATGAATTCTTCCAGACACAGTTAGAAAGGAAGAACTGATTTTGGTCTTTTCTTCCAATTGGGCTATCAATGGTCCCTGGACTTTTTTCAAGGATGGATTCCCAAAGATGGTCATCTACAACTTGAGAGCTGAATACCTTCATCTCTGTATCTGCATGTAATGGGGCTGGCCACTCTACCCAGCTGGCTGCAAGTTTGTGCTGGATTGTGTTTGAGGTAGAGCATGTGCAGGGAGGCTTTGCTTACTAGTTAAATGTTGTGTATAACTTGGACTATAGTGCATCTTCCACACACTAATATCTGCACACTGTTTCAGGGCTGAGGATCCCGTGTGCTCAGCTGATAAGTCCTAAGTTTAGATGTCTCATTCCTCATGTCTTATATCAGATGTCTGTCTTGTTGCGTCTTTAAGATCCAGCACAAAGTTACGAAGTCCAGCCAGTGTACTTCACTTTGACCACTCCAATGCTGGTGTGTGATTGTGTGGTACAGTCAAGAAATTACTTCAGCTTACCCTTAATGCCCTTGTTCTCTCTCTTGATGTAGTCAGGGTTTTGCTTGTATCTGTTCAAAGGTGACTATGTTTTGTGACTGCTGTGGTTTTGGTAGCCATTGTCTTATGTCAGGAGAGATCACAAAAATAGCTATCGGGCATATCACAGGCTCTTGAATCTACTGCCTGTTAGAGAAAAAAACTGTGTTTCTCTCTTTTCTTGGGCTTACCCTAGCCATTGTCCCTTGTCTTCTCTCAAGAGATTGTATGAATGTGGTTAGTTTTCACTGAGTCCAGTTCTTATGAATTATTAATTCCAGTATGAATTCACTTTTCTTTTCCCAAGATAAGCAGGTATGTGCCAGGGAAAAATTGGGTTTTCATAAAGTTTCTAAATGACGATAATCCAAAATCCTATCTGGATAATAAAATGTTAATAGTACATAGAAAAGAATTCAAGCAGCTCGGAAACCTAAACATAATTGCTTATGAACATGGAGTGTTTATTGCTGTCAAAATTAATCACTTTTCAACTTCCAGCTGTTAAAATCCTTTTGGCAGATCTCCAAGCAATTCTCCTTCGGTTACTTTTCCCTCAATTAAATATTAGTGCAGTTCTCAGGCTCTTGTTACATAAGCAGCAATTCCAAATTGCACTTCTCAGTTCTTTTAACCATACACCGTCAGAAATTTATTCTGCTGCAAAGTTTTTTTCTCAACTCAGATTTTACTTGAAGTTTATGTCAGTGAAGGAGGAGCATTAATTTCGTGTGAGTGTAGGCCTTAGTTGCAAAGTTTAAATGCAAACTTCCAAGATGAGCCGAAATCAGCTTTGAGGCTGGATGCTGCCAGGTGCTTTGCAGGTTGTTGAGCTAAATGGAAGCTGAGTGCACTTGGCATTCTCCAAAACGTTTAGTACTTCAGCAGAAGCTCAGAAAGCTTCAATGGACATAGAGAATATCTCTGGATGCAGCTCTGTCTCACACACAATACTAAGACCAAAATAGCTAAAATGTAGGCACTGTCAGCTGCACCACAGTAGCTGCTTGCAAGGACTGTTTTGAACCCTCATAAAAAGCCACAGTATAGAAATTATTGGATCTAAGATTGATATGCAAGCTATAGTTTGGTTTTATGTACCAGCTTTTATCGGTAGACACTCTGTGACAGTAGGGATGCACATGATTTCTTTGGGAGTATAGGGTGAGAAAAAAGCCATGTCAGAGCCCTGATGGAATATTCAGATGCAGTCCAAGCAACCAGGGTTATGCCTGTGTGATGATGGATTATTTCTTCATCTGTGTCTATGTACATAGAGTCAGAAATCCATGGCAGAGTGATTTTTTATGTCCAAGCCATGACTGCTAATATAAGGCTGTCAGAAGTCTACCAGCCTTAAAAACAGGATTGAAATACAGTGAAAAAGAACAATATAAGTGCGAACAATACTGTTTACTTACTTATCATCTAACATCACCTTTTTTCAAGTCCAATTTTGGTGTGTGTATTTAAAGGGGAATAAACAGAATGATGCAAACAAAGAAATGTGACTCTTGTAAAATCTACTTCTGTTTCTGCAACCATGTGTCTTGCCCTGATAAGCAACCATGGTTTTGTCTAGAACAAGTGTGATGTGCTCCTGTTTTTAAAAATTTGTATATTAAATTAAGCCTCTATTTGAGAAATAGCAAAGCTAGATTTTATTTTTTGCAATGAAAAGCATCTATGTTTGCTTAGTGGGTATTTCTGTAGTATGTTAATTCAGGGAAGCCAAATCATCACACAGGACAGTAAAATATGTCTTCATTGCACAGCTGTAAGATTTCTTAAAATGTCTGGTTTTGAGTGGAGTGGCATAAACCAAAAGTGTCTGAGTACAGATCCAGCTGAACTGTTAAAGTGACCTGCTTGTGTTGAGCCAAATTTATGCTTTATAAAGTCCCTAAATTTCCTGGGAACCATATTTTTTAATGCCAACAAGTAAGAGGGTTTTTTTTCATCTGTTGTTCCTTCATCAGTCCCTTTGTTAACACATTGCTGCATCTGGGGTGTACCTCCTGTGCCAGTGATTGCATTGTGTGTGATGTCAGGTCTGTCAGGGGAGATTATAGAAGCAAAGTGGATGGAAGCCATGGAGCAGAGTGTGTGCACATTTTTGATTGCCAGCTGCACCTTTTCTTTCTAGACCATTGCCTTCAATCTGGGCTCTGTTCTTACCTTGTCCTGACTGCCTTCATCCCAAGATAGCAGTAGCAAGGAAGTGAACAAATGCAATGGGAGTGGAAGCAAACTATAGCCATGGGACAGCCATACCACGTGGAAAGCAAGTCACCTATTTTCCTGAAACTTAGAGACTCAGTATTTGTGAGAGCTCTGCTGCTGTGTTGAAATTGGTTGAAACCAGTTCACAGGGTTTGCAAGTTAATCAGCTAGGAGAGCATATACAGGCGATGTAACTGCAGAGACCTTTCTCTCTTAGAAAGACAATTATTGCTTCATTCCCAAATTCATCAAAGGGCAATGAAAAACTTTTGTGGAGATGGTAGGAAGACACAATCTTAATATAACAGAAAATTTCAAAACATTACCTTGGCAATAATATCTGATTCAGTATAATCTCAGAATCTCAAAAATGCCATCTTTTCCTGCAGAAATAACCTTCAGTAGGGGAATTAACTGTCACACAAAACAACTCACTTTCCAGGGTAAGAAACTTTTTGCAGGCAGTATAGGAATTTTAAGTGCTTATTTCCAGGCCGAAGCATGTATATGCACATGCAAATGTGGATCAATATCATCCCATACAGGTGCTCAGGTGTATGTCTTTGGGAACCTGTGTATATGGGTGAATGAGTTTTAATTAAAAAAAAAATAAATTAGAGAAGTAGAAACAATTTATTTGAACTGATATAATTTCTGACACCCTAATTTAATTTCAAATTGGCTTTATTGATTTAATGGAAGGTAATAAGGAATGCAATTTAAAGTTACCAAAAAATAATCCATCCTATACTTAAATAGGAATATTACTCAGGGCTAATCAATAATCTGACAATTTAAAGAAAAGAAGAACTTAATTCTCAGCTGGCAACAATTTCTCAGAAAAGTATACTTGATTTTGGAAAATTTATGTTCTTCTTGGATAACCAGACACACACTTTTGACATTTACCTGAATGTGATAGCTTTGTGTTTACTTTTTCCTTGAAAAAAACTCAAATAAACCAGCTTTTGCTCTTCCTGACAACATCTTTTTTTTTGGTTACATTTCTTTGCAGTAAGTAAAAAAATAATTTATTTCTGCTGATTTGATTAAATAGGTGCAAGTATAGTGTAGACAGTTCTGTAAGAGCTCAGGTTTCAAAAAGAAGATCCTCTTGTTGGAAAACGAAAAAATACTTTTCCTAGGGGGTAGAAATGGAGCACAATTTGTTAGATGGAACAAGAGAAGACCTTGAAAAGCAAAATGGTGCTGATACAGCACACAAAATGCAGTTTATTGTCATGTATGACATAGGCAGCCATAGGGCTGTGAAGAAAACGAGAAAGACCTTGGTGACATACAAGAACTTGACAGTGTGTAACTAAATATTGCAGCAAAGAGGGCTCTAAACTGTGCCACACAGTGTGATGTGGGAGTACTAATTGTTTGTGGGAGAACATGATGTATGTGTGAGCAATTTATATTGTGTGTGGTACTTTTATAGACTTTCATAAACTTTTATATAGTTTTGTAGGTA
>JAYRBT010000093.1:47400576-47414559 GCA_036023395.1 Myiotriccus ornatus | reverse complement strand
GTGTCCTTCTTGTCACGAGACCTTGTCTAGAGATGCTATAAAAACCCTGAGCTATCCTAATAAAGCGGACATATTTTGTATCTCATAGGTCGTGAGTGTATGTCTCAGAGAGCCCCTCCGTCAACAATTGTTACTTCTGTTTCTTCTGTTATTCTTGATTTCCAATGCAGAAAAATGAGAATTGTGCTCAAAAATGCTTTTCACCCACCTTCATCTTTGCATCGAGTTCCTCCAGTGCAGAATAAACTTCCTGTCAGCTAGGGTAACAAAAGAGCAGGTCTGTATCGGTACAAATATTTTTCTCTGTGGAGCAAAGGGTTTGAGGAGCTGAGGCATTGCTGCAATGCTGCCAGCTGCCTCCTCAAGCATTCTTGCTCAGTGCTGTACTTCCAGGGTGCTAGGAATGGTAGGTTGACAGTGAGAAAAATCACATGAGATTGACAGTAAACACAGTCACCGTGTGGGTGAGCAGCAGGAAAGGGAGATTCTGAGGAGATTTTTGAAAAAATGCCAGATATTTCATAAAAGCATAAAGAAATCCCTGAACCTTGTGATCACATATTGTTCTCCCTCCCTCCCTGCTTGCCCTGGGAAAGGGAAGAGCATGTTCTCTAAGCCTAGGGGATTGCCTAGCATGCTGCACTGTTCTTGTTTATGGTTAGACTCCTGCATGACCAAAAGAGCTGCCTATGGCATGAAGGTGCCACAAGCAGCAGGGCCACCAGACACAGATCAATGGGCAGTCCTAGAGCTGCTTCAAAAGCCTGTGGAAGCAAAGTGCTCCCCAGAATCTTTCTATCACTGAGAATGTCTCAGCAGATATGGCAGGGCAGAGCTCCCTCCCTCTACTCTGTGTGCTGACAGCCCATCTGCAGGATGTCCACGGTCTGCTGCTTTTATAGTATAATACCTTGGAGGTATACTGGGAAAAGCAAGCGAAATGACAGGAGCTAAAGGGGGTCCAGAGAGCTAGAAGAGCACAAGGAGAGGCTGGATTAGGAATTAACCTATCATGCAGCGTCTAGTGGAAGTAGGAAAGTACATAAAGTAAGAAAAGTATTAGTTAAAAGGGGCATCTAATCCCCCCTAGGCATTAAAGTACTTGAAAAAATGGCATGTTTCAGCTCTCAAGACTATTAATAAATAGCCAGAATTACAGTACTATCCATGTGCTCTGCTTTAGCACCTTACACTTATGTCTGGCCATAAAAATTCAGTGTTGCTTGGTAGAAAATTGTCCCCTTGAGTGTTGGCTCATCATGTGGCAGAGTTGATGGTTTTTAGAAAGACAAGGATAGCTGCAGCTCTATTGGTGTCTCCAGAAGGAATAAAGTGAATATAGTTGCACTTTAATCTTGATTTAAACTGTGGGAAGGGAGACCACCCCTTGCTAGTTTTTGCTTGGAACGAAAGAATATGGATTTGTTTAGGAATATCAAACAATCTTAGCCTGTTCTTGAATTGTCACATTTCTCTGGGAAATATGACAGAATTTGGTGGCCTTTGTGTTTTAGGAAAAGGGGCTGATTCCCTATGCAGTCAATCAGAGCCTGTATCACTGGAGCTGGATCTTGCTCCAAGGGCTTGGATCTGGCCTTGTGTGTTTATGTCACTTGGAAATTCCTTAAATTCCTTTCTTACCATCTCTAGTAAACAGAGGTCCTAGCACAGTGCTAATCATATGGGTATTCCTGGCTTCTGAGTTTTCCCAGCAAACAAAACAGTTATTCGTTCTGCTGCATTCCTCCTAGCAGCAAGAACACCACTGTGCTATTGACCTACTGAGTACAAGAAAGACCCGGGGTTAAGGCTTGCATGCACTTGATTATTACCTCTGATCAAACTGCATTGCAGATTTTCTCATCTTCTTTTTCTTCCTTGAAGGTTAATGCAAGTAAACCTGAAGAAGTCTCTGGAAATGCATCTGAGAAATTTGGGCACTGCAAGCACTTGACAGGTTAATGCACATATTTGACCAGGTTCTCCTTCTCAATGACCTGTACTTGTGTATCCTAGACATGTCTCAGCATCTTGTTGTCACCTCATCTGTGTCCCAGCTGTTGCAGTGAGTGTGAATGTTGCTGGTGCTGTTGCAGTGACAGCAGCATTGCAGTGTGCTGTGGCTGCTCCACTCAACCTTTCAGTGTCCCTGCAGCCAGATCACCTGTGACAACCCTGCAAAGTCCTTTCAGGCTCTACTGATGTGTGTGTTGAAGCAAGAGACGTGATTCTCTCCAGCTTAATGACCTTCTTGGTTTGTGTTACTGCAGCATCCCTGTTCTTATGGAAATAGGCACCTCATTAAGTGCAAACCTGCTTAGGTTACAGACGCATGTACAAGTTCGGCAAGTCTGTCTGCAAACACATGATGCTGCTTTTAAAAGTCATTTAGACCCAACAGTGCCAACTAAAACCATAGTCAGTAGGAATGACATTTCCCATGCTTTCAGGTACCTCCCTTTTGATGGATGGCTTGCTGATTCTTTGCATGTGCACTTTCTGCTCATTTGTAAACATGAGCTGAAGTGTATTTTTCTCCTGTTTTACTTTTGGGAGATGTATGTTTGTGTTGTAGTCTAAGCACACCTGTTGATTTCAGCTGAAACAAAAAGGTTTTTAAAGTGATTCTGGTTCATAAAATTAAGAAGAGTTATTCTTCAGTTGCCTTTAAGAGAAGTTTTATCTCAATATGATCCAACTTTACCAAATGCAGGCTGTTTTGTGCATAGACAATAGGCGATGTGTTTTGTTCCCACTTGGAGTTACTATACCCAAAGGGTATCACTGTTATGAGCACTGCTGTCATGGGTATCCAGGCAGTAAGCTTTGAGTGGATATTCCCATTGCATAGGAAGCACACTACTGTTACAGTGAACTTGTCTTGCAAACAATGCTCAAGGAAATAATTTGTACTTCTTTTCAGTCACTAACTTTGCAGAAAGAGAAAACTGAGAGATATTGGTTTGTGGACTGTAGTGAATATAGGTGTCCATTGAGAGACCTTTTGCCTCATCCAGAGGCTCTTTCCTGAGCCAAAGGTGGCAGGTCCTTAAATTTCACAGTAAAGCCAAACTTTTCCAATAGACACAAGCTTTTTGCTAACTATAGACTGGGCTGTGAACAGCATGAAATTATTCCAGTGTAACTGTTATAGGCCTTTTTCCAGAGCCCTGGCTTGGGATGGAGACAGGAAAAAAATTCCATCAGGCAAAAATCCAGAACAAAATAGCATCCAAAAAAGACTTTTGACAGGAGACCAGGACACTTCCAATAGTCCTGGCCTCTTACAGCCAAAAAGGGATGCTGGGTCACCTTTAACTGATGTAACAGTGTTGCTTTACTGGAATTATTTATGTCTCCCATTACTGAATGGCTAGGATGCCCTTACCCAGGGTAGAATCTAATGGTGTGCACAGATTTTTTGCAAATACCTCTGCATTGGCACTTAGATGACCAGGGGTGTGAAAAATGGACTATTATTATTCTCTTTAATGAGAGAATAAGAGGACATGCATGGACAGAATGTTTTCTTTAAGTTGCCTAAAGTTATATTAGAAGTGTGTGCTTTCACCACTCCATTCTAGGTCGGCACCAGTGGCTGAATTTGTAGAATTTTATGTTGGTAAGCCTGAGTGTCTTTAGCTTGATCCTGACTGTCCTGTTGGAGGTGATAATGCAAATTAATATACTGAAACAATGAGCTGAAGACTGGCGAATCATCAGGATGAGACTGTATGTTAATGTAGGTTCTTGGATATGGTAGATAGTATAATGAAGAATATGGTCAGCAGGACATGAGAAGAATCAGCATGAATTTTTTGAAGGAAAGGCATGCTTTGTCAGCCATTAGAATTATTTGGAATCAGGAAGCCCATAATATTAAATATGTGGATTTTCAAACACTTAAGGTTTCTAAACTGCCATGGCACTAAAAAGAAGGGTTCTTTCAGGATTAAGTGATTGTTTTCAGGGTTAAATGATTGACTAAAATGGAGAGGAAAAGAAAGAATGTTTTTCCTAACGGAAACAGAAGTCACGAAGGAATTCTGCAGGGTCTGTGATGAGTTCTGTGCTACTCACTATGCTTATATGATCTAAAAAGGAGGATGAACAGTGAGGTGACAAAATTAGAAGATAATACCAAAGCATTTAGATTATTGGCAAAGAAACCTTATTGTGAAGAACTGTGTAAAGATCTGAGGTATTTGAGTGATAAAAAAATAAAGTGACAGATGAAATCCCATTCTGAACACATGAAGTTCTGCCAAAGAGAAAAATAATGTTTAAGCAAGTGGTTTATAGCAAGCAAAATAAGTACTTTTTCACACTGCACCTAATTACATTATGGAATTAGTTCTTACAAGGATCTGTGGAGAAGAAGAAGGTAAATAGGTTAAAGAAATGACTGAGGAAGTTAAAGGAGGAAGGGAGTAAAAGGAGAGTCTTTTTTGACTTAGGAAGTCCTAAGCACATGCTGATGTTATACTAGCTTATATGGAGCATGATGTGAATAGCCATCGCGTCTCCTTCCTGCTCATATTCGAGGAAATGGTGCCTATTGCCAGAGACAGCACGAAAGGAATTAGAAAGATTTTCCAGAACCAGACTTGTGATTTAATAAGATCACAAATCAATAAGTGAATTAACTGTAGCTTAGAGAGGAGGTAAGAGTTCTCTTGTAGGGCCTTGCCTTAACTGCAGACTGGAACATTCCTTTTACTTTGGTATACTCAGGACAATTTTATTCAAAATCTTGTTATATTAGCCCAGTGTCTGAACCTCCTCTGAGTTTGAACGTAGTCCTAAAAGTTAAACAGAATTTTTGGGGCCCAAATTTTCAAGAAATTTGGCTGATATCTGGCTATCAAGTAAAGTCCATACTGTAAAAATAGAATTAGTAGGTATTAATCCTTTGACTAATCAAGATATGTCCTATGGGAAGGAATCTTTGCACACCTCCTAATTTTTCGGTCATGTGAGGAAAAATTATGTGTTTAATAAGCTTATTTGTTAGGCTTTAATGTGCCACTCCTGAAAAATACCTTCATGTCACCACTTATTTAATGAATCCTACACTGAAACCTGTCCCAAGAGGAGGACTGCTAAGCTACATCCTGTGGTTATATTCTCCACAATGAAGTAAGAGAATCTGTGTAACTGTGTTTCCAGACTGATAGGCCAGTCCTCAGAGGTGATCAAGTACTTACCATTGAAATGGAGAGTCACTGAATGTCAGAGAGAACAGTAGAAGGGCAAATCTGAGATTCTGTCAGGATAGAATGGAGAAACAGCATGGCTCCAAGAGCATGTCAATCTCAGTTGTAAAATCTCTTTAGTAGATAGAAGGCTTCATTTCCAGTGTGGCTAATCAGTTTTATGCTGGTGCAAATCTGTTAGCTTCATGGGAAACTCTATTTATGGATTCAAGTTAAATTTTTCAGGCTGAACGATTTTTGTTGTTTGGGAGTATTTTTCCCTGGCTGCACTCAAGAAGTAGGAGGGGTGTTGATCCCCCTTTCTCTTCAACAGATAGCAGTCAGCAGGCTTGCCTGTGATACATCAACCTGGAATTCAAAACTCAATGTTCCCTCACATTTAAGAGGGTGTCCCCAGCCTTCAGACTTCTGTTTCACTGACAGTCTCCTCTGTACATGTTTTTCCACTCTGCAAAAGTGTTCCTTGAAATTAAGATGAAAGTCCATATCCTCCCTCTCAAGGGGGCACCAAATTAATCATAAAATTATAGTAATATTTTTCCCTTTGTTTTCTGAGTATTTAAGTATCTTAGAGCAAAATAGAACACCAGTGGGATAAATTCAGAGCAATTCTATATAAGCATCATGTCACCTTCCCTTCTGAATACCGTATAAAACATAGGGAATATCCAAAAGTTAACACCCTGCCCACTAGGTTACTGGTTAATTAGAGAGACTTGTTCTACTTCACTGGTTTAGTAGATGGGGCCTAAGATTAGCACTCCATTTTTGTTTTCTTAGCTTTTTGCCAGATGTGTGGAATAGGATCTCTTTTGTTGTTTTACTTTTTAGTCATCAAACTGAACCTTAAAATATTTAAATTCCATCTGGATTGATCTGTAACTTCTTTTTCGATTTGACTACCAGTCTAAACTCTCATCAGTTTATTTAAACCTGTATAAACTGAGACACATATTGTTTATCTACTTACTAGTACCAGGCCTTTGATAATATCAAATGTTACCCATACAACCACTAACTAAGGATCTTTATCAATATAATTTCCTGTAAAATTTGCCATTATAACATTTTGACAAAGCTTGCCTTTTATTTTTCTTGATGTATAGCTTTGCATTCTTCTTCAGGTAACAAGCAGTACTTCAAAGGAGTTCTTTTAGTTCAGTAAAGTGAATGGGAGCTATGCATAACTCTACGGGGTTCAGCATTATTTAATGTTTGCTGCATTAAAATCTATCTGTGTGCTAATGATTTTGTCTGCTGCAAGTTGGCAGCATTCTTTTTTTTTCCCCCAAAGGAGTGAAGTTAAGATACAGTCTTCAATCCAAGCAGCCATAAGCATCTATACTCACAGGTTTTTATATGACACTGTTCTTCACTGCACATTGCCAGTTGCCAGAATAGGTCACAGTCTTGGGATCTTGCTGCACCCAAAGCTGCTGCCAGACTCTCATTTAATGCATGAATCCAGCCCAAAGGTTGCAGCCATTACTCCCAAAGGCAACACTCTTGTACTTTTTCATGGTCTCATCACTTTAACAGTAGCACTAATATTGCTCCCTTCTCTAGGGAAGTCCACTAACAGCTGCAGCTCTGACACAACTCCCTGCCAGCCGCCTGAGTGGCATAAGCTTCTGTGTGCATCTTATACCTTGATCCAGCTTTCTGTACTGGCTTCCTCTTTTCTTCCACAGGAAGTTGTTGTATTGCAGAGGAACTTGTTAATCAGAGTGACTTAGCTGCTAAGCTGCTAAGGAGAGTTTCTTGGCTTGGCACCTGGGGACATGTAAAAGGCTGTTATTTTGAAACCTGTTGGTCTTTCTGTTGTTTTTCCTTTTTCCCTCAGATATTGCTTGACAAAAATAGCTCTTGCATGATAAAGAGGTACAGTCAGAGGACAAGATGGGACCCAGAAACTTTCTGCCCACACTCTGTCACTAATCCCCTCTCTGGTTTTGGCACATCCCTCTGGCTCAACATGAGGATCATCTATAATGGGGCTGTACAATGAGAATAATTATACTTAATGAGGTAGGCTTGGATAATGAATGCAGTCCTCTTGCTTGCAGAGACATGGTGCAGTTGTCAAACCAAGTGTGGCCATGAGGAAGGCCGCTCTTGCAAATCCCTAGGGCAGGACAGGGCAGGTAGAAACTCCTCATGATATGCTCTGGGGAATGGTCACTTGTCCTCACTTTTGGTTTGAGTTGGTTGCTGGAGCTTTGTAGAAAATGTGCAGATTATTTTGCATATAGGATGTACTGTATTAGAACTACCTGTCCCTGTAACCCTCACCGTCTTACTCCATCTACCATCCACAAAGAACCTCCTCCTCTGGAGAGGATGGAAGTTTGAACAGGTGACATACGTATAAATGTCTTATGGCATCTTCATGGCAGCCTTCAAACGGTATTTTGGAGCCTTCAGCTGGTTTATTGGATGCTCAAAGAACAGGACTCTGGACTTCTCAAAAGGGATCAGAGAAGACATTCAGGGCCAGACAAGTGAGGCAAGGCAGGTTGGCAAAGTGCTATGGGAAAATGAGAATAGCTACCATAGCTGTCCTTTAAGATAATAACTATTTACACCATCCACTTGCCTCCCCTGTGACCTTCTGCGTTTATGTTCTAAAATAATTAAAACGAGATGCTTCATTTTTCTTTTGCAGGATTTTGTTTTCCCATAAGTATCACATGAATTCTGTGTCAAATCTGAAAACAAAGTGAACAGTTTTGTCTTTTGAAATTGGAGAAATGAGGCCACACCCTTTTATTGCCCTTGGCAAGTCAAAAAATAAAATCTGTGGCAGAGAGCTCACTTGGCCTAGTTTTCAATCCTCTCATGAAACACATACCAGGTTTACATAATTCATCTAACTCCCCTCTCCTGATTTTGGGTCCTCATTGCCTCTTCTCAAAGAAAAGCAATTATTGAAGAAGTAAAGATTAATAATAATAAAAACATGGCTCAGACAGGCCATGTACTTGATAGATTACATCACTGGAGAAGCAAAATTTGATGGCCTGACACACAGCATCCATAAAAATCCCTTGTAGTTACCTCCACAGTAATGACGGTTTTTATTAGTATGCAGGGATGTCTCTTCCTATATCCTCTGTCTCATCCCATTCTCAGCCAACTGTGTAAGCAAGTGATTCTCTTGAAAAGAATAGTGGTGTGGATTGCTCATGGCCTTTGTATTAAGCACACTTAAGTTATTGCACGTCTTTTCAGTACGTGCCACCTTGCAAGGTCTATCCTCTAGCTGCTCTGTTGTTTTCTCACATTATTGGTCTTGTGTGGGCTGCTGGAAAACTGAACAGCTCTGCATGTGATTCACTGACAGTGTGATTTGTATGAGTGTATGATTAAAAATACTAAACTTTTTCATTTCAAACATCACTGCTTGTCCTTTCAATGAAACAAGAAACTAAGCTGACATCCTTGACTTTACCTCATACTGAGGTTTTAAGGCTGTAGATGTGCGAGTATCAGATTACTTCCCAGTGAGAATGAAATAGTTATTTCCTGCAGGGACTTGACCTACTTCCAACCAGATAAAGTAATGTGGTCTTCAGATGACAAAAGTAAATCTTATCCTTTATGCCTTAACAGTTCTGTTATGGACAGGGCTCGCTACTGACTAATGACTTCAGCTTCAAAGAATGTCTTGGGATGTCTGTGATAATTAATGACAAAGATGCTTTTATTTAGAAACCAGTTTTCTTGAAGCCTTTTTGGCATAGAAATATTTGTAACATGGAACAACAACTGAAGTTGGAACTTGCTTATTTATTAAGGCCAGCGCTTAATCCTGACTGCTCTGTTATAAAGTGTGTATATCTCAAGGCCTGTGCTGAAATGATTTTACACCTTAAAGCTGACTTTCCTGAAGCTGTTCACCAGTTCAGCACTAGCATCATATAGATGCATACGACTCAGTGTGAGGAAGGCAGAGATTATCCCTGCAGAGAGATAGTGCTCTCTCCCAACTTGCACCCCAGGTCTGCCGCACACTGCATCTGATGCCTGGAAATTACAAGAAACTAAAGATATCTGACATCAGCAGTGCTTCTAAGGACCTTGCTGCACTAGTTTGTCTCTGTGGTGTGTGTGTGTCTCAAACAGTGTTAAACAGATAGCGCAACAGAGTCCATGAATAAACAGAAGGTCTTACTGACAGTGCATCCCTGTGGTCAGCCTCAAAATGTGTCTCAGGTTATCTGGGATTCTGTTATTTTTCAGTCAGCAAGTGCATTCAGCTTGACTCTGCAGGATCTGTGCAGGTGTTTCACTGCTCAGCCTTGGCATGTCTTTGAAGCCTTTTTTACCCTGCGGGGAATAAACAGAGTAACTGTGCTTGCTGTGGTGCTCAGTGTGCCTCTCTTCACAGCATCTGCCTGCGTGGGAATGGTTGACTGTCTCCTTCCTTCATCCTAGAGACAGGATCCACTTCATGCCACATGTGCTATTGAGATACTCATCCACAGAAGGGCATAGAGAGACTCTGACTGCCTTGCGTGAACTGTGTATCAGGTTCTATACTACCAGTTTACTTGAGGTAGTGGGAGGGAACAGGAGGATGCAGTTTTTTGGTTGTTGCTGCAAGTTCTTGGGATGAGAGAATCTCACTTAGCTGTGGAAGGCATTTTACTACAGTGTGCGGTGAGCACTGGGGACAAAGTTGTGGGCTGTGTGTATATGAAATTCATTATTTAAAAGGTTAGCTCACACAGGTTTCTCCAGATTTCTCTTTTCATGGCGTAGTCTGAGGTTTCTTCCTAGTTTCCTTTTCTAGACACAAGTTTCTCAAGGTATTATATCTTTCATTAATTGTTTGGTCCATCAACCTTTTAAGCAATGAACTTCTTGTTCCATGTTAGTGGTTAGACAAGTGCCTGAGAATGGAGAAATACACCCTGATGGGAAGCACGTAGCTTCATCAACTGCAGGGACAATCAGTACTAGACCATTTATCTTGGCATAACAGAGGTAACTGAAGACAGACAAAATATAGCCAGTGCTCGTTTTCATACGTGGCACTCCACAAGGTTTATACTTCATGCACAGGGATTTGCTTCCCTTTGACCAGTGATTTTGACATCAGAGATTTTTATGAAAACTATTTTTATGTTTGGAAAAACACAAGGAAACACATTTGTGATGTAAAAAACTACTACTCCCACCCCAGCCAGCCTTCTAGATCCCTCTTGCCAGAGATGAACTTTCTTCACCTGGGAACTTCTCCAGCACATGCAGTAGCTCTGGTGCCACAGGGCTGGTGTTACGTCTTGTGTTAACTTTTCTCACTTGCTCAGGGTAACAGGGAAACTCAGTAAGCAGCATGTGTACATCAGCAGAATTGAGGGGTCCTTATGTCCTGCTTTCTGTTGAGGAATGTATAGCACCATTAATTCTTGTATGTGACTCCTTTCTCTGTAGATTGATCTAACACTTGCTTATAAGAAATATTGTGCCTTGAGAAACAACACAGGGGCAAAGAAAGGTCCCAGAGGGCCCTCATGGGGGCCATAGCCCTGGTTGTGCTAGCTGAAGCAAGGTGGGGAATATTAGTCTTTCTCTCTGAGGACAGAGGCTCTTTTGACTGTGCTTCTGCCTTTAGCTTCAAGCTAAGATTAATACCTGGTTGCAGAGGCTTTTGTTCCTGCCCCCAGCAGAGTTTTATATTGTCATTCAAATCAGTTTTCCCCACTGAAAGATCCTCTTGGGAATGGAGCAAAACAGCAGTTTGCTCTGTCTTTTGAGGCTTGGAGAGCTTTGGGACATTCAGTGCTCTGCAGAAGCAATTCAGCACCCCAGAAGATAGAATTGCAATGTAGAAAAATTCAAAAGTAAAGGAAGATTTGACTTGAGTTTTTGAAGACTAAATGAATAGATAATGAAGACAGAATTTCCAGCAAATAGAGTGGGCATGAGCAAATTATAGGATGTAACTGAGATCTGTCATACCAGTCTCTGTCTCTGCAGCTGGCCACACAGATGTTCTAGTGCACCCATAGTGGCCTAAAATGTCCTTTCCCCCTTCATTTGAACTTCACCCATTTTTCTGCTTGCAAAATAACTACATACAGATTTAAAATCATTTAATACTCCAGAATACATAGTGTGTGTTTGTTACAGGTTCATTCTAGCTGCCTGTAGACAATTGGCCAAGACTGTTGATGCATTACTGGTTGTTCATTGTCAGTATGTGATGCTGGACACTGAAGACACATGGTAACACTTTTGATGATGAACTTGCTGCCTTTTAAACCAGCACTCTGCAAATTGAAGCAACTCCGCAAATGTCTAGAACATGAGGTAGCTCACAAGCCTTTCTGCAATTATTCTTGTGACTTAGATCTTGCTAGTCTAAACAGTGCAGAAAGCAAGAAGAGATTATGAAAACCATTAAAGCAAACTTGTGGTAGCACAGTTTGGATGCATGCTAATGAAAATGTCTTTTTATTACAATTCTAACTCTAATTCTCATTTTAGACACATTCAACAGAAGAGCAGTTATACAGACCTGTCCAAGAGAAACATCTTTTAAACTTCCTTTATTTTGTTAAATAGACACTTTTGAAACTTAGCCATCTGATATGTTGTTGTTGGCTAAATTCTTATTTAGAATATATAAAATTAATTTACCCTGTAAGTTTATGGAAACCTACTGGCACACCCTGTCTATTGCACTGGAAAGGTACAATTTTTCTACAGCTGTTGTAAGAAACGAAGAAATATTTTGGTGAACAAGCATGTTTGGAGTTTTGAGAGTATTTTTGTTACTGATCTGTGGTTTAGACACAAAAAAATCATACAAGACTGAAATCCCAGTCTGTGCAGTGAAATTTGTAGAAAGAATTTTGCAAGGATATCAAAGTAGTAAAAGGAATTGTTTTGGATTTTGGGGGGTTTTTTTGGTAAGCTGATGGCTTCCAGTGTGAAATGGTCACTGTTCAAAGATTTAAGATGGAAACTGATCTTTCAGCTTTTACAGTTTTGTCATTGCAGGAATTAATCTGAATAATGATGGGAAAAGAATTTGAATAAACACTTGAAAAAAATATTAGGTTGTCTACAGTGAAGTGATTATAAAGGTCTTATGTACACCCGAGTAATTAAAATGTGTCACAACTATGTATCAAGAGCTCCTAAGTTGGTTTGGGTTTTTTTTAGCCTGTAAAAGTTGTAGCAAGATTAGTGCGGTTTTTTATGTCTGATTCCAAGTTTATTGCTCAAGAGGAAGGAAACTACTGACTTGATTCTGAGAGCGATGCAGATGTGTGTCCACTATTTTTCTGAGGGGCTGGCCGATGAACTCTGATTAGCTGCAACTGATAAGGTGTGGGCTTGCTCTTGTGCAGTCTTGGAGTAAAGCTGGGTTTGATCAGACAGTGGATGGATTGGGTGGGAACCATCCATGTCTGAGCTGGGGAGATTGGCCAGGGTGAGAAAGGAGTTACTTCATCCATCTACTATGGAAATATGTGGGGTGCTCAACTTCCTCAAGTGATGTCTACAGTTTGTTTTTTACAAATAACCACAGCATCCATTGTTTTTTATGAGGGATAGGCATGAAAATGTTGCCGGTTGTAGTTTGAACACCTAATATAAAAGTTTCATTGGGCATCTAAACCAGTGGTAGCAGAAGGTCTGTTTCATGGAGGAACCATGTGACCTGGCAGAGGGAAGCAGAATGCCTATTAAAGCTTACTGCTGACCAAGTAGACTTCAGTTGTGGCTCTGAAAAGACTGGTATGGTGAAAGCTGTAAAGCAAGTGTGAAGTGAAAGGACAATAAATGTGGACTAGTAAAGGTGGAGTTCAAATGCAAATAGCTGAAAATACAACCAAAATCAAAAGGCGTTTCTCAAGACCTACCTGCCTATTGGGCCAAGTATTGTGAAGAGTATGTATGCTTACCTGTTTTACATGGGTTTGTCTTTCTGTTGATATTCTGTTCTTTCTGAAGGTGAATGAAACCCTTTTTTAGTTTCCAAGTGCTGTGATAGTGGGTAATATTATAGTGCACTCAGGCATGCCATGCTCCATTCAGAAAATAGCAGGTAGTAGGACAGTGACTCAGGTGTCTGCAGCAGATGCAACATGGTGAGAGCTGAGAGGTGGCTGGTGGGGAATGGCACAGGAAGAGCAAAGATCACTAGAAGGGGTGTATTACCCAACAGAGGCAAGAGATAAATTTGCAGATGGATTTGCTGAGGTGAATTTCCACTGTTCTCAGTGCAATGCCTCCCCATAGAGAAGTCTTCACCATGCTGGGAAAAGCCTGAGGTTCAGGCAACCTGCATCCAGTTGACAGCTGGAAGTACTTTCCTACCACCTGCTATTCTTTCTCCTAACTGAGTGCTACACATGACCTTCACTGATTTAGGTTGCTAGTTGTTGATCAGAAGATAGTCTGCATGGAAAATTACTCACTTTTCATATAGCACCTGAGTGTCTCATGCAGCTAGTATTCTTATTTATGGGTGTAGCAGGATGGATATAATGCCCAGTAACACCACTGCACTGAGTGAGCTAAGATGTCTTGAAATATTCCAGTGGATGGAAATGCTTGCTTCACTTGCCTGTTAGATACGTGCATTAAATCAGGTAAAAAGTTCTGCAACAACTCTTTAGGCTTAGAAACAACAACAACAATGGGCACATAAATAATGGCCAGACTTCGCTAACGAAGAACTGGGGAAGGTCTTTACACCTTCCAGCCTGCGCATTGGATTTTTTAGGTGAGTTACAGTGTGCGCGGA
>JAYRBT010000093.1:47372098-47396428 GCA_036023395.1 Myiotriccus ornatus | reverse complement strand
TGCTTTCAAAAGCATAGAGTAGTGATTCTTGCTCTATTTCTAGCTTCATTAAATCTTAAGTGACCTTTCTGAGTCAAATCAGCAGCTCTGATGCAAACACAGGGCTTCTAAATGTTGGAGGTGAGCCTGAATTCATTGATTTCTTCTGGACCTTGTGTTAGACTTTCATTTTCACAGCTCAGAGAGTTTGTTTCCTCATGCTATGGAGATGGAAGGACTCCAGCAACACATTTCCAAAATAAATTTTGTTCAAGCGTATTCTCTGTACAGTATTGCTGACCACAGGTATCACACAGACGGAAGTCAGGCTTTGAAAAACCATGAGACCCACTGGAAAATCTTGACATTCCTTTCGCATTTGAAAGGTCTGGGGTCTTTACTTGTATTCTAGGAAGTCAGTTTAGTTGTCTTTCATGATAATATTTGCCAGACTACTTTCCCACAAGGTCTTCTTGTAGACAAAACCATGAAATTCTCCCCTCAAAAAGTACTTCAGGAACCTTTAAGAAAGGTACTAAATGTAACCATGAGGAAAGACTTGGTCGGGAGTCACCTATAAACTGCAGTGCTTTATGAACAATCATCTTATGAAGTCATTGCAAACCTTCATTTATAATTTGTCTTCTATTTTAAAGAGGATCCTAAAGAGCACAGTTGATGCCAGGGATACTATTCTATATTATTTGCAATATAGAATTCTATATCTGAAAAGGTTTGCCCTTTTTACCAAAGTAACAGGATCCATTTCTTTTCAGCTTTTAACGGTACCTAACAGCCCCATGCCCAACCCTTCTCATCTCTGGTGCTCTGTAGTGGCACTCTACATGCTGCCATTTTATACACATCATGGAATACTCTGGGTAGAAAGTAGTATGTGGAGGTCTCTAGTCCGCACCTCTGCTGAAGTCTGGGCAGACTGCAATGTTACATCAAGTTGCGCATGGCGTTTTGCAGTCAAATTTTGGAAATGTCTGGGGTGGAGAACGTAGATCCCATGATGTCTCTGGGCAGCCTGTCGCAGTGTCATGGACTAGAACATTTTCCTTATGACCAGTTGCAATTTTATTTCCCGCAAACTCTGATGAGTGTGACAGTACACCCCTGAGAAGAGGCGAGATATACCTTCTCTACAACCCTCTTCCCTATAACCCTAACTAGGTAGCTGAAGATAGTTGCCAGAATCCTTTTCTTCTCTCCCCACTTGCCTTAGCCTCTCAAAGGTCATATGCTCCAGCTCCTGTGCATCTTAGTGGCCTCCCTCTGGACTCACTCCCAAAACAGAACTCCAGATGCAGCCTCACAAATGCCAAGCAGAAATGGATCATTATTTCCCTTGACTTACTTGTGACACTGTTGCATAGCTGTAAGAGCTTACTGCTGACTCATACTAAACTTCTTTCCAGCAGGATACTAAAATCCTTTTCTACAGCCTGTACCAACGCATGCGGTTGTTGCCTTCCATGTGCAGGATTTTGTATTTCTTAGAAAAGTCCATAGTAATAAGGTGTTAAAGGGCAGTTCCTGGGAGGAGTGAACAAAAGAACTGGTGTTCCTAACAGATACGGTTCCCATCTTGCCCTAATTTTATCTCTGGAGGTGAATCTGTGCTGCCCTGTCTTAGGCTTACTCTGCAGGCCCCCAAACACCTGCTCATGAGAAGTTTAGCATCATTCCAGCTTCATGTGCACACTGGCGACTCCCTGCCCTTTGGACTGAGCTGCAGTCCAAATCAAAACTGAGCCTCAGGAAGGAGCAGCCGCAAATTATAGACACATTAGAATTTGGATCATGATAATTATTCTTCAGTACTCCTGATAAGAAGGCAGGGAGCCAATAAGTAGCTCTTTTTCTTTTTCCCCTGGCTGGGCAAAATCAACGGGGGAGGGAGAATTCAGAAGCAGATACCTATGAACGTTGAGATTTTTTAACATAATTTTCAGTCTTTAGCTTTAAAGCCCAAGGGAAGGCTGCCATGCATGGGAAGCATTGTCACAGTAAGAAAAAAGTCCACAGAACTAATGGAGTCAGAGGAATCATTTATCCTACAAAAAACAAATGATTGTTCTTTAATCCTTTGCTTTTTTCCTAACTGACACATGACTATTTCCTTACCCTTTACCCTGTAGCTGGGACGAAACAGAACACAGTCATTAGCCAATCCCATTGTCTGATAGTGCTCGGGAAGCTTTTCACTTGTAATGAAACAAGCCAAATCTCAAAGATGAAGAGACACTACAAAATAGAACTGGTCACTTCTGATCATCACCGTAGGAGTGCCTTGACCTTTACTGCTGAGGGAAGTAGGAAGAACATTTCTCTGAAAAATAAACTTAATTTTCCCAGTAGCTTTAGCTTGCATTGTTTAAGTATTTTAAGAGCCTTGGGTTTAGTGACAAAAGTAAGTTCTCATCTTTACATATTTATTTTGTCTGAGGTCTGAGATATCTGTATGCAAACTCTTTGGTTACTGAATATTTCAATAGGAATGTACTAGTCAGTACTCTGAGGCTGTAAAATGCCACAATAACTTTTGAAATCCATTATTATGATCAGTTTGTGGATCTAGCTCAGTGACATCAGTGGTAGTACTCCTGATTTCCCTTCATTTGAGCAAAAACATGAATAAATTGTCAAAAATCTGTTTTACTAACTGAAATAAAGAAACACTTAGGGGGCAGAGCTTAGAAATTTTAAATGTTGTTCTGCTTTAAGTATCTAGAAAACAGAAGAATAAAGGGAGGTAGAATAACACAGTGAGAAAAGGAAATCCCAAAGTATTTCCCAAAGTGCCAGCATTGTTTACCTGGCATCTGCTCCATCTTACATTTCTGTAGCTGGAAGCATACACTTGTATCCTTGATTTTACTGGACCTTGCCTCTTTGTCCTTGCTTACCTCCGAAGTTGTACCACTTAAAGCCAAAGATCAGTTTCACAAACTGTCACACCTCTGGATTTGGGAAACATCAGATGCTTTGGAAGAAAAATAAGGCAGGGAGCAGGCACTGAAGAATGCTGCCCTTTTTGCATTTGTTCAAACTTGCTACAGTCTGTGGTTTAGCAGCTTCCTGAGTCATAGGGTCATCAAATGATATGTGTGTACTCTCCCCTGACTGATTTTTTTGCATAAATATGTCTGATCACTTTTTGAACCCATTTGTAGTTTTGGTCTCCTGTGGCAGTGAGACCCACAGCTCAGTAATGACTGTTCACCTGGAGTCTTGCATCCAGCTGGCTCACACCTGGAGTATTGCACCCAGTACTGCACTCTGGAGTCCTCAGGGCGGGAAAAACATGGATCTGTTGGAGCAGGTCCAGAGAAGGAAGGAATACAGAGATGATGAAAGGGCTGGAGCACCTCTGCTATAAGAAAAGGCTGAGAGAGTTGGGGTTGTTCCATCTGGAGAAGCGAAGACTCCAAGATCTTACTGCAGCCTTTCAGTAAGAAAGACAGGGACAGATTTTTTAGTGGGGCTTGTTGTTTTAAACTAAAAGAGTGTAGATTCAGACTAAATACAAGGAAGAAATTTTTTTATGATGGGAGTGGTGAAACACTGGACCAAGTTGCCCAGTGGATGTGGTAGATGCTCCATCACTGGAATATTCAAGTTCAGGTTGCATGGAGCTCTAAGCTCAACCATGAATCTGATCTAGTTGAAGATGTCCTTGGCCACACAGGAGACTTAGACTAGATGACCATATAAAGTCCCTTCCAACCCAAACTATTCTGTAATTCAGCAGTGGTTCCCAAAATTCTCGTAGCTGGCTGTAAAACTGAGAGAATGGGATTCAGTGGGCTGATTTACTAATTTGGAGCCACGCTATATATACAGCATTAGCAGATTAACAGACTTTTGAATTACATCCTCTTGGTTATTTATATCAGTCATCGTGTGGGTATGAGAACAGGTCCAGACTGGCTGTTTGTGGATGTGAGGTTAGAAGAGGAAGTTTCTGGTGTCTGCGAGATGGGCCAGAGCCCCAGTATGGTGTGTCTCAGGGAGTCTGAGGCTCTGATTGTGAGTATTAGAGGAGGAAATCGAATTTCCTTTTTACTTCCAAGATGTAAGTTGAGACCTCTGGATATGAAATATTTTGACAAATCTTTGGAATGAGTTTTGTTTGTGTAGATGAAGTGTAGTTATTTATAAATATATTATGAAATCAGTTCACTTTATTTGTAATCCTGGTGTCAAGCTTTCTTTTCTTTGTGTTCCCCTGGGAAAACAACTTTGATTTTCATTGCAAGACAGCTATTTGACCAACAATGGTAAAGTCACGTATTGTTCATGAAATGGCTTCTGAGTTCATTTCCCTCCTATTGTCTGTCAGTCATTGTAATTCTTTACTATGAATTAATGCCAAATTATCTCTTTAAACTAAGATCCTCTTCTTTAGAATGAACAGTGAGTGAATCTACTCCACACCCCTTATCCTCTGGGGAAAAGAAGGAGAGAAGGAGCACTTGCAAAGTAGATATTAGAGCTCTGTATATTGTAAAAAAGTTATTGCCCTTATTTTTTGCCACGGCATTATCCAATTGAAGTATCCTTTGCAAAACAGTTTATTCCACTAGGCTCATATAAAGTACTTGTTTAGTTAAAACATCGTATCTCACTCCATTGCTACTTTTGTACTAATGCAATTGGAAGGTTCATCCAATGACCTCGAGATACTGACTTCCGGTTTGCTCACATAAAATGTTTATATTCTCTATAAATATAGTGCCTCTTAATTGATCTTTCAGCATGTATTATTAAAATATACTGTAACCATTATCTCTTATTTATTGCACTGTGCAGATATTTTTATCACTCATAATTCAATCATTAAAAAGTAGAGTACACTTCCATTTTGATTGATTTGATGCACTTAAAAATGTGATGAAAAATTCTGGTGTTTGAAATGAGAATATTCACCTTGGGACTGAAAAGTGGCCTAATTTTATAGAAACAGCTAGTTGATTTCAGCATCCTCTCCAAAAAAATGTTCCAAGACTTATCTAAGTTTGTTCTCTTCAATGTGCCAGTGCCTTGGTGTAAACCTAGTTCTCGGTAGGAAGAAAATTAATGGGAGGTTTCTATTAAACAAGTTTCCCCCCAAAAAGAATTAACATCTTATTAATTTCTGTATAAACTTCAACCTGGCATGTTGTCTTCCTTATGTTTATAGACCATACAGCTGATCCTGATTAGAAAATGTTTCTATCTCTCCGTGGATCTAAATTTCGTACTGTGTGGATGATCACACACTGTATTTTATGTAGTCTGAAGTGATATGTGAAGTCTGAAGTCAGACCTGTTTCTTAGTAAGAAAGAGCCTCTAAAAGAGAGTTACTCAAGGTAATTAAGATCCAGCATTTTTTTCATATCGCTGTGATTTAAAGCCAGGTAGCAGGTTATCCCTATGCAGCTGCTTGCTCATTCTCCACTGGTGAGGGATACAACAGGAAGGGTAAAAGTGAGAAAACTTGTGAACTGAGACAAAGACAACTGAATAGGTAAAGCAAAAGCCGTGCACACAAGCAAAGCAAAGCAAGGAAACAATTCTCTGCTTTCCATGGGCAGGCAGGTGTTCAGCTACCCCTAGGAAAGCTGGGCTCCACCACACGGTTACTGGGCAATACAAAGGCCATCACTTTGAACATCCCCCTTCTCCTTCTCCTTCTCTCAGCTTTAAATGGTGAGCAATGTATCATTTTGGGTCAGCTGTCCCAGCTGTGTCTCTTGGCAACTCCTTGTGCATCCCCGGCCTCCTCATTGCTGGGTGGGGACAAGAAACAGAAATTGCTTTAATGCCATGTAAGTGTTGCTCAGCAATAACCAGATTATCCCTGTAACAGTGTTTTCAACACAAATCCAAACACAGCTCCATACTAGCTATTGTGAAGTTAATAAACTCAGTGAAAACCACTCCATCTTGTAACCTGAGGACACTGTCTTTGAATGAGATGGAGCAACATTCCTCTACTACTTTAACTAATGACATCTTTTTCTAAATTTGGATAACTTCTAACTCAGTCTATATAGTCCTTTTTAATGTGTTTGCAGGAACAGATTTATCTTTAGTAGATAATGTTTTTCCAATGCTCTGAGAAGAAATCTATAGAAAATTGTTATATATTTCAAATTATGGGGCTTTTATCAGAGCATAATCTTTCTGTGCAGGCCTTTGCATTATAAAAACAAATCAGTTACTATGATGTCAGCATGTTTATCATTTCAGTCCTGGGAAGACTTTCTTGGCATCTATATTTGATCTGCTAGGTGTGTCTAATTCTCATAAAGCTGCAGCTGTGTGAATTGCATTTCCTAGGAAAGTCTGCCATATCTCAGGATTTCAATGGAATACAGCTTCTGTCTCATTTCTCACCTTTGAATTATCCTGAAGACCAGAGCATTTTTATAATTGAATTAAAAGTTTCACTGAAGAATGTAGAGCAACACTTCCTACAGCCTCAAAGGCCAAAATTTTCCCCTTTGGATTCTTGCTGAAGAACAAACACAGTTCAAAGTTTGCCTCATTATTTAAGCCCTGGAGCATGTTTATAGAGTACTTTTAAAAATAACCAACCAAAAACCTTCTTTTTCTGTTTTGCATATAAAGTGTTGGCTTTACTTTAGATACTTGCATACGGGTATTAAAGGGAAAGACAGCACTGCAAATTCAGTGTTATGTTGTCATTTTGGGTTTTACTTAGATTTTGTTTGTGGGTGGGGAAATGGTTGTAGAGGAGTCTACTTGTCTCAGAAACTGCTATTTCCAGGTGTATTTTTAATGTTTCAAGCCCATTTTGATAATAAGCTGCCATTTTTAGGTTAGATCAATATGCCTACAGCCACTCCTGCTTTGTATACAAGCAGATGCCTGTCTTCATTACGTGAGTATTGAGTAATTGATCTATCTTTATTCCAGTATGGTTTCAATGTGAAACATCCAATATTAGTTTAATTTCCAGAACGAAAAGCCAATAGGCCTTCCATTATGAGGACCGTTTGTGTAAATGATTGAAGTCAGCCTGAGGGATAACAACACCATCAGAAAGGCAGAGCTGTTTTCTGTCCATTCTCATCTATGATGGTGACAGAGGGAGGCTGGCTGTTGAAATTCTTCTATGAAACATTTCAACTCAAAGCATATTGGTGGAGGTTCAATTGAACCTCAAGGTGGAGTGAGGGACAGAGGATATGGGGGTGGATATTTTTCTAGGACGATTTTCTGCAGAATCAGAAAATTTCCTCTTTCCTGTAACCAAATCTTCCCTTATCTTTTTTAACTCTTTCAATTCAGAGGTTCTCCTCACAATTGTGAGAGAATGGCTCTCACTGAGCTCCTGGATTTCTGCTGGTGTCCATCTCATCCAGAATCATAACCTACTTGCGTAGTTCAATCCAGCTAAGTGGCTTCTGCAATGGAGGTGTCTAGTCAGGGATTATTAGTGACATATTCAAAGGCCCAGCACCTCAGTCTAAGGTCAGAGACCCCTCATGCAGACCTTGACTCCTCCTCAAGAGATTGCTTTCCCTCAGGCACTCAGCCAGTCAAGATTTCCTACCATCGAGGTGTGACAAGAACACTTTGACTGGCATTACTGTAGTTTATGTCAGAGGGGAAAGCCAGCAGAAACTCATCTCCAGTGAATGAAAAGGAATTTAATAGGGCAGAATTGATTAAACTAAGAAGTGGGAGAGTTGAGAACTCTGTAGGATGTGGAACAAAATAATCAACTTCTGCTCTCTGATCCAAGGTCCCCAAATATTTTAGGTAAAGATAACTCAATGCCAAGCAAAATAATGCCAGCTTTGATAACTCAGTCTCTGAGGAGTTATAGTTTCTCACTGCATCCCAAAGTAGCATTTTTTAATTTCCTTTCAGTTGTGCTTCTGGATACACACACTCATATTTGGTTCTGGGGAGCCTTTTAGCAGGTGCTTATGCTATACAACAGCAGTGGGCTGTGTGAATCTCTTCATCAAATGGAGCAGAGCGTCATCTGCTAGGAGAGAGAGAAAGTGGTGTTTAGTCAGGTGGGAAGAGCACTGTGCTGGGGTGGCCACAGGCTGCTTGCGAGCTGTTGTGGTGCCCTTCGTTTTGCTAGGCCAGAACTATGGTACAATTGAGCCTAAAGCACTTGGGAAGCGAACCTCAGGTCTTGGCTGCTTTTCCAGCCTAGCCCTACACTGCAGTGGGAGATACCCATTTCCTGCGATTCCTCCCCAAAGGGCCCCCACGCCCCTTCCAACTCTCTATATCAGATAGCTTCTGGGTCATTTTACATTTTATGACATACAGGCCACCCCTGGCTTAGACTGTGAAATCATTAGTAGGCATGTCACTCACAGCAAATCTTAGAAGAGCACTATTGTAGACTGCTTCAAGTGCTACCCAGCCAATAGCTCTCTCTGTACATTCAGCTGAGGCATTGGGTCATGGTAAGGAGAAGCTTGTACCTCTTTTGTGACTTTATGTCATGGCCCACAGTTATAAATGCACCTGAATACAATGAGGCTTCTGTACAAGACATGTTCTGGCTGGAGAAGGCATTGCATTATCCTCCTGTTTCCGTTTATCCTCAAATGGAAAGGAAGCCATCCATCCAGCCGCACTGACTTGTCACACAAAGAGTTTTTCCACTGAAGTGCATTCAGAGTACATAACAGCCTTTTAGTCCTCAAAGACTGTGTTTCATTCTTACTACAGGGACTGTAAGAAGTATGAGAAATCACCTACTTTCATAGAGATGAAGCTCCAGGCACTCCAGTAAAAAACCATCAATTTGAGCTGAACTGAGAAGGTTTACACTGGGACAAAGAGTGAAAGATCATGTCAACTGGGCTGCCATTGACATCCAAGTGGATGCTGGCCTCACCTTTGTGCTGCTGCTGGCCTGTATTATTCACCAATCCACAGTTCCCAAGAAAAAAGCCTTCTGAGCGTTAAACCAGCAGTGTGGAAAAACTTATGAGTTCTTCTAAAGCATACAGAAAATTTGAGGAAGGGACCAGCCCTGCCCATAGTCAGTTAAGGTGGCCTGTGCAGGAATCCTAGCTCTTCTGGTTTTGTGGCTTTTCAGATCAGTGGAACTTCAGCAGAGATGAACCCACACTGCCATTTGTTGTTCTACTATCCTCATTTCCATTTAAAAGCTCTAGAAAAAAACCCAAGAATAAACTATAATTTGCATGCTGGCAACTCAACAGGTGACTGTTACTTAACTGTAAGAGAAAAAAAAAACACAATAAAGAATATTTAATTATATTGGATGGAGGAGAGAAAGGAACATTAGAGGTGCTAACTGTCTTTTAAGATACTTTGCAGGCTTTTTAGCCTTTTATTTTCCTTTGACTGTAGCAGGAGTCATGCAACTAAATCTTTCCACATTGCTTTATAAAATTACTCTACTGGATTTACACTGAAGTCTTCCATGGCCTTTCCAACATCAGTTGTCCTAAACTTTTTTCTACAGAAAACTTATATCACCTTCTTCTGTGTGCTTCTTTTCTATATATGTGGGGTTTTTTTCATTTTTGCATTGATAATCTATTGATTAATACCTTAGTAACAGCCTTCCTTGACTGACTTTTTCTAATACTATTGGCTCTTTGAGATGTTCAGTTCATGTCCTGCAAATCCAGGAGAGATTTCCACCTTTAATTTGTCTTATTATAAAAGGTAGATTCGTATTTTGTAGAATTGTTCATAGGGCAGGTCAGGAGTCACTATGGAAAAACACAAAGGAGTAGGAAAGGAGACCAGATTCTTTTATTTAGAATACCCTGGAATACACTGGGTGATGCTAGAAGCAGGAGAAAAATCAAGCTACATTTAATAGGAAATACACACTGTACATATTTCAAGAGCAGAGGATTACACAGTTCTGGTCAGAGTCATGAGAAATTCTGCAATATCTTTGACTATTGTATTGATACGCTAAAAGATGGAGAGAAGGCAGATAGAAGGGAATTTTTACTTGTTTGGGATTTTTGCTTTCCTATTTTCCTAATTATCATACAGATTAAAAGGTGTACTTACTGCTTTAATCTCAGACTGATATTAATAAGCCATTTAAAAATGAAGAGTCTTCTGCTGATGTTGTCTGTCTGAAAAGTAATTACTTTTCAATACTGTGAGTTTATTGAAGTAGCTCCCAGTTACCCAAATGGATAAAGCCATTCTTTATCTGGTAGGTATAAATATCAGTGGTCACATGCCTGGATTAGCACTTGCTAGTGACATGGACACCACAGTAATCATCCTAGAAATATCCTGACAGCTCTGGAGTAACTAGTAACCTCTTAGCTGTTTATATTTTCTACAGTAAGGTTTGATAATAAGCAAACTGCATAAGAGGTAGTGGTCTGCTCATGACAGTCTGGTTTGGCAATAGATGTAGCCAGCTAATTGGAGAAACAAGCTAATGATGTTTTTAGCAGGGTGGGTGATGATTGGAAAACTAGTAGTGATTGACATTTAAAAGATTTTGACTTGTGGGCAGCTGATTGGAGATAGAGTTGCAAATACATTGTTTAAAATTTCTTGATGGCAACCAGTGTTTCTTAATGTTCCTCTGAAGCAAAATAAATTCTAAAATCAGGGTAAAGAAGACATCCATTTCAGTTTAGATAAAATGAGGCAAATGTTGCACTCAGAGCAAGAGTTAGGGAAGTCCAACTTCCAGCAGAGTTAATATGAGACTTCAGGTAATGGCCTATCTCATGTCAAGTGTCATGAAATAAAGATATCTTCAGTACGTCCCAATAAAGACAAATACTTCTGCAGAAGAGTGTAATGTCTTGTTTTCTGCATTATCACATCCAAACAGGCATTTATGTATCTAAATCTCTAGTGACTCTTACTTTAGGATCCCAAACAGGAGGTAGATACCTGCCAAGTTTCAGATCTGGACTGTGATCTATCCACACCTGATACCAGTATTTACTTCAAACAGAGAATGGATGTGGAAAAACAAAGGTACCTGTGTTGTACTTATGTACATAATACATGTGATCGGCTCGCTTTACTTCAGGTCTCAGCTGATGCATCTCTCTATGTTTCTGCACCCAAGCTTTTCTTCAAGGGCAAAATTTCACAGCATTAGTAAATAATTTTAGTGAGGGAGGTAGAAGAGTGAGGTAGGACACAGAGAACCATCAAAAAAGAGATGAGGATCTGGCAGTTATTGTGGCAATGGCAGGCAGACAGGAAGATAAATCTCAAATCAGCCATCTTGCCCTTGACTGACTGTTATAGTGAAGGAAGAGTCAGCAATAACTAATGCCATCACCAATATTTTCTTCACTTTAGAATAGTTTCAGGAAGATTTGGAGACAAATACTGATAACAATAATGGTAGGTGCCTTTGTGGGGGAAATAAATTACTTTTATCTTCCTGTTCTTTTTTGTCTTATAGTAATTCTGTTTTCACTTGACATACTGGTCTCGAACAAAGGTGAGTCTTATCCAGCATCCCATCTCTGCTGACAGTGGTCAGTATATGCTCAGTGTATGCAAAAGGCATATGCAGGGGAAATGTTTCCCTGATGCATTCTTACAGCTTCCAGCAGCCAGGGGCTCAGATTCTTTCTTAGCGTTCTTGGCCTCCACAGACATACAATTGACTGTTTACACCATTTTAGTCCAGAGTTTGCTTCCTTTGAAGGGAAAGTATGGGCCCCTCCCTGTCCCAGTGGGACTTTTTTTTTTTTGTTTCAGAATAAGAGAGGAAACAAGCTGGGGTATTACCCTCTGCCCAGGTGTTTTGCCAGCTGGAATTTGTGTGCTTACCATTTTGAATTGTGCAGATGATCTGTTGGTGGATGTTATGGGGAAGCTCAAGTCTGGGTTTTTTTTGGAAGGTAAATAAAATGAAATATTATTATTTATTATAGTTCTTGACAAATTGAAAAGTGGTTAAAACTTGCACTAATATCTGTGTTAAGCTTTCTAATCAACTTTTGACTTGTCATTTTTCTAACATTTTAAAGCTGAATATCATATGTGGATTTCTTGAATAAATGAAGTTAAGTTATATATGGATCTGAATATATATGTATACATATATGCATAGGCACATGTATGCTTAAATGTGTAAAGAGATAGAGAAGGTGCTCTTCTAGCTTGGAATTTTTAGTATATTAATATTCAGGAGCAGCGTAATAATTTAAAAAACCTAGGTTTGATTTTAACCTAATTGAAGTAACATCCTTTTGTTTTTTAAGGAAAAAAAGACATCTCATGGATGTGTGACATGCAGTACATGAGCAGCTAAGTTTGGCTGGTTAGAAATTGCTAGCTATGTTACTTCTGGAATTATTAACATGAAAAAAATACACTATTTACCTTGTAGTATCACATTTGTTTCCTTAAGAAAAATTGTATAGTATTATTTTACTTAAAATAAAATACCAGTCTTCCCTTTTCTTTGTGACTGTGCTTTAAGAGACCCTGTCAGCTAGAAACAAATAGGATGGCATCTGTAGAAACTGAAGCAGGAGTATATGCAATAAATATCTCTTCAGTTGCCATCACTTGTCTCCCTGAAATTGGCCTCCATTCAGAAAGCTCAGTGTTGTATGATTTAATGCAAAAGTGTACAAGTTGGCCAGATCCTGAAGTCGTGTTGGTTTCTCAGGCATCATTAATTGCTTTCTTTGTAGGTTCTTATCCACATGACTTCCTTTTAATGAACTTCAGATACCTATTCTGCTCATGTCAGTCTCCCTGGCTAAAGAAATACTAGGGTTTCAACTATAAACAGTCTAAAAACTTCCCAAAACTGAAGAAGATTTTTTCAAACATTCTGAAGAAAGTAGATTGATGAATCTGGCACTTGGGAACTAAAGAAGGACCTTGGAACATTACTGTTAAACATTATCCCTAGAGCAATGTTCTAGGATCTGCAATGCTTGAAGGTGGAGGCAGCTATTTCAACACTTCTTACTGTGGTAAGAGTTCAGTAAATGGCCAAAAAGATTCAAAGAAAAAACTACCTTATCTTACAGATATGGCACTGACAATGCCACTTAACTCACCATTCATATTCAGGGTCACAGATTTTCTTGACCAGAAGGATTCATATTAATATTCATATTCACATATGAATACATATGTGAATACATATGAATATTCACTTATGAATACATATGTGAATACATACAGAATTAGACTTAAATTGTGTGAGTGCAACTGAGTTCCAGCTGATGTGTAATTTACTGAGAATGGTACTCTTGGGCATCATATATGTGCAGCTGGAATTCGCAGTGCTGAATTTGATATTATTTGTTTCGAGCCAAAAGCATTGTCTCACAATAAACAGTTTGTGTCTTTGGGAGAGAGTCACCATTGCAACTGGATAAACTTCTTTCAAGCTGTTGCTCACAAACTGTCTGTATGGTATCTTTTATTATACAGGCCTTCTTTGAAAAGAAAAGGACTGTGAAAACAGTCTCTATACATTGTCTAATTAGTTGCTTTATTAGATGATTTTGGGAATTCTGGAAAAGCTATATCATCTCTGTGCCATAGTTCATGGGTATGAAGTTTAGGGGAGCATGATATTTGGCCTAAGAAAGTCCCTGGATACAGATGACAGAAGGTAAAAGTTATACTTGTAGGAGCAGGCAAAATCACTCTGCCTCAGTTTTCCCACATTTTCGCAACCTTTATGTCAATTCCTTCTCCATCAATATCCAGCTCCTGCTAGTTCTGACCTGGGGCATACAAAGCCAAGGGCAACCTTGCCTGGAGGAGCTATCATGGCCTGTGACACTGTGATGGGCTGTGTACAGGTACTGGGCTGTCAAACTCCAGACTAGGCTTGTTCTACAACAAAACCGACCCTCTCCTCCCGTATCTGTCTCTCTTCTTCCGTTTCTCTGGTTAAATGTTTATCCATAATTTCTGCTGCTTCTTGCCTCTCATAAAACAATTTCCTCTGCTGCAGGTGATCTCAATCTTGTTCCTTTTACTCCATTAAAAATACAATGGCTAAAATAATTTTCTTTACTTGTGATTTTTACTTAGCCATTTCTTTTTGAATTGGCATCTTCTGGACAAAATTTCAGGTTCGATCCCTCACTTCCGAGGTCACTGCCCAGTCTCAGGTTTCACTGCCCATCTCTCTTCTACTCCACTGTGGTTCTGCCTATTTCAATGCATGTTTTGATCATGTCTTCCCTCACAAAGCCCTACGTTATCAACAATTAAGGCAATGAAGTAGTGCATTCTCTGCCACTGACTGAATCCGAAGATCTGGCATTTGATCTGCCAAGAGTTTGCCGTAACCCAGCCAGGTGAGAGAAGGAAATCTGCCTTTGCTTATCCTCACAGGCAGTGGCAGAGCTGACAGTCATTATGCTCAACTCTAGGAGTTAATGTCTTTGATCTCTCCCTTGTGGTTACCATCCAGAATAAAATTGATAGATCCTTTGAAAAACACAGAGCAGAAATCTGGTTGCAGTGTGACCAGTTTAATCCAAAGCACTGGGGCTGTGATGGGACCACAACGCTACTAAAAAGAAAGGAAAATTACTATAATACATGATAACGTTTTCAGGGTGGGAGAAAATGCAGGAGGAAGCATGGAAATAGGTCAGTAATTTACACATCAATATTTCCCATGAGAGAAGAGAAATAGAAAATTATTCTGAATAATCTGTAACTTTTTACCTCTCTGACTTTTTAGGTACCTTCCTAGCTTCTATTTTTAATGGCTAGTTCCTTGGCTTAATCTCCATTGGTGTGCAATCTAGAATCTCCCAATTTACTGCTCTTTTAAGTCATGACTGCCAGCAATGAAGGAATGCGTTAGTAAAGTCCATACCAAGTGGTAACGGTATTGTACCATAAGTGGTAAAATGTAGGCTGGTCCTCTTCAAAAAATACACCTCTCTCATCAACATATGCATAATAATAGTGATGGGCTCTTATTGCTGCTTCTGTTGTCCTGTAGGAAAAAAGCTTAAATCAAAACCAGTAGTGCTGTAAACAGCCTGCAAAAGAAGCACTTTTGCATGTATATGTGTGCATGTGTGTGTGTCCAAATATACCATTCATCACTGATCATCGTGTTCACCAAGAAAGAACCTGAGCTCATTATTTAATTAAAATACCTTTTTTTTCTCCATTGAAACCACATGGATCTCATTTGCATGAGGCTTTATATCCTCCACCATGGATGTTCCATTAATAGTAGCTGTGGATAAGAATTTCTGTCACTTTGTATTGATGACTAAAGGGTTAGCAGCCATCTAGGGGAAGAAAGAGGGAGGAATTTTTTTGGTAGGCTTACACTAGTCAGTTGACATAACAGCTACTTGGGTGGTATAAGGTTTCCGGGATGCATATGACCGTTTAGTGCTTTCTCTTGCCAAAACATCTGGAACACAAAATCCAGTCGTTAGACAGCCACACATGTTAACAAAACAACTGGACAGAGAAAACAGACTGAAGGAAAAACCCCCTATGATAAGGCATCATTGTTACCACTGGGAAATTAGACATTTAAGGTTGTACTTCAAAGCAAGTATTTTTATTACAGCATACTTGAATGATTTGATTTATTGTGCATCAGAGCAGTACTGTAGCAGATCCTCCTGCCTCACAGGGCAGAATGCATTCATTGTCCAAGAAAGCTGCATGCTAAGTAGTTTCAAAAGCAGTGTTCAGATAAGAAGAGAATCTTATTCCTCCCTGTAGCACTTCCCATTACACATACAAAGCACGGGGAGGGGATGCTTTTAGGACCACAAAGTATAATTTCTGCTCTCTGATACTGTACCATTTTGGAAGCAAGTAAAAGATATCATGATTTTCACTTCAGGCCTATAAAAATAAGACCAAAAGATAGTGCCTCTGGCATCCACAGGGATGATTTTACCCAAGGTGGTAAGCAGAAAAAAACAGCTTTCTCTCCCATTAGTATTGACCCATATTGCACGTAGATGGATAATCATAGAGCCAGCCTTCACCACGTCCTAGAAGACTGGTTTTGTTATGACCCTGACACATGTTCTGCATCCAGTCAGCACTGGCACTTAAAAACTGCCTAACAAACCCAGGGACTCTGGTTCACAGCTTTCAGCCTTTGTTGAAATGAGAGAAGATGGAGAGATTAGGCTTTGAGGAGATGGAGTTGGAGGATCTTGTCTTCACTGCTTCCAAAATCTCATCACTTGGCATCTATAATGTTTTAACAGTAATCTTAAAAAATGTTTGGAAAATGTTCTTAAACATGTTTCTGAATCCTTTTGTGTAGTTGAAACATTTTTATAAGATTAAAATGGAGGACATCTGGCATAAAAACTGTTTGAACAAGTGTGCTTTTGATTTCTTTTCCTAAGGTAAGTATGTGTAAGATTAGGAGACAACAACTGTGCTAGTGAGTTCTGGGTGTTTGTTTGAGAGCATGAACATGTTGCTTGCAAAGCCAGGAACTTTGGAAGACTGAAAAACTGGGATCTAAGACAAAATAAACTGAGAGGAAATGAAAAACATAGGTGGTGCCATAGAGGAAACCTGAGGCAGAACATGTGTTTTGAAGGCTAACATAGAAGACCTGGGATGCTCTGCTTAATTTTATCCTTTAGCTGCTGACACCCTCTGACCTTTGGATGAATCAATTAGCTTTTCTCCACCTCACTTAACATTCTTTTAAAAGGTGACTTCCTGCTTCACAGCAGGAGCGGGAGAGAAAGGGAGGTGGGAAATGAGCTTTAATTATTTTAGAAAGAAAAAAAGATCCTTAGAGAAAAGTGTCTTTGTTGTAAAAGTATTATTAAAATACCAATGAAAATGAAAGATAGCTTAGAATATTTCTTTTTATCCCAAATCAGAATAGAGGAAAAATAGCCCCTTGCTACAAACCCTACCCAGAAAGATGTTCTTCTGCACATGCTTCTACCTCAGAGAGGGTTAGAGAGCAAACAGAATGTGAAACTTTAGCCCTGCTGGTGCTCAACGCTGCTTAGGGAGGCTTGGAGACTACTTCAGCTGTCCCAGTGTAAGGGAACCTGTCCTTGGAGAAAGAACAAAGAGCTCCACACTTCAAAACACTGGCAAGACAAAGACGAGAGCCCTTCTTTTTTTATTGAAGGCTAGAAATTTTTTTGACTTCCACATTGTCAGAAGTATCATAAGGTCACTAGCATGTCTCACGTTACTGGGGGAGTAGATGGGGACTGATCAGCTTTGGGGTGGTATGTTTATAAAATCTGACCATTAGTTTGAAAAATCAAAGGCATTCCTCTCAGTCCATGCATCAGAGAGAGATTTCCTTGGAGTCAAAAGTTTCATAGTATGGCAAGAGGACCTGTGAGGGACTGTTTTATTGTGAGAAGGAGCGGGGGTGGGGGAGGAAAAGCAGGTGATTTATTTAAGTAGTAGGCAGTCAGTCTCCCAGAAGAGAGAGTCTGTCTTAGCCTTCACATTCTCAGCTAATGAATGAGTCTGGGAAACTGGAGCAAGATCAAAGTTTCTTTACGACAAAATTGCTGACATTCCTGAAATAGCTGAATGTTTCTCTATTCATACTAAGTATGAATCAAGTTCACTGACACACAAAGCACTCACAATGGGATGGTCAGCTGCATTGTTATCTTGACTCTCAGCTTATCGCCCTGCCTGACCTCTGCCTAAAACAGTTAAGAAATTATTGCTTCTTCAACCATTGTTTTCTTCCACATGAAGATGTCAAAGGTCAAGATGTGTAGCCACAAGAAAAGGGGAAACCTTCAAAATGCTAACTGAAGAACATAGGGTACAATGTTCATGTTATAGCATGACAGGTTAAATGATCTTAAAAGAAAAAGGTAGCTGCAGAGGACTTCCACATCTAATGCATTCTCCAGTGCGTGTCAGGAAGGTGAGCATAATTTTTGAAAGGGACTGCTCTTAACCCTAAATCCATTTCATATAGGAAGCTGCAATTTGATACATGACCAGTTTGAAGGGGGAAACTGCCCCAGCTCCCAATCAGTAGTCCTATAGCCTGACATGTTAATGGGGTTCAATCTAGGATCTAAGAGAATGGATTCAAGTGCAGGCTAAGGCTTTAAAACACATCACACATGTAAAAGAGTATAAGAGATATTGCCAACTAGAGGACACTTGCATAATTCCTTCTATTGCATTTTAAAAATAATTGTGAAAAAATATTCTATTTAAAAGTAATTACAGTAAAACTTTGACTGTTGATAATAAATGTGCATTTCCTGATGTTTAGGGATTATAACAGTTTCACAAAACAGAGAAAAAAATGCATTGAAGGTCTTTCCTGCATGCTGAGAGTTTGTGAGCACAGTTTTGAGCTAGTTTGTCCCAGGTCAGCAAGGCTTGCTGGATATCACACATGATTGATACTAGGAGTTTTTCCAAAAATGACACATGCCTTAATGACTCAGAAAATTAGCAACAAATTTAATGGGTCTCTTGAGGATGGTAGCAGCAACACAACTAGCCCAGTTCTCCTCTGGATCTCAGAGGCAGTAGGTTATGTGAGCAGGACTCTCCTTTCTAACTGCTGCAGAATTTTCTCCCCTGGACACCTGACACCTCCTCAAGAGAGAGAACAGAACTTTGCAAACTCACTCTGAGCAAATTTACCTCCAGCTCTCAGCTGACTTACTATCTACAGGTAAAAAGGACTATTTTAATTAAACAGATGATTATGTACTTAGTATTTTAAAAGGGTGTGTTCCCACTAGAAAAACTTCTAAGCTGCAAATCTCCTTCCGGAACAAACTTGTGAATTTGGACCTCAGAAGCTGTGATTAGTCTCACAGGTGCTCTCTCAGTTCTCCTGTTTACCTTTCTCTTTAAGTTTGTCACACAACGTAAGTTAAACTGTATTAATAGCACCATGCAATGCCACTATGTCAGTCCAAATCCATCTAAACAAAGAGATGGCTTTCATTTTACTCCAAGGCATTGCTCAAAGGCAAGTTCTTCCAAGGACTTTGTTGAGTACTTCAGACTGGAGACCTTCCTTACACTTCTGTCATGTTCCATGCAGCGTGCAACTATTTCAAAAGTTCTGTTGGGTTTGTAACTCATTAAACCTCCAGAGGTTAATGGTGGCTTTCAGTACTTGGTGCTCTGCGTTTGCACAGGCATAAATGGCAGTCTTATCACTAACCCTGTACCTGGCCTCAGAGTTCATTACTAGGAAGTATTACTTATCTGCTGGACTCCAAGGTCTGGTAAATGTAACCCACATAATTTATTCCACGTCGTAGCAGCTTCCTTAATGCTGAGACAGAGTGCTATGGAAAATCTACTCTGTTACAATTTTCACCTGTGTTCCTGTAATAGCACTTTGTGGCGCAGCTAATGTAGATAATGATGGTGTTATCTTTCATCCCTTTATCACTATCCTATGATGACTTACATATCTTCTACTGCCATGGGCAGAAAGGCATATCCCAGGACAGCTGGAAAAATGCTATCTAATTAGTCCTTAGCTGGCTTGAAGATGGCTGTGAGGTATAGCTTTGAGAGACTAAAATCTCACATAGCAGAAGGCCCCCAGGAGGTGATCTGATCTTGCCTCCAAGGAAAATCATCTGCTGTGTGCTGCACAGCATCTGCATGTACCACAGGTAAGGTCCTGAGCACTGTCTAACAAAGGTACAGAGACTGGCAGAGCAGACCATGCACTAGGTGAATTACTTCCTTCTACTACAGCATATTCCCGAGCAATGGTGCAGAAGTGCTGGCCTTCTTATTGGCTGTGAGCTGCAATATCAGCCTGCTGAGATATATCTTTAGAGGGAATGGCTGAGTCTTGATACTATTGGAGGTGGCTGCAAGGGGAGTGAAGTTACTGCTCACTGATCTGTTTTCATTGCAGTAAAGCTAATATAATGCTAATTTTTTTCCTCTTCTTGCACTTTTGATCAGTAACCTGTGCAGTCTAGAAGACTTTGAGGGGGATAAATCCCTTCCTGCCATGTGCCTTGCCACACTAATGCATGAAAACAGGGATGCCTCAGAGAACCGGTTGTTAGTGGTATCAGCATTTCCTATATCACACTAAATTTTTCATTTTGGAAAGGGTCCTGAGCCGTATTTAACAGTGGAGATGATGAGGAAGCTGGGGTTATTGATGGCAGGGTCCTACTGAAGGCATCAAAAATGTGTACTACAGAAAGGCAAGGGAATTTTTTAGTTATATCATGGCACTATATGCCTAGGTTGCTGATGATTTTGTGTTTCTTACAAATCCATCAGACTTCCTGTTTGCTGTCTTTGATGTGAGTATCCTCTTGAGGAATAGGGTCCTCATGCATTTTCTGTACAGTAGTCAGCCCAACGGGGTCCTAATCTCATCTGAGACCTCTGTGTGTCCCTGTCCTGTAAACACAGAAGGAAGAGTTTTGGAAATATGAGGAAGGTGGCATTTGTTTACTAAGCATACTGCTTTCTAGGTAGGTGCCAACATTTTTACATGCCCTGAGTGCTACAATAACAGTTTTATAAGTCATTATCTTGAAACCCTGATATGTGAGTAGTAAAAGGAAATGTGTTATCAGAGCAGCAGGACTTTCAAAATCTTTGATGCTATAAGGAAATTATGCCTGTGAAATCTGAACAGGATAAGCAGCAATTTCCATTTTAGCTATCTGGATGACACTAATTATTTCAGTAAAGAAATTCTGTAAAGAATTCTTTCCAGCAACTGACAAACATTTGAAAGATATGTTCTATGGCAGCTGTGGTATGTCACTCCCTTATCACAGAAATTTCCTACAGTGAAATATGCAGTGGTGGGATGCAGACAGGTATATTTGGGAACACTCTTGATGGGGAAACTCATGTTCAGATCCCAATCCAAACATGCCCAGTGTCTGGGAGAGTCTCTCAGTGCACTGCTGAACAGCACCTCATGATACACAGCGTGTACAAAAGGTCTTGCATACTTCTCTAGGCATATTTCTTCTTGGACAAGAGTAATCTGTAATTCATAAGATGCTGTGTATGGGAATAGCAAGCCGATCCTACACATAATGGCCTTCGTGACTTTTGTGACAGACTCTTTATAAGTGTCTTTTCTTACAATGTAAGCATATGCTTTTGAAATGACAGCTATTTCCATACAGTATCACTCTGCTGAATCCTTTCCAATACCTCCCCAGCTGTGCCGTGCAAATGCTGGGGCTGAGCTGCATTGATGGCCTCTGATGCCCCACCAGGACTCTAAGTGAAGCATACTGTGATCACTCTCCCATGGCAAGATATGACATAGAACTTCAAGGGCTCCTCTATAGAAGAAAATATTTTTCAAGTGTTAAAAGACACTTGAGAGGACCTGCAAAGCAATCCCAGCACTGTCCTGAAATTCATATCCCACTGCATCGCATCAGTCTTGCAAAGAATGATAGCACTTTTACTTATCCAGGTTGAAATAAATCAATGGTGACTCTGCGCTGCTTTTTTATAACCTCAGTAGGCTTTGCACTCCTGTCCATGTGCCATTTTCTCCTTGTATTGTCTTTATATGTGTCTCAGAGTCAATTCCCCTTGGCAGCCCTTTGCACCAGTCTGTCTGTCGCAAACATGGCCCTGCACTGGAAAAGGAGGATTACCTCTCTTTGTAAATGGCAGGTGGCAGCTACTGGATAAATGCACAGAGATACCCATGAGAGTGGTTGACTGCTGGTCCTGTTTATTTGGGTACATGAGTTACTTCAAAGCTCCTAATTGAAGATGGGTTGCATTGCGGAAATTACATTGCATTTCAACCACAAAATATGGACTTGACGGAGAAGTTACAAGTAAATATCTTTGGACTCCAATGCAAAGATCAAGCGGGATAATCATGTCTTTTCCTAGCCTGAAATCCTCTAAATTTATTAAAATAGGTAAAAAGTGTAATAAAAGAATTTTTTCCTTTACATTTCGACAGATCCACCAATGTGATACAAAAGCATCATATTCCACGGTGCTAAATGGCAAATATTTTCTATTTCTACCAGCTTCAGTAAAGACTTAATGAAACAAAACGTAACTCTTTTACCATGAAAGCTGCTGACATTTTCTATTAGCTCACTTAATGGAACTAGCACAGCATTTTGCCTGCAGCTTTTTCCCACTTTACCCCCTTGTTAGAAAGAGACACTGGCAGTTCTTACAGCCTTTCCCACAATTATCATTTTTGCTTGCGGCAAAGCTTGTAACCTGGACTCTGTTCTCCTGTGGGACAGATGCAAAACTGGGGGCTCTGGTGGAAGTTATTTTTAGGTAATATATAATATGTCTGCATAAACAGGGCAGAAAAATCTTCAAATTAAAAATGCCTTTAGTTCTGAAGCAACTGACTGAGAGGTGATCTAAGCACCGAGGCAATACTTTTCGTAATAATAAAATTGTGTTACTTCAGATTTGATCAGATCTTAGTCTGCTTAGAAATGCTTCAAAGGGAGATCTGCTGCAGCCTGTTATGGCTGCTTGGGTCATCTCAGTTAACGTGCTCCATAGGTAAAGGATGTGCCTGTGATCTCCTGTTTTATAAAAATATATGTATATACATTTTTTCTATGCTTCTTTGTACCAGAATGTAAGAAATCAACTGTGGGGAAAGAACCCTGTGATTTTCGAAGTCCTGTACACTGGTCTGTCTTCCCTTCTGCACTTCTGTTAATGTGCAGAAATGACAGGAAAATGTATACTGCTTATAGGACACTGCTGAGGAAGGAGAAAAGAAATTTTTACTGCTCTGTTCTGGCAGAATGCAAAAGTGGTAGAGTAAGGGTCAGTGGGAATATAAAGCTGGTGTGTGTGAACGAGCATTTCACAGCATGTGTATTCAGCTGTGAGACACCTGCCTCTGTAGGAATCTCTGTAGAATGTGGTATTTTTGTCTGGTCCAGTAAAAGGTAAGGTAATTTTGCTTTAATTTAACAGCATTTTGTTCTCTTGTCACCTTTACTATTAATCTCCAGGCTGAGTTATTGAGACAGTTATGACAGTGTTTTCAGTGTTATAATTAATGGGGGAAAAAGTGCTGTTGAAACAAGAAGTAAGCATTTGCAAATAGATAACAAGATTTGCCCACAAGTAGAGAAATGTGCAATATGGGGTGTAAGGTCACCATGTGCCAGTAGCCTACCAATTTCTCACTGCAGTACAGTGGAGGAAAGACATTGTCCTGTAAAAATTTTTTTCTCCTGATACACCTCCAAGGTTAAATATTTTCATGTTGATTGGAAGAGTTTTTCTGGAGTACAGAACATATGCAAACTTTACTTACTGTGGAGTTCAAATAATCATTTTAAATATGAAGCAACGACTAGGGAGAGATAGAGGTGTCTCAGTAGAAGCCTCCATTGTCTGATCCCAGTTAAGAAGAACGTGATGAAACTAAGTGTGGAAGACCAGAGGTTCCTTGGCTACGAGCATTGGCTAGGTATGTGGTCATCTGGAATATCACAGTATAGAAATATATCAGTATTAGGAGATGGGTTTACTCAATAATGGCTCTGATGAGTCAGTGTTCTTTGTGTTTAGAAGTACTTGCTGTAATTTGACTATGCATTGTAAGAGAAGTTTGAAAAATCTTTCTTAAAGTAGAAATGGAATAGTGAGGGAACTTAGTAGATGGCTGAGCAGGGAAAACATTGTTAATTAGGATTATAAATTACTTCTTACATTCATTCCATACATGGATGACTTCTAAATCAACAGACTGAAGCCCTCATAGTTCCTGAATTCATTTAGTTTCTCTATGATATAGATCCTTTTGTGGGCAACCCAGTCAGGTCTTGCCCCACCAACTGCCAGTGTCTTTTCTCATGGATTTCTCTGCCAAAATGAAGCCATTCTATTGCAGAGTTCTGCTGCTTCCAGGGGCTGCTTCTGCAACTGTGCATCTCTTAAGTGCTTACAGATATGGCCTCTCAGGACCAGCAGAGACAGTGCCCCAGGTGTCACTGGAAAACAGATTACAATTTGCTCTAAACAAACTCTTTCAGGACGGGATCAAAACAATAAATCACATATAAACAAGGTAAAGTTAGTTATGAGATGTAGTGCTTTTTGGTCACAGAAACAAATAAGCTTGGAGGTACATTAACTTTTCCACATATTTGCCTTCTTCTGCCACCACCACTTTTCTGTGTGGAAGTCCGGTAGGTGAGGGATACCCAAGGTGAGCCCACAAAGCCTATTTTGTTTCTCACAGTCTCATGCTTCCCAGCTATTGACAGGCCTTCTTTCTTTCTCTTTCCATAAACACATGCACACAAGACCCATGTCTCATTAAACCTTTTGAACAAGGCGAAACCAGACTCGCTGAGCCTTGCCAGAGGGTGAAACTTCAAAAAGGTTGTTATTTGCCT
>JAYRBT010000093.1:47358488-47370935 GCA_036023395.1 Myiotriccus ornatus | reverse complement strand
GAAGCATGAGACTGTGAGAAACAAAATAGGCTTTGTGGGCTCACCTTGGGTATCCCTCACCTACCGGACTTCCACACGGAAAAATGGTGGTGGCAGAAGAAGGCAAATATGTGGAAAAGTTAATGTACCTCCAAGCTTATCTGTTTCTGTGACCAAAAAGCACTACATCTCATAACTAACTTTACCTTGTAGTATACCTTGTATCTACCAGACTGTAGATAATTATGAAGCACTGTGAAGCAAATCCAAAAATTATGGCATTGCACAGATTGATTAGCATTCCCAAAACAGAGCTGGAGTCAGCCAAAAATGAGTATGTCTTTTTATTATTCAGGTGTGTGGAGCTCCATGGCCACAAGTTTTGCTACTGAAATGGGTCTTATTCTTCATTTAGACTGTGATCCTGTAACTGAATGTCTGTTACCACCTTCTAATAATAATTTCACTTGTATGAGCTTCTAAGTAAGAATGGTTGCCAAAGCAAAAAGCTCCTGGCTTCTCATACTTCAGCTGATCCTCTGGGACATCTGCACAGAAAAGAGTCTCTACAGCAAACCTCAAGATAATAAAGACATCTTGGGTCCACTTATTAATGTCTGCAAATTCAAAAAGTGAAGTGTCTGGGATGTGAACTCAATGTTTTAAAATAAAAGACCAAACAGTTTTAAAGATGAGCTAGAAAGGAGCTAAAAAACCTTTCAGAAAGTTTTTTTCTATAAGTTTTCTGTGGGAACCAAGCTGGAATTTGAGACAGGAGGTCTGTGTGAGAAGAGGAGCACAACCAGTCACACATAGCCTTTTTGCCATATTGCCCTGCAGAGCAAATGGGAGAACATCTGAATGCATTAACAGACCCTGGGAGACTAGCATTTGCTTTTCTTCCTAGTCAATGAAAGATTGCATTTAGGTTGTAAGAGAAGACAGAAAATTATTATTTTTCAGGGTGGGTGAGGAAAGAAACATCTTGAGGCTGAGTGTAGTCTAGGTTGAGTGTTGGATGATTTAAGGAGAAAATTTACACAAGCCCATCCCTGTGGTGTAGAGCAGAACCTAAAGAAGATTTTTCTTGACACCATTTCCCACAGCATTTTCCTAAAGAAAGTCTCTGTTCACAGCTTGGATGGGTTTGCACTTCTCTGGATAAAAAATTGATACCTGGGCCTAGAGAGTGTTGGTGAACAGAGTTACATCCAGGTGGCCGTCGGTCAAAACTGGTGTTCCCCAAGACTCAGTACTGGGGCCAGTCCTGTTTAATACCTTTATCAGTGATCTGGATAGTCAACAATCAGTCAGTTTGCAGGCAATATAAAGTTGTGTAGGAGAGCTGATCTGCTGGAGGCCTGGGAGGGGTCTGGATCTGCAGAGGGATCTGGGCAAGCTGGATTGTTGTGCCTAGACCAGTGTTATGAGGTTCAACCAGGCCAGCCAGGTCCTGCACTTGGGTGACAACAACTCCAGGCAGTGCTACAGGCACTAAATGCCGCAAGAGTGGGTGTCTGTTGAAAAAGGACCTGGGGGTGCTGATTGACAGAGGCTGACCATGAGCCAGCTGTGTTCCCAGATGGCGAAGAAGGCCAATGGCATCCTAGCTTGTATCAGTAATAGTGTGGCCAGTAGGACCAAGGAAATGGTTGTTCCCTTTTACTCAGCACTGGTAAAGTCACACCTCAAATCCTTTGTTCAGTTTTGGGTCTCTCACTACAAGGACACGGAGGTGGGGGCGTTTCCAGAGGAGGGCGACAGAGCCAGTGCAGCATCTGAAGCATATGTCATATAATGAGTGGCTGAGGGATCTGGAGATGTATAGCAAGGTGAAAAGAAGGCTCAGAGGAGACTTTATTGCTCTCTACAACTGAATGGAGGTTGTAGTGAGGTGAGAGTGAGTCTCTTCTCCCAAGTATCAAGTGACAGAACAAGAGGAAATAGCCTCAAATTGCACCTAGGGAGGTTTAGATTTGCTATTAGAGAAAGTTCGTTCACAGAAACGGTTATTAAGCATTGAAACAGGCTGCCCGAGCAAGAGACTGAGCCACCATCCTTGGAGAGATCTACAGAAGCAGATGTCCCTCTTACGTAGTTTAGTGATGGGCTTGGCAGTGCTGAGTTAGGGGTTGGATTTGATGATCCTAAAGGTGTTTTCCGCCTCAGTTATTCTGTTTCTTTGCTGAGCTGTAAACTTGCTGCCTAATGAGAGGAAGAGCTAGAGTTTGTTTTGAGGAACAAGCATGTTATTAAGACCATTGATCACACCATCTCTCCTAACCCTCTGGGGACCCTCTGGCCTTATTGTCCCAGGTGGCATTCGCCCTGGGATACAAGCAATCAGTGATACAAGCTTAAACAGTCTTCTTCCTGACTTACCAGGATGATGAGGACGTGCAATGCTCTCCACTCACTGTCTTGGTATCTGTCACTACCGACAGAAAGTCTCGTCAAAGGTGGAAACACCTCTTTCCCACCTACTTGTTGAAATAAAATGGAGGAGGTTTGTTGTTTTGTTGTATTTTTTTTGAAACTGTGACAGGTCTGAAAAAATTACTGCCTAAATAAATAAAGATGCATATTTATGTAATAAACAGTGGATCATAATATAGAACCATTTGGCTGTGCAAATATTTGGTGTACCTGATCATATGCTTTTATCTCTGTTTCCCTCCTTCTCCAACTATTTACTTTTCCCTAACATGATGCATTTTGTTTTTTTTTCATTACCTTTAAGTAATTTGGTACTTTAAGTGAGTCTTCTAATCTGCAGTTCACAGCAATTCCAGTAACTGAATTCCTACAGAGCATCCACTGATACTTTCTACGGTGTTGAAGATTTCCCACACCTCTGGGCTCTTGGTGTGGAGAACAGATTCTCTACATGCCTCTATTTTATGAAAAAAATAACCTATATTATAACAAATTGTACTCTGCATGTTTCCAGCTCTTCCCACAAAAAGTCACAGTGATGTTCATTCTCATGACTGAACATACAAATGATCACTAATTCTTTGCCTTTTTGCATCACAGTGTTAGAAAGTTATAATTGCAACAATAATAATTTAAGACATTTCTGAAACTTACTACATAGAATCTTAGGATAACTAGAACTTGAAGGAGGAAATAAATGCCTTTTGCAATCTCCATTAACTTAGATTATTCATATTGTTACAGTGCATTAAATGTACATATTTTGTACAAGACAAATGGATGTGATGTTGTCCATAGAGCAGCAGCACAAAGGGCTCCAGGGTCTGCTGATGGGACTCCTGTGAGCCTCTACAAAGCAGTATCCACAGTACATCACAGGCTTCAGCCTAGCTGCAGTGAACACTGAGCTGATGTTTCAAAATGGCTCACTGGCAGTGTAGTGTGCATTAGTGTCTGGATGTGCAGTAGAAAATCACTGATGAATAACCTTTCTCTAATAGAATTTAGTCTGGGCAGTCTGTAAAGATGATGGTTGAGGCTTATACTCCTGGTATTACAGTGTACTGAGAACAAAGGTTTTTTTCATGTAGGCAAGGTAAAGAGGCAATAGATGGGCTGAATTAAGTAAGGATATGATGCAAAATAATCTTAAGATGGCGGTCTGTGTTAATAAAAAGCAGGTGGGAAGACTTCAACTTGATGTTCTAGTGTGAATTTATTTTCCTTCTCAGATAGTGTCATTACCTCATGTTGTATTTATATAAAATACTTCATTATGATGGCAGGTGAGGACATACAGAACAGAAAAAACCTGCACATAGTAAGGGCTCTTTTCTCTTGAGAAAATGTTTAGAGTCTTCCTTAGAAAGCTTACCAACTGTGAGCTCAGTTACATGAACGTAAATCTTCAGTAATACTTTTGAAATCAGTGTAATTATAATGGATTTATATAGGTATAATCTGCCTTTTACAGATTATTTACCTGATAAATGCTAATGACTTCTGGGAGGTGAAAGTGGAGGGAATTTGGGATTCTACCCAAGGAATGCAAAACGGGACTGTATTGTATAAATCTGTCTTAACTTTGGAATTGTTGCCAGAAGATAAATTCTTCCCAAGAAAATACTAGTGAAAATCTTTTCTGAATTTTGTGTGTTAAGAGTACAAATGACGGAAAAATCCACAGTGTTATCAAGCTGCACCAGAGGCAAATATGCCCCATGTCGGAAAAAAAAAAAAAAAAAAGGTTATATCTCCCTTTAATATTTTATTTTTTCTTCATGAAAGTGATGTGGAGGATTTGAGGAGCAAGAGTCTATGCACTGCTTGCTCACCACGGTGCCACAATGCAGCTTGGCATTCCTCTCTCTCTGCTTAGGGTTGAAGCAGTCTCAAACCTCCTACTTACCTCTGATGTGCAAGAGTGGCTAAATTTCTTTTGATCATCCTTTCTTCTGGATGACCAGAAAGCCATTTTCCTAAACTATTAATATGAGACCTTGGAGACTTGTAAGATTATAACAAATCCTGTTCCATTTTGCAATCAGTTCTGTGTGTTAGTCTCAGATATTCATGCGCTAATGAATGGCAGCACTGCCCAATCTTATTTTAGGTCAAAATTTTTATCTATGAGTAAATTAAACATAGAACAGCAGGGAGGCTAAGGGCAGTATATCCGTTCTCTACATTCCTTTCTAGAAAATGCAGAAATTACTCTAGTCAGATCAGCTGCATTATACAAAACACAATTGTAGGTTAATCAATTAGTGTAATGAATCCATTTTTTAACTGATTACCTCTAAAAAATAGTTTAGGAAAAAAAGACATCCTTGTTAAAGAAGAGGTAATCTGATAAATGTGGAAGAAATAATAAAGCTCCAGAGAAAGGAAACACAACAAATGAAGTCCGTTTTATCTCTTGTAGGCTCAAATCATCAGACACTTACTAAAATAAAAAATCCTCTAAGCTTAACTTTCAACATGAAATAAGTCTTGTCTAAGCATTTTGCAGCTTCACAATAACAAAAGAAATTGCTAACTTTGTATCTTAAACACTTCTTTTCCTTCACACTCACAAAAATAAAACAAGGGAGCGAGAGCTTCCAGCTTCAGGGAGAGAGCATCCAGCTCTCCCTGAAGGCATATTCACCAATCATTTATTCAACAGGCAGCTTTTTTCAAAAACTCCTCTGTGTGTAATGGCAACCTTATCATGAATAATGACCTGCTGATAGCCTCTGGTAGAGCCCAGAACACCCACTGGATGGGAAAAGGGTGTGCTCAGCCATCTGCCAAATCAGCCCTTAGTCTGCACTCAGGTCTCCCCATGCAACCACTGAAGTTGCTCCATGCTTCCCACTCACAACAAGATGCATAGGATCAAGCTTCAAATGAACCCTGCAATGTTCCCACTGATGCTTAGAAGGAATTTTCTTCTGATTTCTGTAAATTTGGAAATCTGAACTACCAGTTTTGTACTTTAAGAAAAATAAATCAATAAAAAAGCCAAGATCCCTTGCCAGGCGCAGAGAGGTTAAAGAGGTGGTAAAGAGGTGGTGTGCTGCCTATTCTTTGCATTTGCCATTGCTCCTAATATTTTCAAATTTTTCTTCATTGAGGATTACAAGTCCATTTTAAATGTGAAAACAAATGTTTGAGTAATGACAGGGCTTTAGGAGTAGCAATGGTAAAAATCATTAGGTTTGGTAGCCGGGAATTAACTGACATCTTCAGAAAGTATCCCTTAAGGACTGTCTTCATTGGGCATGGTTCCTGATGTAGAAATTGTCAGCAAGTTTTTCAATGTCTTTGCCATCTCAGAAAATACTCCTGTGCAGGTACAGATAGAGCTGTCATAATATATTCTTCTGGTATTCTTTATTGTGCTTGTATTTATTGTTTGGCAATGACACTGGTACTGTGCATCTGTGTACAACAGTACAGAAATTTCCTACATGGTAAGCATTTAGGGGTCACTGCTAAACGGAGTTTGGAGCTCTGTCTTTCATTGCCCTGAGTGCAAACCACCAGCACAGTGCAGCAAGAGCCTCCGTGCATCACAGCATGCTGCAGCTTGCCTTTGCAAGAGACCAATTCACCCCAGATCATACACTGGCACTAAATGGGGATCAGTCTCACTCCTCCAGTCTTTTATTCTATGCCACTGTGTTCTTTTGACACTTTGCCATTAGCCTTGAAAGTTTGAAAGCACCAGGGATTAGTGGTGATAAACCTATGCCTGTGTTTCAGAGTAAATTGTCTTCAGTGATACCTACTGCACTGTGGACCGTTGTCAGATATTACTGTGCTTGGTATGTCATGTTTAGTTAATATGAATATGGCTGATAGTTTGACTGCAGTAACTTCAAGGAAGGCCATGTTGGGGAAATAATTGTAACAATAGAAACAACTACAATGATAGTATATTTTGTTTATTAATAATTTAATAAATAAAAATAACTAGAAGATCTACACATACTTCTTTTGCCATCTTCATGAATTCTTTTGGAGGGAGTTGTTCTGTATTACTAGCATAAGTAAAGTTTGTAGATAATAACTTGCTGCAATATAACCGTTGATTTTTCAGCAGTCTGGTCTTTCTTTTCGAATGGCCTTTGCCTACTTCTTTTTAATACATTCAGGATTCTACATTCAAGTTTTTTTAAAAATCCACATGTACTGTTCAGGCCTCATTGCCAAGGTAAAATAATGGGCTACAATGTGGCACCCACAGCTTTGTGCCAAAGCCTGCATTACCTTTCTCATTATCTCAAGCTTTTTAGTGATACAGGCAGTCACAGTCTACATTTTCCCTGCAGTTGGAGAGGGTTGTTTTGGGGGTTTTTTAGAGATGCACCTCCATGATCCGTTTGTGAAAGTTTTGTAGAATTATTGTGAGTTTGCCTGCAACCACCAAATCTTCCCTAGACTTACTCAATTTGTAAAACATACATTTGTAGCTGAAAAAACAATCTCTGTACTCTCCAAGAGATACTTATCAGGCCTATCTTGGCAATAGCGCTAAGTGGTTTATGGTCAGTTTCAGTTAACAGTGGTCCCCCATAAATAAATGAGGGGTTTTTTACAGCCATGGCTTAAGGCCAATTCTCTTTCATTCTTTCGGCATATTTACATTCAGGTTTTTTTAGTGGGCATGATGCATTAGCCACTTGTCTCCAGCTTCAGCTGTGTTATTGAAAGAGTATTGTGCCAATATTCTCCTGGGATGCACCCATGAACAAGTTACTTTTGTGCGTATTGTCATAGTATTTCAGGACCGGGGCCTCTTTAATTAAATCCTTCAGTTTCTCAAGCACTCTCTTAAGGATTGCATCTGTTGTTTTTTGAATGTTTTTGAGCAGTCATGCTCTATGGCTTCTGGTTCAGACAACTACATTAGTCATAAATTTCTCTACGTAAAGCACAGTTCCAAGAAATTGTTGTACTCCTTCTTTCTTTCTTCAAGCAATTATGCAGTGATGGCCACAGCATTATGATGAACTTCACTGGTTTCCCTTCTCTCCCATCCACACCCTTTGCATGACACCCTTTTATCATCTGCATTTGTTTAGCTTTACCCTCACAGCACCAAATCTTTGCAAAGCTGCCCAATGCCTGTGATCATGGTCTTCCATTGTGCTAAGCCCCTGGGACTGTGCTTGATTCACTGCTCATGTGGAGCCAGACAGAGAGTTACTTCATTCAAAATGAGATTTCAATACCCTGACACTGGCCTCTGCATAACAGAAATCTGTTTAACCGGCTCTCCTGTGAAGGTTTCAAGGATACATGTGCTAGAGAAGTTTAGCTACATAGCTTCATTGTGTAGCTACCTCATCCTAGCATAAATCCATCCTAGGACTTTAATAATGTACATAGTAGTGGTTCATTTGTTGACAGGATTAGTTTAATGAATTTCAAATGCATGTACATTAACTTACATGCAGATCTGATCTTTTGTGTCTCTATTTTTCTTTTCTGAGCATATTATATTCTGGGCTGAACTTACTCTCAATACCGTGAAATATAAACAAAATTTGAAAAGCTGTTTACTTTTATCTGAAAACCCATTCTTCATAGTGGAAAATGCTTGTTGTATGAGACCAGAACATTGTGGGTCTGGGAGGTTTGGGAGTTTTTTAAAGCTAATGGCAAAGGAGCCCAACTCTGTATGAATAGTAAGCCTTTTTAGATGAAGTTTTAAAAACTTTGACCAAAGTTTTAACCTCAGTAGCTAAACTGTGCTCTATAATTACTGGTAGAATAATAAAAAGCTTCAGTTCAGTGCCATGAATACACACAGGTAGTCCAAGGCACCTCAAGGTATAGCCTTTGGAGATTCAGATTTGTTATAGAGTGTCATCTGTGCCTGACATATTGTTCAGGTGTGGTGTGAAGGCCAACAAAAAGGAAATTAGGCAGTTTCCTGAGTGTTACTTTAACATACTCGTTTTTAAACTGACCTTTTGATGGTCATTGATTGTCAAATCATTTGTGTTTTTTTCCAGATAGAAAAGTCAACTGTGTACAAGTATCATACAAGCTACTAGACCTCTTCTAAATTATTAACCAGCTGGACTCTTTAAATTAACTTTGAAGGTAGAGAAGCTCTGGAGACAATTTGCTTATTTTTCTGCCTTAGCCAGTCAACTGGCATTTAGGAAGGTTTGTTACTTTGCACTTCCCTTTTGCTATTTAAAGACAAAATCCTCTGGGCTTTAGCTTGAGAAAAGTTCTCACTGATTTCATAGTATGCTTTCCAGCACAAAATTATCATGATTTGGCTTATTTTGTGTCGCAAATGTTTTTTTCTCAAACACACCTAAAGAGAGAAGATGTAAAAAAACCCCAAATCTTTAAATGTCTTGGAAAATGTAGCCTGTGGATCAGAATTAGGGAATTTTCCAGTGCATTATGCAATGTCATCCAGTTACCAGCCCAGGATTCAGACTTGGCACTGTGGCAAAGGAGTCAGAGAAGCAGGTAACCTGTCTTGTCTTCTCAAAGGTGTCGAAACATGCTACGGCAAACATCTACAGTAGCAAAGGTCTACAGCAGTAACTCACTTCTGACCAACTCTCTTCTCAGATTCCTGGAGAGCAAGAGATAAAGTTGCCAATGGAGTAACTGAGGAGATTTGCTGAAATGTGAAAAGCTGCCACCATCTCTCCTTTCTTTCTGTGCCAAAGCAGTCCTCATCACTGCACATTGTCATCTCCACGACAAGCCAACAGGGTCTGAATCCTCTCACTCATGAGCCAAATATGATTACTTTGCTTACCAGTGAAGTCCTGTTTCCATGACCAACAGGACCCCAGGAGAATTTTACCTGATCTTTCCACTAGGCCACACAAGTGCCCTTGGTTGGCATTTAATCCCCAGCATCAGAAAGGCTGAATCTTCATCTAGGAGTTTTGAGGGAGCTGATCATGAAGTAATGAAGGACTGGCAATTATTAACTTCCCTCCAAACAAAAATTATTAACTTCCCTCCAAAAAAAAAACCCCAAGCTTTTTTGTGTCTATCTGCCTGCAACTTCTCACTCTAAAAGTGATCGTATTCTTAAGACATGTTGCAGAAAATAGTTTATTCCAAGTAAATACAGGAAATTCCTTTTTGGTATTCCAATAAGTCTTGGAAAAACTGCTGCTGTGGGTTGAGGTATGCGTGATCAGATCAGTGATCTAATAGCCTCCCTTCACTAAAGAGTAACCAAATACACTCGTGTTTTTTTCTGTAACCAGATGACTGAAGCAAGAGCAGGGTTATACTGAAAACCCAAACAACTGTCTCTGTTCAAAACAAAGGAACCTGTAACACATATGGGGGCATTGTGGCTTTGCCAGGTATTTTGATGAAAGACAGGATTAAAGAGACAGCTTATCACTGTTAGAGTGTCAGAAGGAACAGCTGGAACTGGCCTGGACTGCTTCCAGTTGGCCTATTACATTGTTGGACCAAAAACAAACTTAAGGAGACTTTTCTGTATACTGGAAAACCAGGTTGCAGTCAGACACCAGAAGGGTTCAGATGGTGAACTTGGTCCATGACACTGACCACAATCATCTTCAGCTGCTCTGACTCCTAACAATGACCAAAATCTGCCTGGTGAAGTGAGGAAAGGGGAGTCATGACAACTGGCAATCTGATGTACGTAGGAATTTAATTACATTGAAATGTATTATTTGGGAGGTCAATGCCTGGTAGTTTATGTCTACCCTACTAATTTTTTAGCTGGATGTTTTCAGCTTTTCCAGCCCAAATCTTGTTTTGAACTGTTAGAAATTGGAAGCAGTAGCCTGGAAGTTAATGAAGCTACATAAACATATTCCAACAGAAAAAAAGGACCAGGCTCTTTTAAGCAATGTACTTTATTCTAGGGACCTTACCATGAACTCAGATGGTGAAATACTTGCATGTTGATCTGCTCAAAAGTTGAAAGATCTTTTTGCAAACCATCTCTATTATACATGAGAGCTTTATTATGTACGAACGTGTATTTAATTTTTGTCTTTGGAATGGTTCGCATTAGTGTTCCTCAGTGCACATCCAATTTAGATTTAATAAGATAGCGCTTGTCCATTAATAAAATAACAATAATTAAAAACATCTTTCTTGCCATTCAAATTCTGTGCATTCAATGTATTTTCTTTGCCTCTTCATGTCTGTTTTTAATGATCAGTTGGAATTACTTTTATGCAGGAAAACTGTTTTTAATAAAGCAAAATTAACAATACTTTTGTAAACTTTAATTTTATAAGAGAAAAGGGACTAAACAAACCCCACACACTTTGAGCATAAGCAACAAGGTATAAGCAGATAAAAATTTCAAATGCTAAATATGAGAAATAATTTATTGGAAGATTAAAGAAAGTTCTTTTAAAATATCTCTATTTTCATCTATTTCAGTGTGTGAGATTAATTATTTCTCTTTCACTTAGCCCAGTTAGTGTTCTAAAAGGAAGGGATTTTTTCTGATTTCAAAGGCACTTTTATTCCCAGCCCACAGAAATGAGAGACTGAAACTGTTAGCTCTACCCTGGGAGCCCTGTCTGTGTCAGGGACCCACAAAGCCAAATTTGGGATGTTCTCCTCTTTGGCTGTTCATCCCATATCCCTTCTGGAGTCTGGAAATGGTTTGTAGGTTACTCACTCAACCTGCTCGCTCTCCTCATAGCGTGTAACATCCCACCACAGGTGTCAGGACAGACCAAAAATGGAGTAGAGGAGTTCAGAGGCAGAGGTGTGGATGTGAAGTACCTCCTGTTCCTTCTACCTGAGAGGTCAGGAGGGCAACTAGTGACACAAACTTTGTCAGTCACTTAGCACAGGTGTCCAGGGCTGCCCTGAAGAACTTTTATTTTCATGGCTCTGGACACAAAGAAACACTGGTAGCTCAATCAGGAATGAAGGGCATGACTAAGATACACAACTTCTGGAGGTAATTCCAGATGTTTCCAGCTATGAACCTGTCCTGAAATGTATGAGGTTGAATCACCAGCTCAGCTTTTCAGGGGTCAGAGAGACACAAATAATGGATTGAAATAATGTATGGCCTCTTCTCTCCCTGCACAATAAAGTCTGTTCCCAGCAGATTATACCCATAAGTGAAGATCAAGACATTGTCTTGCAGATATTTCAAAACTAATAAGAAATGGTGACTATGTCAAGCAAAATACTTGCAAGGAGGTTTTGTTACGGGGGGGATCAAAGGATGGATGAAAGAGGCTTTTATTTATAAACCACTTCTATTCTTTAACCCACTGGGGGCTGTCATAATACAAAAGACAACCTTTTCTTTGACCTTTCTGTGCAGCTTTATAAAAAAAAAATAAGCATTAGACAAGTTTATAAAAGCATTACTTGAATTCTAGAAATAAAAAAGTAATTTTACTCAGACCCATAAAGCTACAAGCACGATTAGCATCATGCACAAAATGTAAAAATAACTTGATGATTAGTCTATCTTTAAAGTATTAAAAGGTTCACTGTATTATAATCTGCTCAATGAAAAAGTATAAAATATGTAACAAAATGTTATCTCTTTTGCCCGAGCTACATTTTAATGCAAGCTAATTTCTTTTTCAGTGTCAAGTTTCCAAGTTTTTTCTGACTCTCCAAAAATACCCTTAATATACCCATACTTTTACGTGTAGAATATGACCCCATCTCACTCACATGACCTGCCTTTTTTATTGTTCATTAAAACGTATGTTTTGTATTTTCATTAATACATACAGTGGCATTATCAGGACAATTGGAATATAATTAAAAAACATTTGCATCTGTTAACATTTCTTAAACTCTGTACAGTTGCTAAATCCTACTCTGAACTGAAAACACCTTTCTTCTCATCTGCATCTGAGATGCAGATTTAAATTAATCTCTTTCTAGGCACCAGTAGCTACATTCACGGAGACTGACATTTTAATTGTCTGTGTCCAAAATTTTGATCCTTCAGCCTCCTGTTCAGCTGCTGCCCAACTTGAAAGGAAGCCAGATTTCCTTTACTTTTCTCTTTCCCCCAGTAAA
>JAYRBT010000093.1:47347663-47358388 GCA_036023395.1 Myiotriccus ornatus | reverse complement strand
TCCTGCTCTTGCCCTGCCTGCCAGGCATCCTCCTTGCCTTGATCAGTGTCTCTGGAACTGGCCTACTAAACTGTCTCTTGTACAAAATAATTAGCCCATGCTGCTCATGCAGAACAGAAAATGCAGATGAGAGTGAGAGGGAGAAACCACAGTCCATATTCCTACCTTGCATAGACAGAGTAGGATTTCAACCAAGTTTTGCACAGCAGGAGTATTAAACCAACAGGAAAGCCAGCAGCAGGAGTGGTCTCCAGCCAAGGCTTTTCTTGTGTGTGTTTGCTGAAAAGCAACAGTCTGGACCAGGCTCCCATCACAGCTCCCATCTCTGAATCCAAATGGAAGAGACTGGGTACCAATCGCTTTTGAGGCCAGTGTCTGAATGGCCTCTGTTCCACACCTTGCTATTCCCTGCTCATCTCAGGAGCCCTCGGCCCCATTTTGCATTTCCTTATGTGACCTAACCGAAGGCTGAGAGTTCTACAAATAGTAAGTGGCTTAGGAATAAATACCAATAGGCAGATGCCAGGCTCCTTTAGTGTGTATAGTACTATACCTTGCTTGGCCTTTTGTAATAATTTCTCTCTATTCTGTTAACCTCTTCTGACTGAAATCCTCAGTCATGATTATGACTTGGGCTATATCCTCTTTAAAGTCAGAAGCCTGTACCAGAACAGTCCTATCTCTGCTCCTGGCTGATTGAAGATGTTCAGACTTGAAGGAACAACTGATAAGATCAGGCATTTATGCTTCAGTCTTTTAAATAGCTTTTGCACAAATGGTATTTTGAGTTCTACGAGTTGTCTGCATAAAATAAGCATGATTTTACATGCCTTCTGTAACTGCGAATTGAGATGAGCTGCTCCATTTTAGCATCTCTGGGCATCTTTGCTGTTTTGGCAATGGGAAGTGGAAATGCCCAACTACCTCATAATAAGCAATTCTCTTACTATATTTCTTCCAGACTGCTGCCAAAACACATTCATACAAATTTGCTCTCCTGAGACTTCTAGCTCAATTTGCCAGTCTGTCCATTCTGACAAAGTCTGAAGAAATTTGTACTTTTCCTGCTTCTCTGAGCTATACAAAACCTCTGAGACTCACTGGTTTTGTCTCAGAGGCATAGCGTGTCCCTAGGCTATAAGTCAGGGTCAACACTATACTCAGTTCATCTCACTGAACTGAACTGAAATTGCATTTAGGGTATGTCTTCAGATGTGTTTGTTAGCAATGAGAAACATGACTGAACAGTTTTCTGCTGACAGGTCCATTTATTATAGATCTGAATTAGTGAGGGACGTGCATGGCTGACATAGCAGGCCCTTCGTGTTTCTGGGCTTTACTCTGACCAGAAGAGAAATAGGGTTAAATTAAAGAAAGAAAGAAGGAGTAAACTTAGTCACTGCAGGATTTTGAAACCACCTTCTTTCAGAGACATATGTTTCCTCTTAAGCTTGAACTCTCCTTAATACCAGCTCTTCAGATCTGAAGATGATTTGTGCTGATATCAACAGGAAATTCTGTTATCATGCCAGTGAATGTATCATGACTGAAATTTAAACTGACATCTGCTCAACTGTGAGTGATTTTGCTGTAGATTGCGTATACCAGAAAAGAAGAAGCTGTAGATTTTTACAGCGAATGCCTCAGGTATGAGTTTATCAGTTGCAATGCATACTTAGGGCAAAATCTTCCACTTGATTCTAATTCCAATGAGAATGAACAATCCTGCAAAACAGTTGGTGACTCAAAATTTGTGATTTTTTTCTTTCTCAGCTACATCTGCTGGCTTGATACAAATCATCACTGCTTCCCATAGGCTTTGCCTGCCCTTAACATGTAACAGGCACTGGACAGGTCTCACGGTGCTTTACAAGTTGGAATGAATGTCCACCAAGTCAGTGAGGGGAGTGAGGGGTCAAGGCAGGCCTCCTGAGTCCAGGGTCCTTCCATGCTATGGCTGTTCAAAGTCTGCTCCAGTACTACTCTAAATCAGATGATATTGTAGGGCTTTCTCAGCGAAAGGGCAAAGGCAACAGGCACCAACTGAAATACAGAAAATTCCATTCCAGTGTAAGAAAAAAACCCACTTTTTTCTATGGTGAGAGTGGTCAAACACTGTAACAGTGTGTTGAGAGAAGCTGTGGAATTTCAGTCCAAAGAAACCATCAAAACCCAACTGGACATGGCCATGATCAATCTGCTGTTATCAGCCTTCTTTTGAGTAGGGGGGTTGGATGAATTGATCTGTGGAGGTCCTTGCCAGACTCAGTGATTCTGTGGTTCATAATCTGTCCCTTTACTTACCTGAACAAAGTGTTCTCATTAATGACTGTGCATCTGAAGCAGTTGGTTTTCAGTTTGGATTCTGAGGAAGCTGCACACTTGGGAGAGGGACATTTCATACAACCACTAGGTCCACATCTGATCTCAGGCTAACTAGAACTCAGCACTGACTCTTTAGCAATTAGGAGTATCTTGATCTGTTGACTTTGCTTAGTTGAAAACAAATACGAGTGGATGATTTCAGCCTAGTTATATAGTCTGAGATGCATACAAAGAATTCAGTCTGTGGTTAATCTTCCCAATGCTGTTGGAAAGTGCACTGTCCCCTCAGCTGGGCGACCTCCTGGCTGCCTGACATAAATAACTATGTTTCTCAATAATTTCCAAACAAGTTTTCTTCCTGTTTAGATACAAGGCTTACATCTACTGAGCAGCTGGAGATTGCATTAATATTTGGTAGTTCTCTCCACCTCTAGAGGAAACTAAATAAAAATCAACGCAGTACAGGGTGCTCTACTTGATTTTCCAGTGTTACAAGGCTGGGGGAGAGGGAGAAAGAGGAGAAACTGGCCTTTACTCTGTAGCCCAGGGGCCCTGGCTCACTGTGACCATATGCATCCTGCCTGCCATGCTGCTCCTGCTATAGAGACACTGGCAGTTACAGATGGGTTAAATAATTTCCAGGGAAAACCTCAATTAAATCCAGAAAAGATGATGAATCAGAGGCTCTGCAAACATGAGAAAACTTAACCAAGAACTAATCTAACCACTGTTTTTCAAACTGAACATGACCTAAATATTACTTCAATGCAAACCCCCAGCCTGACTTGTGTACAGGTGCCATTTCAAAGAGTAACCATCTTGGCTTGAAAACTTCAGGCTGCACCTGCATTACGCAGACCAGAGATGAGGCTAAGGACCAGCCAGTCTCAGCAGCAGGGACAGAAAGACTGAGAGAACTGTAAGAAACCAGTCTGCTGAGTCTTAGTCCACTGTCATGTAAATGCATTGCAATACCCGAGGAACCATCCTGGTCTGGCTCCAAGTCATATAAATGAGACAGTGTGTGTGGAAATGTCTAACAACTCTACACTGAATCAGGTAAGCCTGCCCGAGGAGCTGTGCTTTAGTGTAATCACCCTTGCTGTCAAAAATGTTTATTTTTCATCATTTGCAACCATAATAAACTTCCCACCATGAAATCACATTCTGCCTTCTTCTGCTTCACTAAAGAATCATCTGCTATTAGCAAACTTTTCCCTTTTGATTTGTTTTCAGATAAAGCAGATAGATTGGGTGTATTGAGTTTCCCACCACCAGGCATGCTTTATATATCATTCATTCACTGAGTCATACAGCTTTTTGAACTATTCCCCATTTTTCAATATCAATTTTACTGGGAACATCGGATTTGGACGTACTACTGCATTCGTTCATGTCAAGTTACAGCAATAACTGGGGCTAGCTTGAGTGGCTTAGAGATAAAATATCTGCTTTTTCCCTATGGTCATGTTCACCCTAATCAAAATAATGACCCCAGCTGTTACTGCTATTTAATTAACTTACTTTTATTTACCAAAGATCTTGTCGTACTTCTAGACACCTGTATAAGTAAGACTTAAGAAAAAGATAAAGGTTCTTACTTCATTTGTTCTGGCTCAAACCCCCTCATATTTCATTGAGGAAAAAAATGTAAATGAGTGTTTTAGTTTGCTCTGCAAATCTGGAAATCTTAATTGCAGAAGCAAGGTCAGGGACATGGGATCTTCCGTGGCAACTTTGCCTTTAGTGCTGCTTGAAGGATTCTCTTTTCAAGTGGAAGGAATCACTGCCCTCAGAGCTTGCTTTCATCCCTAACACCAGAGCATCACAAAGGAGAAAGTGAATAATCTGTTATGACCAGTGGAAGGGACTGAACTGTTGGGAGACAGTTACCTGAATTTCCCGTGTCACTGGAGGAATATCAATTAAAGTAGTTGTTTGAGTTACTGAGACCTGGAGGGAGGCCTACAGTGAGACATTTTCCTTCAATTTTCTATTGCTATATTGTCTCATAGCACTTGAATCTCACACAAACATCTCTCTGCTGGGGACAGGAAACAGGTCAGCTCCGTTGCTTACTGTCTAAGAAGGCCCATATTCTACAACATAGGTGGTTTCTACTCACTTGTTGGAAAAAAGAATTAATATAAAAAGCTTACTATGTTGTTTGGTTGTTTGGTTTTGGGGTGAAGTTTTGTGGGGATGTTTGGTTTGTTTGTTTGGTTTATGGATTGTTTCTTTGCTTTTCCCCAGCAGTATAGCAAGTCTGTTTCACTCTATCTTTTGTAGTTAGAGGGTTAAAAGAAGTGTGTGGTTAAAAGAGGAGTTCTGAATATTGAGCAAGGGGCTTTGTGTGTGTATGTGTGTGTGTGTTACCTATTACAAAATCTTCAGCCAGGAGCAGTGTTGTGTATCTCCATTCATCAGGTACACCTTGCAGAAGTCAGCTGCAGAGTGGGGTCAGTTGCAGGTCTGTACACCTGCTTGTGTTCAGGGCATTAGTTACATCTCTCCTTCTGTCTTTCCAAAACCATCCCCCTCCTTGTAGCTATTTTGCTACTTTGAGAGGTTAGAAGTAGCAAAATCTGTACAATCACCTAATCTGTCACCCTGTCAGTCTAAATTGCTGCCCTCAGAATATTTTCTTATGTTTTGTCTGTCTTGGATCCTTCTTGCAACTGGAGACTAGAGATGGCCCCAGAGACCAACATTTTCCCCTTTCATCTACTTCAGAAAATGAATCTGTTCTGAACAAAAAGATGGAAGTATATAAACACATGTGTGTATGTGTGTATATATATAAATGTATATATGCATTTATCTACCTATATAGAGAGATAATTACATTTCATGTTTCTTGCATGTATTTGCAAGGAAAAAAAAACAAAAACAAAAACTGAAGGCAGAAAGGCAAAGTAGTCCTTACAGATTTAATTAATAAAACACATGCCTGACAGAAGTTCAGAAAAACATTTGCTAGTTCATTTGAGAAATGCCAAGTCAGCAGCGTGTATGGCATCCTGGTCTGCTTCCAGCCTGAATAATTGCATTCTTCCTACCTGTGAATGTTCCTGCCATCTGAATTGGATGCAGCGTTTCTTCTACACTCCTTTGTCAAATTATTCTGTGCTACTGCTGTGTATCCATAAATGGCTGCCATATTTCAATTCGGGGGTGGCTTCCTATCTGCTCACGAACAGTACCTAAAGCTTTGGCAACTCAGAGAAGGATTCATGGTGCTGGAATACCTGTAAATATGAAGAATGTTGTCAAATCTTTGCTTTGGGACTCTGAGGTTGAAAAATTCAGAAGACATGATCATATGGTCAGATACAGTCATTCATTCATTCATCAGGGCTGGAAATGTAATTTTCAGAGATATTTTGAAACAACGGTCATGCTACCATGCAGTGAGAAGTACTGACAGAAGAACAGTGCCAGGCATGTCCAGCTGCATGTCCTTTTGTGCAAGGCTGGATGGGACCTCCCTGGCTTTGCAGGTGGGCAGAAGCACCCTGTGGACCTGCACTGGACTGTGGGCAGACATGTCAGCTGCAGGGTTTTCTGTCAGTGGGAGTGGGATGAAACTGAGACACTGGTGAGAAGGGTTTTTCTGGGTTCATGCAGGGCAAAAGTTGATATGTGAGCATAAACAGGTTTTGTTGCAGCTCTTGAAAAGATTAAGACTTGAAAAGCGAATGAGCAAATAAAAGCATAAAAGGTCTCAAATCTTCCTCATACCTCTCTGCTGTTCAGCTTCCCTTCTCCTGGTGAGCTGCATTTAGAGCCCTTTTTTACTCAATATGCTGCATAATGCACAGGTATTTTGTATGCCAACAGCATAAATGCTCTTTCCAAGTAGTAATTTTGGGATACAAAGTGTTGGAAACAAAATAAACTCTTTTGCAATAAAGACTGGGTATTCCTCAGCCTTAACCTTTGACAGTGGCTTTACTTTGTCTATATTATAAAAAAATGGATTTGGTAGCTAATTTTTTCATTTTATGGAAATTCTTGAGGGAAAGTACTCATTGTTAACTCAAAAAGTTGTTGTGGAAAGGGACATTTCCCACAAAAATATTTTTAAAGTCACCAAATGATCTCTTTTCAAGAGGAGTCTTAACTTGGAATTCCCTAGGTTAAAATGCCCCAGCTGAGCCATGAATCCCTGAGGTGTAAAGATTTCTGATCCGATTCCAGGCAAGAAACATGGGGGTTTTAGGAGTTCTATTGAACCCTGCTTTCAATAGCTCCCATAGCAAGGTTATTTCACAGTTGCAAACTCTGGATGCCCAATATCCTTTGCCTGCTGCGCAGAGTCTCAGGCTCACCCTCATCTTTATAGGCAGAAGTCACATGGCAGAAGGTAGCACAGAGCTCCAAGCTGGAGTGTTACCAATCCAGGTGCTGCTGCAGGCAGTATCAGAGCCATTATCTCTCTGGGTAGTGTGTTTTGCATGACCATACTAGTGGAGCATCACTGCAGCACACATCCTGCACAGACAGAAACTTTTGAACTGAAACCTGAAATCTGCCTGGGACTCGGTTTAAGTCTATTGGTGCTGCCTTTTCTCATAGAATCCTTCTTTGTCAAAGATTCTGGCAAGTTTGTATTTTTTTTTTTCCCCTGTTCAGAGCACTGAGTTGTATGCACTGGCAGAGAGTAAGGTCAACCAGTTCTTTTTAAAGCCCTGGTACCTCCACTGAAGTATCCTGGGCTTGCCTCTACTCCACCACAGAAATATCAGAACAGAAGTGGGATCTTTCAAAGTCTTTTTAGTCATTTTAAGAGCAGGAAAAGAACAGCTGCATTCCTAAGGCTTAGAAAAAATGCATGAAAAGGAAATATCAGTGTTTGAAGTGAGACTGCTAATGACAAAACTTATTTTCCCTAGGAAGCAGCAATGTTTTTGAAAAGTGACTGTGTATATTTCAAAATTTTATTCCTTCTGAAAGAAAAAAAAATTGATACTGCTACTTCTCAGAATGTGGCATATTTCTATTCCCTTGTTATAGGACACAAAATTATAAAGGAGTAAACAAACAAACCAAAACAAACCAAAATCAAAAAGATAACCTAGTGCTCTTTCTTTCTTTAACTGGTTATTAGAAGGGAATAAAATGTGAAGGGGTTTATTCATGTAAGTTCCTTTTCAATACCTGGCTTTAGATTAAGAAACATGACTGATAACAAAGTGGATCCTAATCAGTCACTAAGCAAGGTTTATTAATAGACAAACTGTGGGAAAGGTAAACTTTAGAAAACTTAATTATCTGAGAAATAAGAACAGCTAGTAAACAGAAAAAAGAAATCAATTTCTCAATGAAGTAACTTGTAACTCACTTAAATGACACAAAATTGATACCTCCTCCCCCTCTCCCCATCCCCCGAATTGTGTACTGTTTTTTCTGAACTACGTAATAAGGGCATGAAAATGTATTTCTGTTTGGTTTTATCTTTTTTTTTTTTTTTTCCTTGTGGATGTAGTTTATTCCAGAATTTTACATCTGAGTTATCAAGTGGGTGACCTAAGCAGTAATGACGCTCTTCTTGAAGAGCTTTGTGAGTTACTGGATGATTCCTGTGTGTATGAATACACCTATGCACAGTGCTTTCAGAAATGAAGGATATCATAACTAAAGCACTTGAGTGACTTAGGTTATGTTTACACAGGCAGTCACATGCAGGCATGAAGTCTGCTGCCTCCACTCTGCACTGGTCTGAAAAGATACACAAAGCTGTGTTTTTGTCGTGTCAGCAGATCTTTATCACAGCTGGTTCCCAGACAGGCTGCTGCTACCTGTTTTAGCATCTGTACTCAAAACTGCAGTGGGCAGTGTAAACAGGTTATGAATTCTTAAGAACTGTAAAAAATGAGATTTAGATTCGTAGCCTATTATATATTAAAGGCATCTTTCCCTTAAACATTTCTCCAGGTTTTTTTTTTTCAATCCTGCCTTTATAGTGTACCCTCACTGAATTTCCATCTCTACAATGCTCATAAAGGAAAGTAAAATATCAGTTTCTAATGCAAAGATGTTGCAGATAAACTTCTTTCTGTCTTTCTTCACTTATAAAAGAAAAAGATTGCCATCTGCCCCATAAAGCTGTGTTCTGGGCAAGCTACATGCTTCCACAAAGGAAGGGCAGATGCAAAAAGTACTCCTTTTCTTTTTGCTTTTGATATTCTGTTTACCAACATACACTTCCTCATCAAAATCTTTTGTAATTTGAGTGAGGAAGGAGAGTCAATGTGAGTGTACTAGAAATAAAAACTTCTCATTGAACACTTGAAGTTAGTGCAAATGTACACAAGGTTTGTTTAGCTTGCGGCAGAGAGAGAACATTTGGAAATAACCCTTCAAAATGGAAAATACAGTTTAGTTTACATTTTACCTCCCTGTTTATGTGCAAATGTTGACATTATAATGGCTATTTTCCTTTGCTGTTCTCAATGAGAACATGGTCAATTGGGCGCTATCTTTTCCAGAACCAGCTGTTCCTTTTTGAAAGTGGCTGCTTTCTCCCTTTGATACATACACTGGAGTATTGCAGTGAGTTCTGAAACCTACTGGCTTGCCTGCCTGTTGCTGCATCCCAAAAATCCCTGTGCCTGGGTATATGAAAGACCAGTGTTGCAGAAGTAGTAATTATTAGGCACATCAGTTAAGGATAAGCTTGAGGTAAGGTCAAATGGCTTGTACAGCTTGAATCTAGCTGTACAGCTAAAAGCAGGTCCAAGGTAATCTTGTGCATGGTTGCAGATGCCCACTCAGGGGTAAATTAATTTAACACTTCAACATGCAGGCTTTATAAAAAAAATGCATCTAAAATGAGAAAATCTATTGGGAAATTTCTATGAACGCAGAGTCATATGTTCTCACTTCCTGGTAAACAAGGAGAATTAACTGCAGATAACTGCTTTTCTTCATTGTTCTGCTGAAGGAGGCACTAGCCTGGTTATCCCCTTCCATTGGCTCCAAGTACTTCTTCCCAGGTGCTTCCCCTCCCAGTAAGACACTTCTCCATTGTTTCCTGCTGGTGCCAGTTCAGTGCAGATGGCAGATGCCTGTGCGAATGCTATCAGCTGTACCAGTAATCTTTCTTATGTTGCTCCAACTCTCCCAGGCCTGCAGTCTTCCCCACCATCTTGGAAACGAGAAAGCAGCTCTCACCTAACTGGAGGGGAGAGGGTGAACTGCACACAGGTATTTGCACACACATTCAGTCGTGAGACCTCCATTACTGCCCCGTCACATCATCAGATCTCCTCCAGACCCTGCTTCTGCCTTTCCTGTTTAGGCTATGTAGTAACTTCAATGTTTTGCCAAGAAAAAGAAATTACTACCCATGCAGTTTCTAGTCAATGATTGTTGAGGTTAATTCAATGGGTGCGGAGGTTAAGATAGTATTTTCTCTCAACCACTGACACCATGCAGTTGTTCAAGGTAATGTGTGTCACTTTCAGGATCAGATTTTCCCTATTCCTACCAGTCTGTTAACAAACATTTTCTGGAGATTGTTCAATCAGTAGAAGAGCAAAGACTTTTGCCACCCTTTTTAAGTAAGGCTTTAGTGTAAGAGGCACACCAGATAAATACCTTCTTTCTAGGGTGAAAGTTATTATTGGGTAATGCTCTGGAGAAAAGCTGGTTAGGGAAGTCACCATTCTCAGTATTTGGTGTTACATCATGACTGGGTCAGTAACCTTTTCAACTTGGCTGGGAATCCACTGAGAAACAGCTGTGGTGTTTTTTCTCTTGAAATGCAAAAAGCAAATTCCTTGCCTTAATGTCTAGCATTGTTAGCATCACAGCAGTAAATTTCTGGGGTATTTTGTGGAACATTTGGTGTTGTTTTTTAACTGTGAAATGCTGATTTGTTTGTCATTTATAGGGGTTACTCCAGGGTGAGCCAACACAGTTTAGTCTTGAGTCTCTGTGGTCCTTATGCCTATAAAAATGTTGCAGATCTTTAAAACGGCAGTGGGAAACAGATTACCCTAAGATATATTTTACTCCCAGGTGCTGAAGAGGTTTGGGCAGAGGCAACTGATCGCAGCATTCGGATATGGCAATTTTTCTGTTCTCATGCTAACTCTGATAAAACGTGTGCTAAAGTCAATCACTGATATACCAGGGAAATATCTTCTATTTTGCAAATAACAAAGTTAAAATATGTGCCAGAATCTGAATGGTCAAAACCATTCAGAAATAGATGAAATGGAAGTAATATGAAACAGAATTCAAGTCTCAGGAGTGGGACTGAAGACATACAGGGATCTTAAGGAATTAAAGAATAAATGATATGACTGAACTTCTAGCAATAACGTTTGCAATGCAGTGACTTAGCTCTGCTGAAGTCTAAAAGCTTTTTTTATTAACTCTGTAGATGCAGGG
>JAYRBT010000093.1:47324260-47341134 GCA_036023395.1 Myiotriccus ornatus | reverse complement strand
GACGATGGCAGTGAGGTCCTCAGGACGTAGATGGATTGCCTTATAGGGCTAACGAGCTCCATCTGCCCGGGGAGTGGGTCAGGGCCACAGACATGTCTAATGGCTTGGGAAATACCCTGCTAGACTAGCAGGATTTTGCAGTCTAATGAATTAAAAAATGATCTTGCAATAATGTTAAGGAAATGCAGTTGGCAGAAGCTGAAAAAAGAAGAGAGATTCACGGTTGGGGTTGACATTCCATTCCCAAGACATCACATTGCTCTGTGAAGAATAACATATATGCAAGGATTCAGGTAAGGGAATGTTGGTTTATTTTTGTGTCCTGGACTCCCACTCTCACAAAAAAATAAAACCAAAATTACAAGCCAGCCAAGTTAAAGTTAGTAACTGCCAATTGTTGAGGACTGTGTTCTGTAATTTTTACTTCAGCAATGAACCAACTGCTGTATCCCCAAGAACCCATGGGTTACAGATACTAACTCTCAGCAGACACAAGTATTTTGAGAGGCCTGTGACAGATCAGATGAGCTTGATACTCTGTATTAATTAGGACAGTTCATAATCTCTTTAGTTGAGGTTGTCTCCAATCTCTCAGAAGGTGGTCTTGGGGCACACAAGCCATTTCTTCATCTTCTTTCTGTGTGGCCCTGGGTAACAGTCTTCTCTCCTTTTTTACCCTCCCATTGTACTTGGATTGCACCACCTGCTTTGATTTCCCCTAAATAATAGATGTGTATACATCATCAACACAGTGCAGTAGAAACTGCTTCTACTGCTAATGAGTCTGCAGCATGGATCACAGGGCAGCCCTTTGTGAGGTGTTAGTTCCACACCCAGGAAAAAAATTGTGATTCAAAGATAAGGTTGGGTTTTGCTGCAACCTCCCTGCCAGAACAGAGTCAGTGACAGCAGTGCTAGAACATTTAGTAGGTCAAGTTTCTTCCTCTCTGCAAACCAGAACACCACCTGAACAATATCCCCTCAAGGCATGGCCCTCCCTGAACACCTGCTTTTGGGCACTGTGTTGTGAGTTTTTCCTGCAGAGCAAAAGTCAAAGCTTTGGTTCTTGATGGAGAGAGTCAAGCCACGTGTTATTGTAGCATAAGAGTGATTCATTGCCTTTGTGTCACAGTGAGCACATGTGGGGAAACCTAATAAATATCCCTATTCAGCCAAGATAATGGGGAGAATTAAATTGGTTAGCACTTGGATCAAAGCTCATTAGCCTTGCATCTAACACTTGACAACCAGAGATAATATCAGAAAGGGGGTTTTCTTATGCCATTTTCTTCATGTGTTGCAGGGATTGACTGTGTATAATGAAATCATATCTTGGGAAAGAATGAGAAATAGCATTTTTGCCAGTTGTCAAGACCCATCTGAACATAAAGTTTATTTAAACACATTTTTTTGCTATGAGCTCATATTAAATCTCAGCAAGTTTATCCATCTCTAATTTAGTTACATGGTCATTACATGGAAAATCTACTTCAGATAAAGCAAAGCATTTTCATCCTCTAGTTACACAAGTATCAGGTCACAGTAATTATGTGCAAATGTCAGATACCTACTATGCCACTTCAGTGTTAACTTGTACATGTTCTGCACGAATAATGAGCAACCTATTCTGCACAACAGTGTAGTGGCTGTGACATTTCATCAATGAGATGGTGAGGTGGACAAGCCTAGAGAATGAGCTGAGCCTCCACAAAGTCTTTGACAGAGTGTTTGCATTCTGATAACTATCACAAATTACTCTTTCCCTCTGTCTGGCCTTCACAGGCAGCAAAAGAAACAGCACAGCAAGAGTATGGCAGTGTAAACCTCCTTCAGTGTACAACTGTCTTCACCTCACTGACCTTCAATCCTTTTCTGCCAATTCCCAGCACACCTCCTGTAAGAGGATGGAGCAAGTGAGCCACACCTGCTGCAGCATTTTAGCTATATAGCCTTTCCTTTCCATCCCTGCAGCCAAACCACTCACACTCATCTAAGCACTCTTCTCTTCAGCTGCTGCAGTCCTCCTCACAGGGCTTCTTTCTCCCTTTGCTGGGCCATTGGGATGTTTCTGTCAAAGGCATCTTTCTTATTCTGATTGTGGCATCTGCTTCTCTGGATCTTGGCCTGTTTCTCCAGTGCTCTCTAAAGAGGTCTAATGTCCTAGTCCTGAAGATCTGCTGCTGTGTGTCTCTTCTTGCTAAAGCTAATGTTTTTTCTCTACCCTGTTGTTTCCCCTCAGTCATGATGACTACCTTCCTTGTTCCACAGAAGCCCCTATCCCCTCCGTCCCTATCCTCAACAAAGCTGCTTCTACAGCCATCTCCTTCTGCCACTTTTGGCATCAAGGGAGTGAAGAAAACCAATGAAAAGAGCCATCCATATACCTTGCTAATGCTATTCTTGTTATTGTCAGCTTAGTGCTTTCTCTTTCCTATCTAGTCTGCCTGTCTGTGACCTTCACTTGCTGACTATATGCTAGACACATTCATTTATCTGAGAACATGGAAAATATTCCCCAGTCTACTGCATTCACTGGCCAAAGACTCCCACAGGAGAATTCTTACAGCAATATCCTCCTACGGTACAGAGCTCCAGCATTAGACAAGCAATTTGTTTATGGCGAGACATGTCCAGATACATGGAGAAGGTTCTTTTAAACTATTAAAGTCGTGTTAGCTGAAAACACAAAGAAAAGGATAAACCTGGCAAATTTAAAGCAAATTGATTTTGTAATAACAGTGGATCAGAAAATACCTTCCTTCCTATCCATAGAAGTTAAACTTGACTTTTTTTTTTTTTTTCCTGGAGCGATTTAAAAAACAAATATGGTCAAATAAATATGCCATCTGGATCCACCATGTGAGTATGTTGAATTCCAGTAAAGACGGGTCTTTAACAGAGGAATTTGACAGTACAAATGCCAACTGACCATTAGTGAAACCAATATGATCACAATTCTATTGTTATATCAGCAGTCCTTTTTTACTAAAAAAGCACAAGCTGTGCCAGACAGAAAGTGAGAGAATAGTAAGCTGCAGTTTGCAGCCACCATGAAAGCCAGTGTTCTCAATATGCTGACTGTAATCGAGGCCATCAGTCACTTCTCTAATGTATTCTTCCTGGCTCCAGCCACATTCGTATTTACTTGATCAATCAAAATCTGCCTTTTGTTTCCTTTTTTCCCCCTGAGATGAGATGAGATCACTCTGAGAGAGCTGCTATAGTCTCGTGGCTGAAGATCCTGTGGAATAGGTGGGCTCAGGTGCTTTATAACTCCATTCATTCATTCATTGCTGTAAAATGCCTTTATTTCAGGAATTTTGTGTGTGTGTGTTTGTCTGCTGTAACGGAGGATGGGAATGCAAACACCTGCATTGTGTGTGATCTATCTCACCGTCTTTATGGTTAGTGTGTGTAATAGACAGGCCTGCCTATAACCTGATAGAGAAAAATAACTTAAGGAGGTTAAGAGAACTCTAGAGCAAGAGGTACATGGCATCTAGTGTTTTAGTTTCAGCACACTTTCCGTGAAGGCCATTATCATACAAGGACTGAAATTCAGTGAGTGTGTTGTAAACTGGGTGTTGTGGGCTGGAAGGTGGACAGTCTCCCTCCCTAAACAGAGGAACAGACCTCTGTGAGAAGGTAGCAGCAGTACAGCCTTTCCAGAGTACTTCTTCTCTTCCAAACATCAATCTTAAGTGAACTCACCAAACCACCTAGATCCTTATCTAAACAGAGGAGCACAAAGCCCATGTGTGTTTCTTGCAGAGCCACTGTCAGCAGCCTCACAGGGTCAGGTTTCTTGGAAGCATCATGAGCAGAAATCTTAGCCTTTGCTTGATCGACACACTGCTTGTATGAGTTTCTCACATTTAAGCCCTTCTATCCACTATCCCAAAATATTTGCAGCAACATAAAGAATATATTGCTATAACATTTTTCATATGTAAATGCATATTTAAATAGTTTTCATTCTTTAATAATATATTGAAAGTAATTTTCCATCTCAGACCCTCAGGCTTCTCAAACGAGCTCTGCTATTCTATGTTTCCTCTTTTGAAGCCATCATTTTTGGTACCTGAGCATCTTCAGGGTGGCCTTAGGTAAACCACTCTTTCTTTCTATGAATTTTTTTTTCCCATTAGCAGTAAGTTCTAAAACAGAGCTATCTATCCACTGCTTGGAGGTTGGCAAGTATTCAGCATTCCAATGTAAAGTGATTTTTTTTTTTTTGTCTGCCAATAACGTAATATTAACAAATTTGTCTTGATATTTATCTGTTGTTATGTCTGTTGTCTGACTGTACGAAGAAAACAAAACTTGGAACACTGCAGCAGCAATCATTGTTTTAAACTGTCTGATATGGCACTGAAGACTTCCCTTTAGTAATTACTAGTTTTGTGGCAATGCAGAATTATATCACATAAGAAGTTCTCTTGCATGTTTTCCATCATTGGCCATTTCAAAATGCACCTTCTTTCATGGTCCCAAAAGCCCAAATATCATTTCTGTTGATTGGAAACCTAGCTTTGTCATGCTATTTCTGGTAAGTTTAACATAAAATAAAGGACTAGCTGAACCAGCTGGGAAGAAATCCATATAATATCCAATATATAAATTTTCACAAGAAGAATGTTTGGGGATTGTCTTCTAGTAATCACAGAATCATATCAATGCTGGACAAAAAGCACGAAGAATGGCATGGTTGTAAAACTACATGCTCAGACTAAAAAAGACCCCAGTCAGAGTTATGAATGTAAGGTGTTAGGTTAGGGTAAAATGAAGCTGACTAAAATCAGCCTTGAATTTGCATGATCAAATGATTCCTCTGAGCAAAATATCCTGGAAGACTTTTCCCAGTTTTAAGTTCTATAATGAACTATACTTGTTCTAAAAATGCAAAGTAGTAATTATCAGCCAGATGAATAAGAGTCGGGATGTTATACAAGATAACTAAAAACCAGCCTTAGTTGAAAGCAGTCACTTTATAGAAAATTCTTGAACTAGAACTTCAGAACGCAGTGGTCTTCTAAAATACCCAGTTCCTACCTGCAAGAATAACTGCAGGTCTCTTTCTTGCCTTCTTATTTTACTGCCAAGCATTCGTCTGGGGCATGATCCTGCATGGTTCCCAAACACAAGAGTGAGAAGAAAATCACAAAAAATGAAAGAATGACAAATCATCAATTTACTTGTTACAACTGGATCAGATCAGTGGGCTGGAACTGAAAAGAAATGGTGATTTTTATCCTGATTGATGACTATTTTTATTGTAATATTGTTGATCGGTAGAGACTTAGTAATTGTTGTAACAGATGTAGTCTCTCCAATTCTGCACGTAGGATTCCTCTTGCCTAAGCAGGAAAAGTAATTATTCACTGTTTTTTTCAAAACCTCCAGCCTGCAATTGAGTTGTCACAGTCTCCCAGACACTGCTTCAGGCACTCCAGATGGTACCAGCTGACACACTTTGGGCATATCATTGCAAGCATGAGTAAAGCACGTGATTTTAACTACTTTCCTGATATCTAATGCACGACAGCAAGCCAAAGAAAGACGCCTTTCAGGAGGAAATTTGGGGTCCATGGAGCTCCAATATGATTGAGGTGAATGTTCAAGTGAGGACACATCTGAAAGAAATTGCTAGCATGAGGTACAGCAGGGAACTATCAGCTTCTGTAACAAAACACTTGTTTCCAGCCTGAAGTATCCAAATTGTTTTTATATGAGACCCAAGTCAATACTATAGAAGGCCTTTTCTGTTTATTTTTAGTGCTTCATCTATTGGATTTGCTGAAGAACATTTTTTAACTTGAGAGTGGATGCATTAACAAATACATCTAGCAGCCCCTTACAAATTATTTGTGTGCCAAGGGAATAATAGTTTTGTGCAGTGAAGAAAAAGAAAGCAATTGTAAATCTTCACTTGGAATTTACAACACTTTGTATTTAGAAAATTCAGTTTGAGGAAATTCGTTTCCCAAGTCTAATGATAACACAAATCACATCTTGAAGCTAAGTGCAAGAAAAATTTAGTCACTCTAGTGAGAAATAGCAAATACAATAAATGTGATAGCATACAATCTTTGAAGTAACACCTTCAAAGTAAGTTATAGTAGTGAGAAATTAGCATTTGGTGCTGAATGTCTGACAGCAGGCACGCAAGTCTGTGTGAAGAAGAACTAAATGCAAAAATTACTCCATGAAAATGAATTTCACCTTCCTCTCTGTCCACAAACTATGTGTAAGGCATATCAAACTGAGTCATTTATTTGAAATTGCTCACACTACTTCTGGGAAATTCTAAAGTTCTTTTTCTATTCAAACTTTGTATGAGCGTTTCACTGTGAAAGAAAAATAATAAAACAAAATGTCAAAAATATGCTATGTTACATATTTATACTTATACTTGTTTGGAGAAGTGATTGACATATAGCAGTTTTTGTGAAAACTGAGTCCAGATCCTGACATCACTGTGATATAAATAATATGCAAATAAATCAGGTGCAGGCATTTTGTTTCTGTGAACTGAAGGATTCAAAGGGAAGAAACAAACAAAGCTTAGAGTTATACCTGTACATAATCTTAACTGACATTCAAGGTCTTCTAAACTTTTCAATGTATAAAATCAGAAGTAATGCTTGTAAGTACTTCAATTCACAAGCTTTCAGAGCTTTAAATATAAACAGAAAGTGAACTTAGAAAAATTAAGACCTTGGCCAAGTTAGCCATCATTTCTTTGTCCCTCTGGCTGCTTTTCTGTTTTTATCACGTGTTTTCACTCCTGTTTGGGCCAGAGTCAGTGTGACCAACAGGCTCGCTTGATATTGCTCCATGCCATCTACATAAGCAAAATCATGGCCTACTAGAATTTAATGAAAATTCAAGAAGACTTGTAAGAAATACAATAAAATACTATAAAAAACTTTGTGTCACATTTTATGTTGTCTTACATTCTAGCTGATCCTATACAAATTAAAATAACTTCCTGTATATAAAACCTGTGTTTAATCAGTTTATCAAAAAAATTAGTTAGAAAATAAATGGAAGTAGTGAATTAGTATAACTGGTATAAGCATGAATTATAAACATGTATAACCAAGAAAAGACAGATGAAGCTCCTCTTTGTTTAGATTTGACACTCTTTTTTTTTTTTTTTTTTTAACGCAGCAGCTTCAAGCTTCAGCATCTGCTCTCCAGATGGAGTGTAAGGCATCTCTGAGTCAAAGAACCTGCTCAGGACCAGGCTCTGGTCTCCTGGATCTCAGGAGTCTATGCCTTGGGCCACTGGGGACATCACCTTTTCTGTTGCAATAGTTCTGCTCTCTATGAAGTGCTATTTGTTCATAGCTGTTGTGTACCCTAGCTGTTGGTTGATAATGTGAGCTGCTTTCAGAACAGACATTCAAAGAACAGTTTGACATATGGCTTTTCTATTCTCATTGTATTGACATGAATTTTACTTCAATGTGTAACATATGGCACACAATTTAGGTTGACTCTAATTAAATTTGGATATGTGTATTCAAACTTCCTGAATTTTATATTGAAAATCACAGATTAGGTAAAATAATGCTATATACTGTGTACATTGATCAACGTAACATCACAGTATAGTGGTATTGCAGGCTTCAGTTCTAAAACATAAATTTTAAATAATTCTGTCATATCAGACAGGATAGATAATACCCTGTAAGGGTTTGGAAAGTGTAGTGACCTTGACATTAAATCCTTCAGGAGAAAAAAAAACATCTTGGCATTCTTTCAAAAAGAAAAATAATTTGACCTTCCAAAATCTGAGTTTCTACATCGTTAACAAAGACTCTTAGTTCCATGTTATTTCACTATTTTAATGTTATATTCTCTTAAAATAGGAAAAAAATTCTCAGATGAACAGTGTAACATAAATACTTGACTGTTAGCTTCAGATTATTGATTATTTTGAACAATATTTATGCGTGGCAAATTCTCCATTTCTTCAGGTACAGGCTGTCCATCAAAGGTGTTGGTTATGACTTGCTTGGAAATAGACTGCTGTCAATAGAACATGACCTTGCCATGAAGAAGATGGTCATCTAGAAATGTCTATGGCAATACTGCAGCTTTAGGTTTTGACAAAACAGACTATCACTCTATGATCTCTGATGTTTTTAGACTCCTTAGAGGACCAGCCATTTCAGGTCATAGTCAGCATCTCAGTGTTTCAGATTTTCTGTTTGAGTCCCAACAATTAATTCTATCGGGTAGTCATTTCACAGTAGAGTGTTCTTTGAATGAGGCCAGTATGCTGGGATGAAGTTCAAATAAATGATTTCTACTTTTTAGTTACTATCTCAAAATGAGACTGAAATTTCCTGAAGAGCTGAAAGATCTTTGAGCATTTTTGCTACTTTTTTTTCATTATTTTGTATCTTGGCACTTGCTAGTCGTAACCAGAAGTAGTTGTGGTATGAAATGGGCTATCATTATTTCTTTGTTTATTGGACATAAGGGGAAAGCATATTTTAGGGTTTATGCACTGCTCCTGAATCTGAAGAAATATTTCCTGAATTTCAGGTAACTCTTTCTTCCCTGTGTTGTATTCTAATCTAACTGTCTGTATAATTTACAGGTTTGCCAAGTTAAAAGCCTGTGTTGTTCTTTAACATCTCCCACTTGTTGACTCAAGCTTTGATGATTTGGGTTAGAAAGATCCAAATTATTTCAAATTCCAAAGTTTTTATGGCACTAATTTTTTCAAAACTAGCACACTGTCTTGCGTGCTACATTATAAAGCTAAATGCTGGTATCTGAGCCACTCCGAACTTTTATTCACTGTCCATAGTGAAATTGAGATCTGACATTTTCCCGCTTTGAGGTCTGATTTTACAAAAAAACCCAAATCTAAAATCTGTTCTCTTCACCTCATGGGGCAAGTCATACAGAGATTAAAATAAACAAAAACATTCCCTTCGATCTTGATAAATATGGTGGGCATTCATATGCATGTGAGAGTGGGGTAACCAAGATCTCCATCTGAAGCTGCAGTGGGAATTTTAGTTAGTCCAAAGTGAATTATCTAAGTTGATAGCAGGGTTTTGTCTCAGCTGGGTTTTGTCTCAGCCAGCTTGTGTCTCAGCCAGGTTCTGCATATGAAAGATCACCATGAGATTCACACTGATCACAAGTTTCCAAATCTCAGCTTCAGTGAAAGTCCATTTCTTACAAAATACGAAGAGTAAACAATATTCCTTTTTCCTGTTCCTGTGGAAAAAAGCTAGCACTTTAATCCATGCGTTTGCCTTTTTTTTTTTGAATCCTACTATATCCATCACTTTAAATGACTTCTAGGCAAATAATTCATCCATGCCAGTACATCTGGATAATCATATCTTTCCATAGGTCAAGAGGATACACCTTCCTGCACTACCTACCTGTTTCTTCATACTCAGGCACGACAATGTTGAAATGCAGAATGATAAATAATGATACAGTTTTATATGAATTGTGAATTTTAGGTTCCATATTGTATTCTGTCAAACAGTCTTGACACAATAACATTATAGTGGGAGAGATGGAGACTACGGTTTCCATTTTCCAGCTATTTGTAGTAGACATAAATTTCACTGTAATGTTGAAGTGACTTTGCATTTCAGGTGGCAATCCAGTGGGTTTATTTTTAATACGTTTTTGTTTATATTGCATATTCTATGACTGTAGGAGCTCTGTCATTAGACAGTGCTGAAGGACTTCATCCTGAAAGTAGTAACTGTGCAACAAGCTCTGTTCTCCTGCAGTGGACAACAGGATGCGGCACAATCTTCAGAAATTTTTGGTGTGAAGGATAGTAGGAGCTCCTGAGTCAGAGGGTAAGCTCCTCAGAGGTCTTCTACCAACAGCTATGACTAAACCAGAAAGATTCACATAATTAGAAGAATCAGGAGAGGGAAACATACAGGGGGAGAAGGAGGGGGGAAGTGCTGACATCTTCACTCAAAATAGAAAACACTTTCCATGAAGTTCATTTTTCAGCATTGCAACATTGTCTAATGAGAACTAAGTTTTGCTGAGAAGGAAAAGGAAAACTGACAGGGAGTCAGTGTAGATACACTATCTCTCTTGACAGAGGCAGCTGGGTCGCAAGGGGATCAGGGTAAGAAGAAACTCAGATGAATGTGATGCTTCAGACAGGTTTATGGACCTACTACATTGTTTAACTTCAGGACCACAGTGACCAGTTCAGATCTTGTACACACCAACACTGCCAAACCCTGATTTCCTGGAGAAGCCAGTCTTTGTAGGAATAGAGATCCTGTCTCCCTCTGAAAAGTAGAGTGCCTGCATTTTGAAAAGTTTATAGTAATTTTCTTTGGGATTACACAGTGTTAATTGTGCAAATGATTGTACAGTCTTCAGATGGGTTTTCAGGAGGGACTTGTGCAGGGCCCAGGTAAAGATCTCATGATTAGGCTGAGAGTGCCTAGTGGAATAAGTTGTTTGGGCAAGAACAACATTTTATCTTTTAGCAAGATGATTGGTCACTCTAATCTATGTTCTTGATTTAAAGAAAAATAAATTTGCTATCACAGAAATAATGTTGCATCTTGGACCTTGTGAGCTTTTGTATGCAAATGGCACATATTGAAGAGGGAAAATGGCACTTGGCATATTTCTGGGTCAAAGTTGCTCACTACCAATTTTTGGTTTCACATCAGTCCATTTCCAGTTTCCTGTGCTGAAGCAACAAGTTCACCTTGTGTCATGCATTTGACAGCATGTTACAAACAAGCTCCTGAGAGGAAATCAGAGGAGGAAAAAACCAAACAAAACCAATACCAGCTGGAGAACACAGAGATATACTCAGAGAAGCTGCAGATTGTCTTGTGGTAGGAGCTTGTTCTCATCCTGCTTCCCTGCCAGCCAGCATCACTTAGCAGAAAGCTAAAGTATGAAATCTGAGAGGCTTCACCCTTTCTCCCAAGCCATGGAAGCTCCTGACCTGTTGAAAAAGAAGGTTTCTCTGTTCAAGGGACTCAGGCTTCTGTCCCCTGGGAAAGCTGAAATAAATTTTCCTGGGAAATGATCAGTGCCTTGTGGTGCCCAGTGGGACACTATTTATAAAGTGCCTACTTTAATGAGCACCCCCAGGAATCCCCTGCTCCATTAGTACACAGTTAATGGATAAGTCCATTCAGAACAACTTGAGCCAGCAGAATAGGCTGTGAACTGTAATTGTGAAGTATACAAGACTAGAATATCTTGAAGGTTCAGCACAAGGATGTGGCTAGTTTGTGGGTACAGACACTTGAACAAGTTGTGGGGTAAGAAGAGACTGCATGAGCTGAGCATCAGAGCAACCTCCATCAGCTACCAGTGCAGGGCAGGGAGGGAGGTGGTGTTGTTTATTCACAGTAATTTTGCAGGTAATTGCAGGTTATTTATCTTTCAGTAGAAGAACAGTTTGAGGAGCAGGAGATGGTACACAAGCAATTACAGCAGGTCAGTAGATATGGTGAACGTTCACCTTCTGATTCACCCTGCAATGACTCATTCATGTGCCTACACGTAGTGTTTTTTCCAAAAGCCCTTCAGGTTGCCTTAGCTCATCTGTTTCAGTTCCTCCTAGTGTTAAAGGCTGTTTCCCACGTTAAAGGTTTAGCTGCTGTAGTGCTTCACTATTATAGCCCTCAGCAGTGTCAGTATGGAACCAGCTCCAGCAAGACAAGCAAATGCCATTCTGATACCTTGGAGGGGAAATGGCCTGTAAACCTGTTTAGTGATTTCTAATTTTCCCATCTTTCCCTTTTTATAGAACACTTTCTTTTCATTTTTTACAACTTTCTCTTACTGATTTCTTCCTTCTTTGCTCAAGGAAGAAAATTGAGGATCCTTACATTTTAGTCCAGATGGAAAACCTTAGACCAACCATGTACTGAACTTATTCTCGCAAACCAAACAGGACTATTTCTTGGCATACTCTCATAAGTGTTAAGACTACTGTGTTATGATTAGATAGGGCATAACTGCTTAAATGGCACTCAAGATCTAATTGCTTTTAGAAATATAACACTGTAAATCATACTAACATAACAGCAGAATACAAACCCAGGCACCATCACCTGAAACATGGAGTATATCATGTATCATCTATTCCCAAAACTAACTATCAGCTGTAGCTGAAGGTTTGTTTAGGTACCAATCAATATTTCATTTTTTAAAAGAGATTCAATATGCAAATAGTATAGGAAAAGAGAAATCACAGATGATCTGCCCATTCCACCTGGATCCAATTTTATCTAATCAATTATTTTGGGTGGAAATTACTGAGTTATGGGCATTTGGTATGGAATGACTAATGTACTTTAGGTAAACTCAAGTTCTGACTCTGGGGACCGAGATCTGTTGAGGTAAGATGTGACATTTTGCCCTTAAAGTGTAAAGGAGTTTTTGAGATTACAAATGCTTTTACTTGAAATATACTCAGATTCCTCAAAACAGATGGGTCTCACTAAGAACAGAGCCAAAGTAGGCTGCTGGTGTAACTCATCTTTTTTTTTTTTTTAAATACAGAGCCAGGTAACTTTTCATTTTCCCTCCACTCACCAAGTTTTCTGTCAGGCAGCATGGTTTCTGCAGTTGCTTGGTGTGGTTATAAAACTGGAGTGACTAAGAGTAACTGACTGAGCATTACCCATTTTCTAATTGACAGACAATATTCCTTTGAACACATGAACTCCAGTAGGAGTCAAAGAGAAGCCCAAGAAATGCTTGTGATGAAAGAGCCTTCACTGCTGAGTTCACAATTTCCTGCTCAGTCTCAGTCCTTCCCAGCTGTGATATCAGGAGGCAGGAGAAGAGCATGACCCCAGGAGCACAGGAGGGCAAAGCTGGCTGCCCATTGCTTTTTTCACTACAACCACAGTGAAAAATGAGAGATGAAATAAACTTTGCTTCACTATATAGCTCTAATAAAATCTCTACCCAGGGCACTGAATGCAACAGGTATACAGTGTTCAGTGTAAGTTAGAATGTTTTCTTGTACAGCTTGACTGCTTTTCTGTTGTGCAGCCAAATTGCAGGTATCTCTTGAGCATACAGAACAGGCTGGAAATTACATGCACAAAATCCTACCTCTAAAAGGCTTCTACCTTCTGTTGTGAATGGAAACATCACAGTAATATCCTGGGCTTCCAATTTCAATCATAGCCACCTTTAAGAAAAAGATAAATAAGATCCATTTATTTTTTTAACTTCTTTCTCTCCCGCTCCCTATCCCTAGTGTATTTCCTTGGAGCTTTGTGAAAATTGTTATGCTTTTACGTTTGTCCTAGTCATTTATTCCTAGGGAACAGAATACTTTAGCATAGGCCAGACCCCACTTTTGCTGGAGTTCATGCTCTGTCTGCCATAACTGTTGACAATGGGGTCTACATGCTACATCTTGGCTGTTCACTCAAGCCAGAGCACTCTCTTCCTGCCTTCTGAAGGTTTTTTAGGAAGCTTGAACTGTAGTCTTGCTGCATCTGGGTTTTATGATATATTATTTAAGCAAATGCTTTTCAATACTCTAGTAAATGGCTTTAAATTCCTTATGGCTTTTCATCCCATCTGTAGTCTCACATCCTGTTTCTACAACCTGACTCCGGTTCCCATTTCTGCCTGCTGGTTGCAACTCCCTGTGGCAACTGGAAGTTATTGACCCCTCTTGCCCATCCAACAAGCTGATACCATTAAGTCAACCCCTAACGTTTCAGCCCATGCAAGATGGATTAGCACAAGTCTACTACTTGTTTGCTGAAGTCTGCTGCTTGTGCTAACTGCCATGCACGTTAGTGTAACTGGGGACAGAGCTGATAGCTGCAGCCTGGCTAGCTGCTACTAGAAGGGGAGGAGAAAGGGGGACACAAGGTCCTGTGTCCTGAGAGCACAGCCTCCTGCTCCTCCTGCGCTGTTCAGGGACGGATGCCTGGATTAGAATCCTAGTCCCTGTTCAAACACTTAGTACATGTGGGCTTGGGTAGGGGAGGGTTTAAATAACAAACTAATTATGCCTTCTTGAGTTTCACTCTTAATTATATACTTTCACATGGAAACCAAAGAGAACTGCAGATTGTAGTAAAAAAACAGCAAAGCCATCCCTTTTATGAGTACCAGTGCCCATTTGTGCAGTCCTCTCATATTTCCTTATCTACATCCTCTCTGTAACTTTTCAGTGCCCAGCCTCACCACTATGATCTTTCATACCCTGCAGAGCAATTATAACCTTTAATAATTACAACTACTTGAGTAACTTTTCCTTGGGGTGAACAGAAAGCAAGAATGGCAGCCCACCAGCAATCTATGTGAAAGAATTCTGTAGAGTGTGAAAAATACATTAGACAGTTCAGAGTTACAGTTGGGAGAGAAATTTTATTAATGTGGCAGAACATTTTCTTCCTTTCAAAATGTATGTGATGCCACATGATTTATATATATGGTAGGTCCAAATATTTGCAAATGCAGACACGTGCATATTCATACACATAGAAATATTCCTAGTGCAGCTGCCATCAAAGCAGTCCTGGGTATATGCATTGCACAAAAGCTCTGAGGCTGACTGTAGTATTTCAGCTCTCTTCATAACTGACTGCACACAGTCTTGGGGATGTTCTTCCCAGACAGTTCAGTTTCCATGTCATAACTCTGTGTAGACAGGTAATATTATTTAACATATACAAACTGAATGCTGATCATGTTCATGCACAACATGTAAACCCTGCTAAACTGTACAGAAGCGGTGTGGACAAGTGCAAGAAAAACGTGTCCACAGAGAAAGAGGGAAGCTAGAGGACTGTTTATGCTCTACAGCGTCCAAGTCACACTCATTTTCTCTAAGGATGTCTTTGCCAGTTGTTTTCAGAGTTTCTCCTCGGTTTCAGCCCTTAAAATACCGGGGAAAGCCTATAGAAAGACAAAATAAAAAATAACCTTCACAATACAGATGAGAATGAAGCTGGGCCTACCAGGGCAAGTTTTATGTCCTGAAAATGTTGCACGGACAGAGCACACAGCAATCATTTGAGTAATAATAATAATAATAATGTAACATACAAAGGTAGTATAATCATATAAAGGAATCTTATTCCATTAGGCTTCCAGAGTAAATTGAGTTTCTACTCATTTAAATCCTGAGAATCTGGATCACTTATTTCATTCTGTATTTTTATTGGCTTTAGCATAATATTGCTCTGAAATGTGCAGTTAATTACACAACTTCCTGTTTTAAATTCCACAGTAACTCTTTTCCTGCTGGAAGTGAATTAATAGGATTATGTTCCTGTTTGACAGTATGTAGTTATGTATACTCTGTTCCCATCCGTATTATTCATGTTCTGTATCAGGAGACTACAAGCTCACAAGGTGAAATTCTGCCTTTGATAAAGCTAGTGGCAGGCCTCCCAGGCTTTCAAGAAGGCTGTTCCCATCTGGATTGTTGAACTCCTGCCCCACCCTTCTGCTTGTCAAGCTAATGAAGCATCTCCACTAATTGCACTGGAAGGAAAAGCCTGGTTTGTCTATAACCCTAAAACAGTCACATCGTTTTTTGTCAAAGTAAGTAGGCCTGACTGTACCCTTTGAATCTCACAGTCTCTGCTGCACTTTTAACCTCTGACTGTAGTCATGTAGCATCCATCAGGAGATGCCTCCTCCAGGAAACCTCTGGATCAACCAGCAATCCCCTACACACCTCTGCCTAAACACATAGCAGGTGAAGAAAACACCTCCTGAAGAATAAGTGAAGGATGCAGATCTGACAGCACAGACTTCACCGTCACCAGGGGTTTTTTTGTTCTTGTCTGCTCTTATGTTGGATAGTTCCCTTTTGGCATAGGAATAATGTCTGTGGGTGTAATCTGACTGCCTCGCAGATTCGAAATATGGCTCCAATAGGTTTTCTTCAGGGTTTATATTCTTTGTTTTCCTCATTGTTTTAATGAGTTTTTGTTGGGAATTTCAGATGCTTTTGTAGCAAGCCCAGTAAGTGCCGTGCATAAGACTAAATTGCAGACTGATTTCTTTGTGAAATGTAATAAATACAAAATGGAAAGACAAGCACATATATGCATATATAAGAGATGCATTTTGGTATAGTACAAGACAGTGTATTCTGTTTATCATACAAACAATACAGTAAGATAATAAAAGTGTAAATTATTTAAGTACACAAGTGTATTGTGTGCTAAGAAGTATTTGTGTTCACACTCTGAACTTTCCTCTGGAAAGTATTGTTTGAAGAACTTACTATCAGGGTAAAAACTTTGCTACAAAACTTTTTCACAAGCAGATTTTTGTAGCTTTATGATGCTAAATGTGCAAATTAGTGATACCTTTCTTGTGAAGGCATTTTGTTTACAGAAAACAGAAGGAAGAAAGGAAGAGATATTTCTATGTATTTTCAATTAAAACATTTTATTTTTTATACTTGAATTACTATACCTGAGATGGGTTCTTCTCCAGGGCATATGGAGCTCCTCATTCAAAAATGATATTTCTAGTCAAACAACAAGGTATCTTCTGCATGCCAAAATTGGTAACTGAGCAAGTAAGACCCATTAGTGGAAGGAATACACTGTGAAGCCTTAAGATATGAAATAAAAGTAAGGTCAGGAAGGAAATGTTCAGCAGTTAATATAGCAATTAGAAAGAAAGAGTTTGAGAAATATCTCAGAAGTATCAGTAAACCAGAAGGTGTGACAACCCCATCCCTAAGAAGTAGTTGTTTCAGAGATGAGCCTAAAAAATGTGGCCTTGAGGCAATAATTTGCCAAGTATTGGGCCTACAAACTACTGGAAGCATTTTTCATGGACCACCATGGCTCTTTGCAACTGCTGAGCTAAAAATATTCAGAATT
>JAYRBT010000093.1:47309094-47324160 GCA_036023395.1 Myiotriccus ornatus | reverse complement strand
CAGAATTGAAAAGAAAAACCCCACTGTGGACCTCAAAGGCTGCTCACCACTCACATTACACAGTGTGGGAACTGCTGCTCTAAGGTAACCAAACACCCAGCTGCCACAGCATTTGATTCACCTGCTACCTGAATACTGTGAAAAGGAAAAGGAAGGCTCATAGCTCCTGTTCTCCCTGGAGACCCACAGTTATCTTGTCTACTCGGGACCATGGGGAATTATGTGGGAGTACTAGAGAAAACCATAACAAACCCACAGTGCCTGTCTCTCCTACTTCAAGCATCACAGTACTAGCAGCAGCATTTGAGTGGGGAAAAAGCCACCATCCCTCCATGCATTTGTGTGGGAAAAGAGGTGGCAAGGTCTGGTCATTACGAGACAAGGTTTGATGTGTTTACACTGAAGCCTTCAACATACTGTTCATTCCAGTATAAGTGGATCAAAGCAAAGGGCATTATTATATATTTGTGTAGCCCCAGCATATGCTAGGCATTTAATTTGCCATCTGAGGCTGTTCCTTTTGCTGTGATATTTCAGGCAGGATTTCCCATTCATCATATTGATCCCATTCTAGGGCTGGAGCACAAGGTCAGCTATCATTGGCTCTGTCAAGCAAAGGCTGCAGTGCTCTGGTAATTAAGACTGTTAGATGGGAGGGCCTCTTTTCCTGCTATTTGATGTAGAGTAGGTGCAGATGAAAGATTTATAGTTTTAATTCAAATACAGGACTTGTCTTTGACAACTTAATTGTGTTTGCAGAGAAGTTCTGGACCCTTTCTCTTGCCAAGTCATTACAGAAAGGCCTCACATCTTGGATCTACCAGGAAGCTGTTTGGATTAAAGAAATAACCAAGGGGATTCTGCATTAGTGCTGATAGAAGAAATAAACATTTGCTTGTCCTTCTGCTTGTAGTAAATATGTTGCTTAAGATAGTACATTTTCATACTTTGACACCAAAGTAAGTATATGTTTCCTAACCTTTTCCTGGTGTCTATATTTATCTCTATAACAAAATTTTTCCTTTTGCATACCACCAGTATTAAAATCAATTACTAAGGCTAGTAAAATGAAAGGCTAGATCGAACAGGATTCTAAAAACAGGTACCTGCTCCTTTAATAAAAATGTGATTATAAGTAACAAAATATGGTTTAATACTATAAACAAAATTGCTTTTACATTTGTTTTGTTATACAAAGTCATTGCAACACTTCGCATTTATCAAAAATATTTTCCTTGTACCCATTAGTAAGCAGCAAACATCAGAACCACAAAGAATATTCCCTAAAAGTCAAGAATCACTCAAGGCACCAAGCCAATATACGCAGCTTTCTCATGGATGGGTATGTAGTATTTGAGCTCACACTGGTCATTTGTTTCTGCCAGCAGCTGCTGACAGAGGCAGGCTGTTGCACTCTGCACAGGCAGAGCAGCAGATTGTGGAGTCAGTCTCAAGATGTCAGGGGGGAAGTTCCTGGTATAGGAGCACCTGACTCGTATGCCTGGTTCTGGGAGAGGTGATGAATGGTCAGGTGGCTGGAGATGACACACCTTGCTCTTTGTTTGGTTCACTTGTTTTGGGCATGGGATCTGCAGAAGTGCAGCAAGCTGGGAATCCTGGACCTCACTACAGCTCTGTTTGGTATAACCTCTCAGCCTTTCATGCAAATTGGCCCTTTTAAAGCAAGGAAACTCAGCTTGTTGAAATTTAAAAAAAAAAAAAAAAAAGCTTCCTACATTTTTTACACTGAAAAATGTAATGGAACAAAGTTAGCTACTCCATTTATGTGGCTGTCATTACAGAGTATCTGAGTGTTTTACAACCATTCATGCGATTTATCCTGGTAAAAGAAGCTGAAGCACAGAGACTTGAAGACTGGCATGTAAAAACGCATTTCAGCTTCTAAAGTGGGTGATAGTTTCCTGGTGAGATTATCCAGAAGTCCTTAGCCAGGCATTTTTCTCAGCGTGGATGAGTATCTTCAAGCTCATAAAAGCTTTCAGACTGTAGCTATCCAGAATCTTGTGGGAAGCAGAACAAAGAATTTAACCCCAGTCTCACGCATTCCCATTATCCAGTGTTTTCTCCCCATACACATGCTGCCAGTGAGGTATGGCCCAGGGCATAGGGTACACTCCCTTGCAGGTCCTCTCCCAAAGAAAATGCAGCGGCAACCAAGGAATGAATACGCTATTGAGAGGAAGCATGAGTGGTACCAGTGGGACCCTCTCTGCAGGGGGATCCAGGGAGGAGAGGACATGTCACCTCCCCAGGACCTCCAGCTCTTACTGCATTTGGACAATGGTACTTTCCCTCTGATCCCACCAGGCCAGCAGCTGTGGAGAACAGCCCCCATTTAAGTGTGAAGGAAGGACAGTCACTAAGTGCAGGCGCGTGGAAAAGTTAAAAGCAGTTGAATGTAGAAAAGAGAGAAAAGAGAGGTTTGTTGGGATTTTCTTTTGCCTGGTGTTCCAGCGAGCACTGGTACCATGCAAGTTGGGTCCCACCATGGGTTCTTGCCTGACACCTCAAAAGGTGGCCACCTCCCTGCCAGGAGGCCTTCCCAAGGGCTGCTCCACAGGGCAGCCTGCATCCCAGCAGAGGTGAGCCAAGGGATTTCTATTTCAGTTTGGGGTAGGAAAGGGAAATGGCCTTCTCCAGGGTGTCCGCTAGGGTTTGAATGGAGGGTTGTGACATCTCAGATAGAGGCAGACAAATGCAAGCAAAGGAAAAGAAGCAGAACAAAAATTCTTAACACCTGTACCCAAAGGCAATCAGACATCAGTGGGGGCCATTCTGAGGGTTAGGGGAGGTCAAAAGAAGTGTCATTTATTGGAGTGGTACTGTCCACTCCAGCAGACAAAAGCTGTGCCCTCTTGCCTATCAGCTCTGTGACTATCTGCCCCTTGTAGCATGTGCTAGAAATACACTTCAGCACTTTTACCAGATGGTGTTGTAAACTTCACACATCTTATAATCTAGATTTGGGCTGCATATCAGTGGGACAACGGTCTTTCAATCAAGAGGTGTTTTTCCCTCGTGTCCAAGCACGTACCCACAAGGTTGCCACGTCACATCTGCAGGATGCAACCTCAGGAGAAGATTCTTCTACCTTTTCCAAAAAATGGCAGTTCTTTATTCACAGGCCTCCCAGATCAGTATGATTTGGAGCCAAGCCTGCCCAGCAGTGTTTTTACGTCAGACAAAAACACTGGATCTACTTTTGTGGGGGGTTTTAACCTCATAATTTCTTTTAAGTTTATACATTCATGAATCTTACCCCTAGCCAGGTCTAAAATCCAACTTTCCTCTGCTTTTACTTAGTGTTCCTAGCAATCTGACAGCACACATGAATTGTACACAAATGGTTGTAGGATACGATTTTATAAAGCAAAGAGTTTACAATCCTTGGTTGTAGTGTGTCTCACACTACAATTTAACAGTGGAGCAAAGTCTGTCATGACACCACATGCCGACGTTCTTGTGTTGGAGAGCACTGTAAAAACAAGCAGGAGCCATCCAAGAAAACATTTGGCTCACGTGTTTAAAGAGGGCTCAATTTCCTTGAATGAGGCAATGTTGACAGAACAAGAAGTGCATTACCAGTGTAAAGGAGAGAACCATCTGCAGGAGATGAAGGTTTTGATGTTTTCGAAAGCTTTCTGATTAAGGTGATCTGTGCTTTATGCAGTAGGAAAGGCAACTTTTCACCACCTCTGAAAACCTGAACAATTTTTCTTTAAATACCTGAAAGTAGATTTAGGAGCTTAGTGTTAGCCATTGAGCTTTGTAAATGCTGCACAGTAATGATACATTTTCCCAACTGTATCTTAAATCCATCATTTCTTGTTATAACCTCATAAAATTACAAGCATGACAGATATTCCTTTAGCACATCCCTTTGTGTTTCTGTAGTCAGTTATCATCTATCATTTACTCTCCACATCCTTCACTGTGTGTGTAACCCTCTCCTGAGCTCTAGAGGAGGTCCCAGACAATTCTAGCTCCACAGATGTGCAATTTTGGCAGAATTCCTCAATTGCTCTTGCCTGTTCCTCAGAAATAATCCTATACTGGCAGAGGGATGAGATATTGCAGTGGATCCTTTCTAATTAGCTGTGAATGCTGAAGGGAGAAGTCCTTCCCCAGTGTTGTCATTGCACTGCTGGACCGTGCTCTCTGGAAGGTGGTAAGAAAGTGTCAGTTGAAAAAAATATACTGAATCAGATGAAAATAATTCAGAGAGCCTTTCAAAAGGTGAATATTATTTCAAATTATTAATATGCATCTTGATTGCTTTTTAGCAGGGTACACTAATTTGCACTGAGATCTGAGCTGTCATGAAAAGGCTATTATCAACTTCAAACCAATTCATTTGAAGCTACCTCATACTCTCTTCATGTCTAAATAACTTTTGAAAAGACACACTTTCACACTGTCTATGTTTGATCTGTTTTGATCAAATACATGCTTAGAAATGGGCATGTTTGTTAATATGCCACAGCATATCATGTATGGAAAAGAATACTACAGACGAAAAAATGAAATAATATAATGATGCTGCAGTGAAGAATATATTTCTACTGGACTAATTCTTAATCAGATCTGACTTTATTTGTATGGACAGGCTATTTCTTTATTGAAGATATGGCACTTCTCACATTACAGAGTACTATAATTTAAAAAACAGTTCTGATTAATAAAACTCAAAAATTAAACCTTGAGATAGCTGAATTCTTTTCTTCGAATCCATTGGGGAATTTGCAGACAAAGTGTGTAAACTTTGTAGCGGATGGAAAATGATGAAACATCCCTGAGCACCATTATTCCTCACTACTTCCTGAAATCTGTTCCTCAAATCCCCCAAACTAACAAGCCAGCAGATTTACGATTTACTAAGAGGTCCGTGGGTTTCTGAGACCATTCACCTAGCTCTGTGAGGTAGTGAGGTATTATAGGGAACTACACAAGCAGGTCAGCCAAGGTTCATGTCTTGGCTTCATTGTAAGTTGACGATGACATTTTCCAGATATTCATGGGGAGTTCACCTTGGAACATGCTCATTTTATAGACATAAGGTGGAATTTTCTGAAGCAGGTATTTCCAATGCCATGTGCATCCTTGCAGATTAGCAAAACACTTCTGTCCCACCAACTTTTTCAAAGACACTTGGAACATGAAGGAATGACACTGGGCTCTGTAGGTTAGAGAGGAGAAAGCCTAGACATGCCTGTAACGGGATGTGTTCGAAGGATGCTGAGATTGAAAACCAAGACACTGCTGAAAGCTCAGCAATAAACTCAATATTGATTACAAAAGTGGCCAAGTAAATGGGAGCCCAAGAGACAGGAAAGGAGTGAACTAAGCCCTCGGTGAAACCCCCACTCATGCAGGTGTGTTTTACGAGGTTTTCTTACCGACCCCAGGATAACCAGAATTTCCCATAGCAGAGGCTGCATCCTTGGAGGGTCAGCAGGCTCAAAAGATCACGGGCGTCCCCGCAGAAGGCAACGTTGTCCTTCATGTGAAGCTTGAGAGCCCTGAGCCCGAGCCCCCTGCATTTTTATCCAATTAGCCGGTGACGTCTCCTTGGGCTGGTGTGGCAGCACCGCCCAGCCACAGGCCTTCGGTCCCTCCCCCGTTATGCGAGTGTACCCCTTCAGCACATGCAGGAGAACTTTGGGATTCCTCTCACACTTGTGCTGTTTCACTCAAGGGGCCTTATCTATTTGGGTCTGGGGGCTTTACTTCATCCTCTCCTCTTCAGTTTCTCCTTCAAATGTCCTCTACAGACAGTGAGCCAAACACAGGACACCAGTTAAAACAGTTTATACAAGAAACTGTCTCTCCAAGGACGAAGCTCCCGTTTATGAGTGAACTTGGCAGGCAAAGAACAGAACTTTCATGGTGGCTGGGCCATACACAGACAAAAAATATCAACATTCCCTGATACAATGCCCTTTTCCCCAGGTTCCCAAAGTGATGCAAGAAAGCAGTGAAAGTCTAGTTCCCTCCTCTCTCCACCAGGAAACTGTGAAGGTCCCTCCTAGCAAAGGATAGACAACATTTTTGTAGAGTCAACCCTGAGGTAGGGAAGTCCAGAGTCTTGACACTTTCATTAAGGGACATCTGTGTATCCAAGACAGGCTGGTACAATTCTTCCTAAAGACCTGGAAAGCACTGATAACTGTCAAACAGTCACTGTAAATATTAAGGTTTGTATCAGCAGTAGTGCAGGTGGGAGACTGCTTAAATGCAAATAGTATGCTTGCAACTCTAATTCTTTTGCTATTCTTTGAAGGGCCAAATGGTCAGTTTATGCAATGATCTCATTTTATTTCTTAAAAAGCCAGAGATGTGCATGTTGCTTCACAGATAATTTAAAAAAGGTCCAGTCTGGACCATAGATGACTGCCAGTCTGGATTGGACATAATACAGCAAGGGATGAGAATAACCCAATTGTGAGTGAGGGATGGAGAAGGTGAGGACTGGAAGAGTAAGAGAGCCCTCAAGATCCTTGTTGCATACACTGATTGTTTCCATTCTCAGGAATCATTTGGACTAGGTGTTTAAATAAAGAGATTTTAAGCAGGACAGTGCTCTGTGGACATGAACTGGTTCAGCACTGGCTGGAAAATGATTGTCACAGTTCTTACAGATGCTGAATTTCAGTGCACGCAGATATAATATTTGTTGTGAGATAGGATCAGTTTTCCCTTGATGAATATGTTATTGCTGCTTCCTACAGCTGTTCATAAGTGTTTCCAAAAATAACTACTCTTACCAGCCCTCATTTGCTATCGTACTCTTTCATAATGTTGAGAAAATTTGTGTAGGTGGGTTTTCAGATTATCATTGCTCCATTTCTCTGTAGTCTGCACCCACAGAGGATCTGCCTCTCTTACCTGTTGGCCAATAGTAAATTCTTCAAGGAAATTCCAGATATTTGGTACACCTGGGAGCATGGTGGGGTGCAGACTTAACTGACACTGTAGGTTATACTCTTCCATACATAGAAAGATATGGCCCCTCAGATTTCTGATTTTTATTGCAATATTTATAGGTTTATCTCTGTAATCTAAATGTAAAATCTCTTGGGCAAATGATGCTGAGAGGAATTCATTCTTATAGATCTGTATAGAACAAGGAAGATTTTATGTATGATGTGAACCCAGGAGTGTCTTGCTGTCAGCAACACTTAAAGTGACAGCAAAGCACAGAGTTTACCATTCAGCACAGTGAGCTCCAGTATATTAAGGAGGAAATGCTACTGCATGATGCTATAATGCTAGCTATTCTAAGTTGGACCAGCCTGCAGTGGGACTATATTCTTTCTTTCTTTCAGAGAACTTTTAATTTATTTTTTTCTTTTTCACATATTTTTGATCATCTGGTGCCCACACAACTTTATAACTTTTACAGAAGGAGCAAAATGTTTTTGTTTTTAGTATGGCTCTCTGGAGAAGGAAGTAAAGGGCTTGAATTATTCTGACCGTGACCTAATGTTGCATCACAGTCACTTCAACCAATCATGAAACACGATATTTTTGCTACAACAAAAATATAATTTGCAAGGCATAGTTCTCTGTCTGTAAGAGAGCACAAATCCCATTACTTATAAACAAGATCTGTGGATCTATCTCCTGTATAGGGACTTGGAAAACATATTCCCATAGGCCTCTGCCAAGGAAGCTCAGTTATGCTGGTGATTTTAAAACCGATTTAAAGGCAAGACCATAAATTTTAAAATGTGAAAGTTAGCACTGGGGTGTGCAAACCCCGAGTCAGGTCAACAGCATTTCAGAAAAGAAAAATCTATTAGCAAAAGCGATTTGTGGAAGAATGTAATTTGCTTAAGTTACAGTATCTGTTTAATTGAATCGGTTCTGCTGAAATCTTTTGAAGTCTGGAAATCACTGTCGTAAATTCTTTACTGTAGTCAGGGTTGTATAACCATAGCAGGTTTTGGAACCCTTTCCTAAACCTCCTTTTATCTTTCTTTCTCTTTTGGGGTTAAAACAAAAGGTAGAAACAGCATCTCTGAGTTGTTCTCTACAGTGTCTACACTGCAAAGGAAGGATGCCTCCAGACAGAATGTACTGTAGTGCCAGTGTAAAAGTCTGTGGCCCATTTAGATACTCAGCACTTTACAAAAGCTGTGGCTGTAAAACATGAATGGCGTGTCTGCATTTCACATACCAAGATGCACTACTTTATCTTCCTGTACAGTACTTCCCAACTTCTCTCTTGCACAAACTCAGCATTACGTTACACTATCAACAGGCTCTAAAGGGTTTGCAGAAACAGTGAACTCCATGTATGGTGCTTCTGAAAGAACACAGCGTGATCCCATTCCTCAGTCCTTCTGTCTGTGAGTGCTTATGTTCTAAGGCACAAGGTCTATTGACAGAGGGTAAGGTGGAGATCTCTCTCAGAGTTCATTACCACAGTGTTGGAGCTCTGAGGAGGGTGGATGTGCTCAAGGAGTCAGTGAGAGGATAATTGTGCCCATCAACACAAGAACCACTGTGCAGATCTTCTACCAGTAATAGTAGGTGGGAATCTCTTGGCCCACTTCGTTCATATACTAATGTCTCCAGTTACAGAGAACTGCATCTGCGATCCATCAGGGAGTCTGACTGAAGGGTCCTGGTCCTTTCGAGTCAGTGGAAATCTGTAAACTACAATAGATAGAGTCGTAAGTGTTTGTCATCATGTCTTCAAATGTGTCTCTAAGCTGAATCAGAATAGTTTTAACTCCTCTAAGTTCAGAATTACGACTAACTAGGAATATGTAGAGTATGAGCATCAAATGAGCCAGGAGGAAGACATTTCTAGCCTTAATAAAGGTGGAGAAGCAATAAGAGAAATCACTTAGTAACAGAGATTCTCTGTGTGCTATCACTCCTCTGGATCCCAAACAAATGGTGCTGAGGCTTAATTACTTTCTCATGTGAAGTTTGCCAGAGATCAGGTAAGTGGATTTGAGATAAATGCCTTTACTAGTCCACACAAGGGGCATCTGCCAAAAGGTTTACTGGACATCCATGTATTCACCTGCTTTGGCAAAGAAGTTTTGTGCACATAAATGCTTCCCTTCTGGTTGGTCTTTTGCAAGTGTCCAAGTGTCAGTTTGCAAAGCTAGTGTCATCAGTTTTTTCCAAACCTTTTGTCATTTTAATGAAACCCAGTTTCAAGAGGAGACTCAAATGGTTAGGGATTTTTTTATACTGGTTTATTTAATATGCTTTACATTTTAGTTATGGCAGGAAATACTTTTTTCTTCATGAGCATCTGGCTCTGTGGGCTTCAACTCTCTGAGCTGAGCGTAGTAAGTGTCTTTTACTTCTTTCAGCTCTGTCAAGAGTTCCTTCCATATGGCAATCAGCAAAGTGCAGAACAAAAGAGTGTTTCCAACAAACACCAACTTCAACAAAAGCTTTTAAGTTTCCAACCAACTTTGGATCTACATAATAAAGCAAAAGGAATGGTAAAACATGTGAAGAGCTGTGCTGTGTAAACAGATGGCTGTTGATGTGTGTTCCACTGCTGGACTTGGGACTGCATTAACTTTTTCTGATGTGATAAAATTTTAACATCCAAGCTTCATGTGCCAGCTGATAAATGATGGGGTACAAATTAAAACCAGTTTCGTTTGCACAACACAACACTGTATCAGGAGTCTGTCAATTAGTTGCTAGCACAGAACCCTGTCATTATACAAGTGCCTTCTGGCTATAAATACTGTTCAGCAGCTCTACTAGAAACCTGGGTCTAGAGAATTGCTAGTGGGAGACTGGTTTCAAAGTTCATTAGGCTAAAACTTGGCAGACCGATTCTCAGGCCAGATGTGCATTTTTTATTTTTCAAAAAAAAATTGTATCAATCTATTCAAGCACCTTTGATCTAGAATCTGCCAAACAGCTCACGATTTTCAAAGTTTCACATAGATACTTTTATTTCAAATTTAGGGTTTTTTCCTCAAAAAGAAAAAAAGAAAAAAAAAAGAAAAAAAGGTCTCATAAACAAAGCCTTCAAGATAGCTGTATTGAACTCCTACATGTTTCCCCTTCCCCCTCCTCAAAAATTGCTTACAAATGGCATATAACAAAAATGCATGAACATGCCTTGTAGACTTGTTGCCATGCTTCAGTGGCAAATTGAAACCATGCCACCCAATAACAAACTTTGACCTGGAGTGTAATTGCTCCATTTTTCATGGTTTCCTTCTCTGTCCTAGCCATTTCAAATTGCACTGACCTGCCACCCACTATTCCAGACAAGTTACCAGTTAGGAGTCCAGCTTTTAAATGAAACAGAGTTTTAACTTTAAAATGGCATGAGGAATTTAACTGCTTCAAGATGTATCATGTATTGCTAACCAAAGCCTGGAGTGCTATATAATATATGACATCCCCATGGAAATGTCAGCAAATGCTACTGCAGTACAGAAATAGCAGAAGCTGCCGATAGTAAAGAGAATAAGGGGGAAGATTATAGCTGTGCTGGTGAGCTTTAATGCTGAAAGTTTTCAAAATAGGTCTGCAAATACAGACAGGTTTTTACTGAATCGTGTCAGATCTCCAGAGAATTTTGAAGACTGAAAAATATAATTGTCAATACAATGTAAAAAGGAGCTGGAACATTAAAATCTATCTTTAATGGACAACTAGTCTTTTAAAGCAGGAATGAGTAAGCTTCAGTAGAGTCAGAGTTTCATGTTGACATCTGAAATCACATATTTTCTACAGTCCTCTTGATAATTTCGGAGGTCTCTCTTTGTATTAAGACCTGGCTTAAAGTAAAGGTGCTGCAAATGATCTTCACAGGACCTTAGCTCCTACATATACACAAGGGTCTAATTTTCACATTCATTGGTGTTTAGGATATAATATCTGTTTCTAGCCCAAGCTGATACAAAGCACACCTTGGAAATATAATTATCCACCTTTCTCCTGGGACAAGTATTTGTGTCATATAAGCCACCTGGGCATCTTAAGCTCTGTAATATTTAACTCCATTGGTGTACAAGAAACAGAGGGAGTCCGTGGCAGAGGAAAATGCTGGCTGGCCCAAAATATTCCCTAATGCAGACACAGCACATGTTTAGGCAGGTTCAGTGCAGGACAGACATACAGTCTGGCCTTAACAGAATAACCCAACAGTGCCACTCAGGCCTACCTGAAGAAGTCTGCTGCCCTGCCTGGGGAAGAGATGTGGTTGTGGGATGCTAAGGAGTGTTCCTAGGCTAGGAGGATAAGCCCATATTGCCCCAGCAGACAGAGCTCTTGGGACCTCCTCAAAGCTGGCAATGGCTTGAGAAGGGATACTGGCTCTCTGAGCAGTGCAGATCTCTGGCTTCTTGTGCTGTCCTAAGGCAGAACAGTATCATTTGTGGGGAAAGACATCCGTTGCTCCTAGCTGAAATCAGTTTGGCCCTGCAGAGAGTCTTTTGACTTCAAAGAGAGGCCAGGTGTTTTTATGCTGTCAGGCTCTTCGACATTGCTTCTCCTTTAACAGTATTAGTAAGGGCAGGTGTTTTACACTGCCCAGTTGGTGTTTTGTCCCTGGAGAGGTGTAATACAGCAGAGTGGGACAAGGATGTTCATGTAGTAAATCTTTTACTATTTAAATAGAAAACATTTTTTATGGGGGATATGAGCAGTGTTTAAAAACTGCAGAGCTAAACACTCCAGGGATCAGATGTAAAAGAAGGTTAAGCCTTGTGAAGGCTTCTACCTTGTATTTTTTATTAGGATTGCTATAGTGACAGGGGCCTTGATGTTTTATAACCCTGACCATATGGCTACATGGTTTTGGAGAAGAGGATTTGGTGAAGGGCAGGTGAAAACAGGGAGGGAAGGAAAGTTGCTGTTAATGCTGTAGTGCAACAAATATATTCAGCTTTCCCATTCTGGTGTGTCCTAACTTACAGCATATGGATACCAATTCCACAGTCTTTACAGGGAAATCACATGGGCATTGTTAAATCATTTAATCTAAACCTTGAACAAGAAAAATAATAAGGTAATTAAGGACAACCTGAAGCTACTTGATAATGTGATGCTGAGGGGAAGGAATCGCCTTTCATTACCAAGCCAGAACAAACACTAGCTGCTGGATGCAGGAAAAAGGTAAATGGTGGATTTTTCTGATTTTTTTTCAATAGCAGAGCTGCTTATGTTCTTTCCATTATAAGACAGATGCAAGAGGTTCGATGCTTTCTACAGATAGCTCTATTAGTTCTGAGCTGAAATTTAACCATGCTAATTTTAAAGCACTGCTATATAGCCATTTTATTTGCTCCAGCTGTGAGTCTTGACTTTTGTTTTGAAAGAGGAGGTAGAAAGGGTAAAAGAAGAACTGAAAAAAATTAAGATATTAGAACTGAAAGAAATTATTAATGTATTCTATTGCCTCTCCTAGAAATTAGCATGATCCTTGATCTCCTCTAAGTATTTATGATGCAAGATTCAAGAATTCCTTTTCTACATGAAATTCTTGTTAGGATGTTAAAAATATGGGGAGCACCTAGAGTCCTTACAGAGCACGTGCAGTAAGGCTTGCTATTCCAGTTCTTTTCATCATAGGCAGCTGTGGGAAACCTTTACAAAGACACAAAAGGGAATTGGTACTTACTTCCTACCCAGTGTCTAAATCCCCTCTGTGCCAATGGAGACCTCTCCTTAGACAAATAACAAATGAACTCTGAAGAACCCATTTCCAGATGTGAAGTAGGATTTATGATACTGGAAATTCTCAGCAAAGGCAAAGAACTGAATTTATAGTTCACATTTGGATTCTTTCAAAAAGGCTTGCTTGATAGAACTTGGTTGGAGGTTTCTTTAGCAGTCATTATAAAAGTTAAGATGAGAAAAAAATCAAGGATTGATTGGCAGGTGCCCATCTGTTTTCAGGCATTTGATTTGGTGGCATTTATGAAATGCTATAGAAACTGAGTATTCCTGAAGTATTAGCTCGCACCTTGCAGGAAGTCTAAGAAATTTCATTCTACAGAAAAAACAAAAAGCATCCCTTACTTTAAATCTCTAATGGGCTGTGGCACATGCTGCATGAAAGATTTAAAAGCTAAATAGGCTTTGAGAATGGCTTTATATCTCTGCTTTTTTATTAGCTGCACGAAATAAATGCAATTTAATGCATTGTACTTAAATTATACTGTTATTCACTCTGTTGTTTTTCGAGGCAGTGTATCTCAGTCATTGCACACTGGCAGTGTGCAGCTTAGGTAGTTCTAGGGATGCTTCACAGTTTGGAAGTGAGTAAGCATCAGTGATGAAATTGTCAAATTGCTCTGTGAGTGTTAGTGCTCTGGTTTTGCCAGAGCAGACACCTTCCAACTCTGTGCTGACTGCAAGGTAAGAAGAAATGGGAAGCATTACTGAATAACTCCTGGAAGTGACACAAGGGTGGCCTCCACAAAAGGAATGAGCGGAGAAAATTGCCTCACCTTCTAGAGGCTGGAACTGTAGCATTTCTCTGAGACCTGCAAATTTCTTTGGCAGTCTATGATACTTCAGTGCCAAACCGCTAGCAACTCATTACATTCCTACCAACAAAGCCTGACTATGGCAACTCAGTGCTTTAGTGCTTTAGTACACAATATAATCTTGTTATCCTAAGTAAAACTTTTTGTAACAAGTGTGTGCCTGAAACATTTGAAATTTCATTAAGAAGTTAAAAAAACAAATAAGACAAAAGATGGATTTCAGCTGTCATCCAACAAAGCACATACATGTATCCGTCCTTTCAAATGAGAAAAATCTCATTGCTTTCAAAGGACAAACGTGTTCTTTGTATTAGCCTTTAGATCACCACTTAATGTACAGTTATTGTTCTTTATCTGACGTGTTGTAAAAACGCTTGATCATCTGCTCTGAAATCTTCTGCCTTGGAAAGTTCCTGGATAGAGAGTAAACTCCGTGACTTTTGCTGTGTGAAGTCTGACAGCATGCATGCCTGCATCCCCTGCCTCTGGGAGCAGGGCTGGAGAGGGACATAGCCAGAGAACAGGCTTGCTGGGAAATGGCCATTGTGGAGTCCACCTGGTCAGTACACCTGGACAGAGGAGGAAATGGAAAGTTTGATATGTTCTCATTGTTCCTCGCCTTGGAGCTGCTTCATGGCTCCAACTGAGTGATTCTGGACCAGGCTTACAAAACTAAAAGACCAGAGTTAAACCCTGTTTGGGTAGGAGTCAAAACAAGTATCCAAATAATTGTGCAGACCTAGGTGTTACTGCTTCCTCTGGAGACTGGCTGTGATCAAGTGCACAGTCTTATGAAAAGGAAAGTGATCAACACTAGCCTCCAATACGCCAGTGGAGAATTTCAGGATCCAGTGACAGCAGTTGGATTACTCTTGGGAGCAGCACACTTCTAAGAAGAGAAGTAATGTTGGAGATATTGCTATGTCTGTAGTACTTTATTCTGAAAATGGTTTTACAAGAAATTTTAGTGTGGATCTTCCAGGCCTCCTTAAAGAGTATTAGTAATGTGCAGGCCTCTCTATTTTAAAGTTCCTCTAATATATATATATAACCCTTATTTAGTAAACTTTACCTGTAATGAACACTGAATACTCTTGCAGTATTGTAGGTTAAAAGGTTTAAAAATGCATGGAAAGTGATTAGACAATTCAGTCTGAATTCAAAGTAAATGAGAACCTCTTGGCTGCTAGTAAAGAAACACTGGGTCCTGTATCCTTTACTTGGTGTAGGAACTAGGTGTCCTGTAACCTTTACTTAGTCAAACTCTAACTTCCTAGTTTATCTTCTGATCCTGGTGCCACCACATGAGTGGCATAAATACTTTTCAAATAATTTTGAATTGTTTCATATTATACCATATATGTCCTTTGACAAAGGCCTCTGCAGTGAACCTCAAGGCTGATGACTGCCCCTCCAGCTACCATGCTATAGCTGTTTGAACTGTTTTTAATCTAACTGTGAAAGTCCTCCAGTACTTGGTTGTGATGGTTTTAGTCTAGGCCTTCCTGGTGACCAGTTTGTAACCAAGGAAGTGGCCAAATACCCAGTATTCCAT
>JAYRBT010000093.1:47281653-47293567 GCA_036023395.1 Myiotriccus ornatus | reverse complement strand
AGGGCACAGCAACACTTGGTGGTGGTGTGACTTTGTTCAGGCCACGATAGTTTATTGGCAGTCCCCACTCTCCACTGTACTTATGCACTGGCCATACAGGACTATTAAGGGTCAGGGAGTCTTGCTGACCACCCCCTGGCTCTCCAGCTCACCAGTCATCTCATGGATGGGGGTCACAGAGCCCTGTTTGTTGCAGTATTGCTAACAGGGCACTGATGTGGTAGTGATCTGTACCTGTTGTTCTTCCACCCTCAGCAGTCCCACAGCAGAAGGGTCCTCTAAAAGACCAGGCAAGGTATTCAGCTGTCTAATTTTCTCTGTCTCCACAGCAGCTATCTCAAAAGCCCAATGATAGCCTTTTGGATCCTTGAAGTATCCCATCCTGAGATAATCTATGCCAAGGATGCACACAGACTCTGGATGTGATAGACTGGAATGTTAATGATTAATGACTTAAAACCATCCTCCACTTGCAGAGGCAACAGGGTGGGTTGCTGAGGCTGGGTTTGCACCCCTGCTTAGCCAAAGGGGAGGAGGAGAGACTTTTGTGTGCTGGGTTTTGAGCCAGATAAGGGAGAAGGCCAATAAGAGACAGACCCGTCGGAGGCAGGATAGTATTTTTTATCATGCATGTCCTCACACTGACGTGAGGGGCAGCTGTCATGTCTTTGAAAGTGTCATAAACCCCCAAAGAATCTCTGACTTATTTCTGAGTCTTTCCACCAGGGGACTGAGCAAGGTCCACAGTGTAAAACTCCCCTCCCCAGGGGAGCTATTTGTTTGTTCCACCTAAGTGTAAACTTGTATTAATCCATTGAACTTTGTGCTTCGTAGGCTTTCCCCCACCCACAATGGATCAAGACTGTGACCATCACTTCAACCAACAGGCATCAAAATTGCGACAAAGCAATACTGATTCCTCTAGCTGCGCTGAAAAAGATGCCCACAAGAAGCACGTAGGGGAATATATATAAGGATGGATATCACACCCACATGAGCAGAACATTGTGACCATTGGCTCCATAGCTAATGCACAAATGCCCAGGTCAAATTTGTTTCCAACCCAGTCTGGGAAGATCTGAGGCTGCCTCAACCCTTGCACCCCACCCTGGTCACCAGTTAAGGCTGTCATAGTTTAGGAATGGTACTCCACAGTTTAGTGCTCCCACTAAAACTGCTCCAGCACTAGCTTCCCCACACCCCCAGCTGGAAGCATGAAAGGCAAAGATCACAGGGTGCAATAAAAACAATTTACTAGTGACACCAATGAGATAAGAAAAGTAATGGCAACAATACTAAAAACAAAAGTGTATAAAGAGGGAGATTGACATGCAAAATGCTCACCAAGCCCAGAACAATGAAGCAACAGTTGATGGACCCTCCGCCAGCAATGCATTTCCCCTGCTAGAAAAGAACACCCTTTCTGGAGAGTGTTCCTTTTACCCCACCTCTGGCAGTGACAAAAGATGATATTGAATAGCATAATGTCTCGAACACACCCCACTGGTCTGTGCCAGAACAAGGACATGTATATAGACAGTACCTTTTCACCACCTACCTATCTAGTCATATCTCTTAATTTTTTTATATTAAGCAAGAAACTCAGTTTCAGCAAGGTAGCATGGCTCACGGCATTTGTGTTTATTTTATTTACACATTAAAAGTTTGAATGTGAGCAAAAAAAGAGCAGCACAGCAGCAGCACTGCACTGCATATGACAGAAGATATGCAATTAGCAAATCTGTCAGGAAAGTAAGAGGAATTCAGCCTTTGCTATCAAAACCAGAATTCACATGAAGATCATTACAATTCAAACAGCTATTTGCCCTGACTTTTTAAAAGACCAGAGTAAAGTAACCTGATTGGATTCCCCAGGGAATCTGGTGTTCAGCTGGGGAGACTTTAGCTTTGTTAACTGTCTATGCACTGGCAAGTGTTTAAACTGGAGTAATAAGGTTTGAATTCCCAGGGTCAGGAGGCCAACACAGAGTGTATTTTTAAAAGAAAATCATGTTTTATAGAACAATTAATGAAACTTGGACCCTAAGGTGGCATCTGTTCCATTTATTTCAAAAAAGGCTTTGCAGAGTATCAGCAAATTGCCTATTTCTTTGTTTGGGTTTATTTGAAAATGTATCTAATTGTAAAACAGTCCCCAGAGCTTTGCCATCAGGTACAGCAGTCATATGTAATTCTCCTGGGCTGACTTTGTATAACAAACCATAAGATGTATTTTACTGAAATGGAAACCAAATCCGCTGTATGAGGGTGACAGCCACATATTCTCGTTTTCAGGTAGGTTAGTGCTACCAGACAGAGCAAGCTCTTGTGTAGTCCTCATTTATAAAAAAAGCTACTAATTCTGTTCTATTATTGTTATTATTATTATCCTTTATTTTTTTCTTTTTAGTTATAATAATCCACCAAGTGACAAAGAAGTAACACTTCTCTTTTAGGACATCACAGTCTGGTAAGAATTGTAATTACATGGACATTAGATTTATTAATCATCTATGACTTTTGCTCATGCATCTGAAACATTACTATCTGGCTTGATTCATTATGAGTTTCACAGTAACCTTTTACGCAACCACCTTTGACTTGATCACATAGATCCACTGTAAATCAAAGGCATCTGTAGGTTACCATGGAGCAAGCCTTGTTTTTATACATATGCTGTAAATGCCACATAGCTTTTATAAATCAAATAAACTATTTGAAATTGTCAAGATTTAGGTTTGTACTGCTTTTTTCACAATTCTAGGCTTGCAAAGAATATTTCAGTCTCACAGACTCAGTCAACAGTTAAACAGCATTAACAAATCATTACAAATTTGTAATAGAAAGTAAAAAGTAAAATAATATACATTTTTCATCTTAGAAAACATTTGTTTAAATTTCCCAACACGGTTGGATACAATGTGACAGTTGGATACAGTGTGATTACTTACGTCATTCATTTCAGGCCCTGTTGCAGATTTAGCTGCACTGCGGAGACTGTGCAAGTAAATTAACAAAATGTATCCATAACCTGACCTCTACACCTGAGCTTGTGGAAGGCATTACCATGAGAAGCCTGCATATGTGATCTGTCTGCACAGGTGATAATCAGAAAATGTTTTCAGGAGTATACCATGTGTTACCTTCAGGATCTGTTTTTAAAACAGACGTAGGTACCTCTCTCGTCTTACACTCTGTATAACAAGGTACCAGCATATTTTCTCACACATTTATCTAGTTCTTATGGTGACAAGTATAAGAACCAAGTATATGACAGTTCACTTGAGCTGGTGTTAATGCAGGAGTTTATCCTGTCCTCACAAATGAATCAGATCCTTAACAGTTGCAAATGGGACACTTTACCCTGTCCAGCTAAAATTTCTGCACAGTAATTGATGCTATTAACTCTGCAGCCAAAGTGCATCATATGGAACAAACTGCCTGAAAACACAAGTCTGAGACCGTCATTTTTATTTATTCTGTAAAGTATATTTAGAATTTAAAAAATATTAAGGGTTGTTTTTCAAAGAAAACTTGACCAGTCAAGTCCTACTCCAGTGAAAATGCTGTTCAAGTGCCTCAAGACAATCATTCTTCTTGCTTACCCTTTGAAGATAACTTCTACTAATCATTGAAATGTGTTCACCTTAGCAATTATGATAGTTCAGCTGTATGTGAGCCTGCTCAGAAGGTGCAGTTTTTACCTGTTAGTTATAACAGTCTTGCAGAAAACTACAAAGAGGAAGAAGAGTTTTGATTACATATTTTTGGATGTGAAATAAATTAAATCCAAAGTAAATAAGGGGCTTGGGATTTCCAGGGTTAACTCACTTTATATCAGTAATTACTTCTTTTACAATCACTGTCTAATCCTGGCAGTGATGTTCATGACTCATTATCTATAGTTAATTCTTAAAAAAAATGCATGTAGAAGGTCAGCTTTGTTAAACTATTTTTAAAACCTCTCCCTGTGGATATTATTGATCAAAGCTATTTCTCAGTCAAGCTCTGTGTTCATGAGATAGTACAGAATAGCCTTCTGTTATGAAACTTAAAAGTACTCAGGGTTTCTCCCCCTTGGGTAAGCAAACATGTTATGCCTTTAGCGCAGTCTGAAGCCCAAGGCAGGACAGGTGAACTTGCCTCCTTGTAGTTTCTACACTAACCACAGAGCATCCTCCTCAGCTTCTAGAGGCAGGAGATGGGACACTCTTCAGTGTTAGATGTCAGAGTAGAAGGCCCCTACCCTTCCCTTTTGTCACCTCAACCAGAGTCATAAGGAGGTAAAGTGAAGGGTGTTGGCTTGACACAAAGAGCTATGATTTTCAGTCATTATCTTCAAAGCAGGCAACATCTCGTCACCCGCTGTTTGTTTTACCTGCTAATTAAGGTAAGATACCTTCACTTTGATGTATAAGGTTGGCCAACAGCACAGCTTCTTCATGGCGTTATTCACAGTATGAGGAAATGTTTAATTCAAAGCTATTCAATGTTTATTAATAGAACAAAGGAAAACACACCCATGTCTCACTTTTTCATGTACATAAAGCATTACCATGGAATGCTGACCTGTAAATTGGCTTTTAAATAGTATTAGTCACCTGATTTGGGGGATAGCAAAATTTCACTGCAATTGGGGAGTCATTGCTTCTTAGAACCCTATCCCCTCACCCCAGACAGAAACATTGTCACTTCCAGTATCACAAGGATGATGACCTTACCGAGTTTCTCCAAATACTGACACAAAATGGAAAAGCTGCTAGTAGTTTATCTTTGTGTGTTTTCCAGATGGTATTGTTGCTGCAGGACTGCAATTTGCATGATCAGATCACATCCCGTGTGTTCTACTGTTATCCCATGTGAGTTGCTGGTTGTTTAATGGTTTCCCAGGCTGGTTACTTAGGTTCACATTTAAGAGTTTAGGATGGCAATTTAAAGTGAAAACTTCCAGGTACATTAGTAATACTACCTAATGGTTGGAACCTTATTTATAGGAGTTTCAGCAGAATAAGTGTGGCCAAATATGGAAATCTTTTGTGAAAAACTGCTGTTGCCCCTTACAGGCATGCCCCATTACAAAAACATAACACTCCCATGGGACTGAGGAATAACATCACTAATACAGAATCAAATGAGGTTCTGAACTATCTTTTTTGTGTTACCTCTTCCATTATAACCACATTCTATATTCAATGCAAAAAATTCCAGGCTATGGCATGGATTTTTGTGCTGAGAGCCAGCAGTGCTCAGGACTTCAGAATACCAAAGCTTCAGCTGTAACTAATCCTACAGCTTGGCATCACTGAGAAGAGCCTGGCTCCATCTTTTTGGCACCCTTCCTTCATATATTTCTAGATACTGATGAGGTCCTCTCTCAGCTGTGTCTTCTCGTGGCTGAACAGGCCTAGTTCCCACAGCCTTCCCTTGTAAGAGAGGTACTCCTGTCTCTTAATCAAATTTTTAGCCCGTTTCTGGACCTGCTCCAGGAATTCTATGTCTCTTATGTCCTGAGGAGCCCAGAACTGGACACAGCACTCCAGGTGAGGCCTCACCAGGGCTGAGTAGAGGGGCAGGATCAGCTCCCTCAACTATCTGTCAATGCTCTTCCTAATGCACCCCAGGATACCACTGGCCTTCTTGGCCACAAGGACACACAGCTGGCTCATGGGCAGCTTGTTGTCCACCAGGACCCTCAAGTCCTTCTCCGCAGAGCTGCTTCACAACAGGTCAGCCCCAGCCTGTACTGGTGTCTGGGGTTATTCCTCCTCAGGTGCGGGACCTGCCCTTGTCCTTGTTGAGTTTCAGACAGTTCTTCTCTGCCCGTCTCTCCAACCTGCCAAGGTCCTTCTGAAGGGGCATCACAGCCCTCTGGGGTATCAGCCACTCCTCCCAGCTTTGTGCCATCAGTGAACTTGTTAAGGAGACATCTGTCCATTCATCCAAGTCATGGATGAACAAGTCAAACAATACTGGACCCAGTATTGAACCTTGGGGACAACACTAGTGACAGACCTCCAGCCAGACCCTGTGCCACTGATTACAACCCTGTGGGATCTTCCATTCAGCCAGTTCTCCATCCACCACACTGTCCATTCATCCAGCACACACTTCCTGAGTTTATCTTATGAGGATGTTGCGACAGACAGTGTTGAAAGCCTTGCTGAAATCGAGGTAGAAAATATCCACTGCTCTCCCTTCATCCACAGAATCAAAGAATCATAGAATCAGATGGGTTGGAAAGGACCTCTGAGGTCATCAAGTCCAACCCTTGATCCACTACCACCACAGTTACTAGACCATGGCCCTAAGTGCCACATCCAATCTCTTCTTAAATACCTCCAGGGTTGGAGAATCAACCACCTCCATGGGCAGCCCATTCTAGTGCTTGATTACCCTCTCCACAAAGAACTTCTTCCTAACATCCAACCTAAACCTCCCCTGGCAGAGCCTGAGACCATAAAGATAGTTGTTTCACTGTAAAAGGCAGTCAGGTTAATAAGACATGACTGACTTCTAGTTAGCCCATGCTGACTGCACTGCTCTGATCACCTTCATGTCCTCCATGCGGATAGAGATGTTGTCCAGAATGAGGTGCTCAATCACCTTTCCAGGGGTTCAGCTGAGGCTGACTGGCTGGTAGTTCCCTGGGTCCTCCTTCTTGCCCCTTTGAAGACTGGGGTGATATTTCCTATCATCCGTTCCTCAGCCACTCTCCTGATCTCCATGACCTTTCTGAGATGATTTTGAGTGGCCTCACTATGGAGTCTGTCAACTCTCTCAACAATCATGAGTTCATCCCATCAGGGCCCATGGACTTGTGGATGTCAAGTTTGCCTAGGTACTCTCTAACCCTATCTTCCTTGACCAAAGGAAATTCTTCCCTCCAGCATTCATTTGCCCTGGTCTCCTAGGTCAGAGATTCCTTAAGGCTGATCCTGTCAGTGAAGACTGATGCAAAGAAGGTGTTCAGTACCTCTGCCTTCTCTGAGTCCTCTGTTACTAGGATCACCTCTCCGTTTACTAATGCGCCCATATTATCCTTGGTTTTCCTTTTGTTACTGATGTATTTGAAAAAGACATTTTTTATCTTCGACCTCCTTGGCCAGATTTAATTATAGACAGGCCTTTCTAGTCTCATTTCTACGTACTCTGACCACCTCTTCCAGGTGGCAACCCTGCTTTCACCTCCTGTGTATTTCTTGACTACACTTGAGTAATGACAGGAGTCCTTTATTCATCCATGGAGGTTTCTTTCCCCACTGATAAATTTTTTTTTCTCACTGGGATGCATCATTCTCGAGCCTGGAGGAAGTGATTCTGGAATACTGAGGAACTTTCTTGGACCCCTTCCTGTCTGTTCCCATGGGATTCTTCCAACAAGACCCTTAAAGAGACTAAAGTGAGCTCTCCTGAAGTCCATGGTTGTAAACTCGCTCACTATCCTGGTACCTCTTCATTCAATACCAAACTCTATAATCTCATGGTCACTACAGCCAAAGCTGCCCCTAGCTTTCATTATTCCTGAGTCACTGGGAACAGGAGTTTATTACAATCTGTACAGCAAATCATAGTGGATAACATTAAAATCCCATCTTTATCTGCATTCCTGCAGAGCATTTTGTATTTTAATTCTAGGAAGAAATCAGTGTCACTGAAAGTAGTTTTGGCAGTGAATTTTACAACATCATTCCATTTGGAAAAGTGCCAGCATTACTGTCATTGTTGCTCCTACTACCTAGAAAGACTCCTCATAGTCAAAAAGAGTAGTGTGAGATACTCCATGAACCTCCACGTAAATGGATGAACTGGGAGAAGCAGGACAATTTGAAACTCTTCTCTTGCCACTGAGGCTGCATGTGGGAGGGTGAAAATTTTGTGGGGGATTGAGCTGAGATAAACAACCTTCACTTGGGTCTAAAGAAACTTGCTAAAGGCAAAAACTCTTTCAGTACCATGTCAAATCACTAGGTTCATAGCAAGGAAACTTTGTGGATAGAAAAATCCTGCATAGGGAAAGCTGAGTTCTGCAGATGAACATACCCCCTTCTCTAGGAGCCGCAGACAAACTGTGATATTTGTCTGACTCTAAGTGGGGAGATGGGTACAAGGAGACTCTAGATGTCTCTTAGGCAGCTGTATTTCACTTTCCTTTGATTTGTTGTTGGATACTTTTTTAAATCAGATTTTGATCTCCATTTGAGGATCATAAATTGCAGTGAGAGCACTCAGCGGCCTTATATTTTAGGATGGTGACAGCAGGAATAAGTCAATATCTCTTCCTTCAATTTACACAGTGCCATGCTTCAAGAAAATTTGACAAAATCACAGCCAACCCCTGTGATCCCTCCTCCTGACAAACCCTGCAAGTCAGTGCCAAATTCAATACAATCCATCATTTTTGTTCAATTTCTCTCTCAATATGAGCTCTTACTTTCTTACTTTGGCTTCTATGAAACAAAGCCTTTGGCCAGTAAGTAACGGCAGATACTTAGCACTGTACCAGCAGCACTGTACCCAATAAAAGATGCTGCATGCATCCATGAGGGAAATGCAGCCAGCTCAGATAGGTGAGACCCTCGTTGCAGGCCATGAGAAGACCCACCCCACTGCCTATCCTTCCCTCTGTCATGTGACAGCAAGGACAGCAGCAGAGCTGCCAGTGCTTCTCTTTGGATGATCATCAGAGGTCTTAGGTCACATGCCCCACTCCGTACATCACCCATTTCAAAGCCAGGGCAACATGCATAGTGCCATTTGCAAGCACATTTAACAGTCTTGTTTTTCACACCATATGCTCCTGTTACCATCCTACAGCCCCTTCAGTATTTATACTCTCAGCAAGGAAACCCACTGCTGCTCATTGGCTATAAAAGATGCAAAATGATGAGGGCATAAGCCTCACAACTGGCCACAGTTTCAGGGCATTGGGTGTTGGCTGCCCTTTGTGTGTGGCCCACAGCCTTGGCAGGTGCTAAAGACCAAGTGCAGAGTGCTACACGTGAGCTGGGGCAATCACAAGCACAAATACCTGTTGCATGGAGAACTGATTGAGAGCTGTCCTGAGGAGAAGCACTTGGGTATGCTGGTTGACAAGAAGCTCCACATGACTCAGCAATGTGCACTTGCAACCCAGAAAGCCTATTGTATCCTGGGCTGCATCAGAAGAAGTGTGGCCAGCAGGTTGAGGGAATTGATTCGCCCCCTCTACGCTTCTCTGGTGAGACCCCATCTGGAATACTGCATCCAGCTCTGGGGTCCCCAAGATAAGAAGGACATGGACCTACTGGAGGAGTCCAGAGGACACCCCTGAACGTGATCAGAGGTGAGGGACACTTCACCTATGAGGACACACTGAGAGAGTTGAGGTTGCTTAGCCTGGAGAACAGAAAGCTCTGGGAAGATCCTGTAGCAACTTCCAGTTCTTAAAAGGCCTGCAAGAGAGTGGGAGAAGAACTTAGTACAAGGGCATGTAGTAATAGGACAAATGAGAATCATTTTGGATTAGCTATTAGGAAGAAATTTTTTACTGTGAGGGTAGTGAGGTACTGCAAGAGGTTGCCCAGAGAAGTCATGGATGTCCCACCGCTAGGAGTGTTCAAGCTCAGTTTGAGTGGGGCTCTGGGCAGCCTGGTCTAGTGGAAGGTGTCCCTGCCATGGGAGGGGGTTGGAAAGAGTTGATATTTAAGGTTCCTTCCAACCCAAACCACTGTATGATTCTTAATTCTATGACTTCCTCAGCCTCTCCAGGGCTGGACCAGGACTGGAAGTGGTACATACGCACTCCAGCGGGATGTCAGGTGTGGGTGTCAAAAAAACTACTTTGTTTAGGAGTAAGAAAATATAAGGATCTCTAGAGCATAATTCAGAAAAATAATTAATTAAATAAATAAATTTTTAAAAGAGCTAATTTTACCTGGGTAACTTCAATTCTACATCACAGTACTGGGATAATATAAAGATCTCCATTCTTAATTTCTGAAGAGAGCACCACAGAAACAGATGTTTCAGCCTAAAGGACAGTCTCTACTCCCCAGAGAAACCAAGGAAAATGAAGGATACTTGAAAAACTCTGTATGTTCAAATGATCTCGAAAAAAGGCTATTTTAGCCTGAGCCCCAGAAACCACTAGAACAATCTAGACCGTGATCTAATCTATACTCACTGCCCATGTTGACAGAAAAACTATTTCTGGTGAGTTCAAACAAGGTGCGTGTGCTGCTTCTAACAGCTTCACCAGCATCCTGCAAACAGAGAGGTCCCTCCCTGCAGGGGCACAACAGTGAGCAGCCACAGCTCTGCCAAGATGGAGGAGTTCCAGCTGAGGAAGCCATTATCTGGTGTTTCCATTGGTCCTGGACATCTGAAAAGAGAGAGGAGATCGGGATTAATTTTCCGGAGTTTTTGGGAAAAGGGAAAAAAATGTGGGCAGGTAGAACTAAACTCTCCCTCAAATCTCCCAGCTGTCACATTTGACAGGACGGCTAACACAACAGAGAAGCAATCAGGAACCAGGAATCCTTGGAGCAGAGTCAAAAGATGTCCAGAAAATATGCTGTCCTGGCTTGTAGGGCTCCTGTCTCCCACACTGAGCATTAAGGTGGAAGACCTACCTGTAGCTGTCCGTGGTGGAACAGGATGGCAGAGAATTCAAACTTAGACACTCAGTGATGTGAAAGGCTTTTGACAATCCTAGAGCTGCTGGTTTTTAAACATGCTGTTCAGACAGCACTGCACCTGACCTTTCCATGGTAATCTTAGGCTCTGCCCCTGCGACTTTGATCCTCCCTCATGTGCTGTCATGCAACAGCATGTTTTCTTTCACAATCCACATATGAAAAAATATGAAACAGTGATATCTTCTTCACGCTGCACTTTACTTGTTTTAGGTACTTTAGCACATGTACTGTATTTGGTCTTAAAGAGAAACCCAGGAGGAAGGAGACAGGACCCACAGAGTTATAATTCTTTTCATTTCCATAACCAGCTGTACCAGTGGTCTTCAAAGTGCATGTGAATGAGATTCAGAGATTTGCTGCTACACATTCACCCTCCTGCCAACTACCATTATTCTGTTATCAATATTCTGCCGGCACCTACCCTTGGCTTTTGTGTGTGTGTGCCTGCATTGAACATCACCACTCCCTTCCTTGGGTATGGCTGTAGTCAATTATAATTATGGAAAGCAAACATGTCAGCTCATACAGCAGCAAACTCTGAAGAATGAATTCTCTACGCTTGCCTCTTAGCAGTAGGAAGATCACAAGTCTTTGGTGTTTGATTCTGATCTCATACTTGTTCCCTGCTAATGGAATTTCCTTGACTTCAAAGCAGACACAATTTACGCTGGAATGAGATCCTTGTACGGCCCCATGAGTGTAAACTACTCTCAGGCAATCACACATGCCGGTCTGGGAGAGTAATAACCACTCCGGGTCAGAGTTCTTTCACTTATTTCATAATCCCACTGAAGTGTTGTTAACAGCAGTGAGTGTATGTGAATCCTTCATTCTCCAGGGTCTGACATCGCATCAGCAACAATGGGATTAACTAGTCAGGCTCAATCATGTCTGACCATGATGTCAGATTTTAGACCTGCCCTCAATGCTAAGAGCTCAGCACTCATTTCTAGTAGCCAGCTGGAGGGACAAATACAAGACAACAGTCTAAGGACGGCTTAGTAATGACTAATACAATAATAATCCTGATGGGATCCATCTGAGAATACTTTAAGAGCTGGCTGATGTCATCACAAGGCTTCTCTCAATGATTTTTAATGGTCTTGGGAATCTGGACCAGATTCTTCAGTTGACTGAAAGCTGGCTAATGTTGTACCAGTTTTCAAGAAGGGCAAGAAGGGTGACCCTGGAATATACAGGCCTGTCAGTCTCACTTCATGGACTGGTAAAACTATGGC
>JAYRBT010000093.1:47247271-47263550 GCA_036023395.1 Myiotriccus ornatus | reverse complement strand
AGAGGAAGGAGTTCGGATCTTTTTCTTATAACTCATCCTCAGCAAAAGACCTTGTCTCATTTAAACCGGGACACTTGGCTTTCTGTTAATACAAACAACTTGCATTAAGCATCAAGAGGGCAAAAAATATAACATTCCATACATTCATATATATGTACATATACATACACACAAACATATTTATTACGTGTGTGTGTTTCACTTATAGCACAAACATAGCATGTGTCCTGATAAGGAGGTAGCACAGTGTCCATAATCACTCAACAGGCCAAGGGCATGCCTAGGTAGAGCAGGCAAGTTCCCTGTTTCCAGTTCAGCCTTGTTCTCAGCACTACACCTTTTAGTATCATGGGAAAACAGCTTGTTGACAGTAACAGCAACCTGCGACTCAAGCAGCATGCTGTAATTAAATGATAATTGTGTCTTCTGTTTCAAAGAAGGGCTAAGAACTTCAGCCGTGCACCAAGAGGAGAATACTCACTTTCTCACTGCACAGCCTGGACCTCCGGAGCAATGATATGGATATAAATGCCAGTGCACAACCCTAGCTCAGGTTTCCAAGGCAATATCTGGAGTTTAATGTTCTGATTCTCAAAATGCAGGTCCCAAGCAACCTAGTGTAGTAGTATAGATTCAGCATTATGTTTAAGGTAATTGTTAATATATCTCCTTTATTGTTCTTTCCATTTTTATTTCTTCTTCTGTGCTGGAATAAGTATTTCATGTGGTTTCTTTGTTTTCATTCTGAATTTTACAATTCTGGCACTTTTGTTTGTTTGTTTGTTTTTTGTTATTGTTGAATTGCCTGCTCTGTTGCAACTTATTACATTATCCTTTTTTTCTTCTTTTCTTTTATAGGGCAGCTTGCATGGTTTTCTCTATGTCTCTCTGGAGATCATGGTTTCAGTAAATTAATTTCATGTGGCTCTTATATTGTTTCTTCTTTTTTATTTTATATTCAGGAGATAAAGAAAAATAGATCTGGAAATCAAAGAACACATCCAAAGTGATAAGTGGGAAAGAACCTTATTCTCTCTGGAGCAACAGCATCATTTCCCAGCAACTGCTGTGCAGGTCCTTCAGGACCAAAACAGGAGATGAGGCATTTACGTCTAGCATCACTCTCTCCGTTTTTATGAGTTGCTAGTTATGGGCACTTAATTTATTTCTGAGATACTTCTTCCACGCTTTTCAATAATTTATGTTTCAACAATTAAAATTGCCATATGCAATACCTCCATAAATTCACTAATAACACCTCAGCTTTTGAAAGCTGAGACTACAAAATCCTCCCAACGATATAATTTAATGCCAAACTCCTAACTTCTTGACAGCTTTCTGAGACTTACATGGACAATTTTTATTGTTTAGTTTGGCTGACTGAGTCCTGGATGAGGAAAGAAAGCTCCTTTTCAGAGCTGTTCAAAACTTCAGCTGAGGACTGCTGATGCATGGCAAAGGTCTGAACTTTTGTGGGTCTTTCTTCAGTCCTTGTTTTATTATCTTCATATTAAGAAAAGCAGGCCATTGTCTAAACAAAATGACTTTGTGTTGTCTCCCTTTGCCTCATGTTCTGATGCAGATGAGGCCATTCTTGGCAGCTGCTAATATGTATGACAAAGCCTCCCTTACACAACAAAATGCAGCATCTTTGCAACACAGAAGTTGTGAGGGAAATAAATCTCTGCACCAATTGATTCAATCAGGTGTGAGAGAGATATATAAAGATACAGCAGTCTTCATATGAAGACTATCTGCAGCATATTGCAGTGTATAATAAAACATGAAACTTAATTACAGTGAGAGATTATTCTCATTTCTTCAGGACCCCTAAAGCTGTGGTAATCTGATGAGGGAAGATTTGAAAAACTGTGCATGAGAACAGAAATGATGAAACACACCACATGAAAAAATCTCCCACCTAAACAAGGGCACTGTAGTAATTTTGAAAGAAACCTCCAAGTTTTCATCCAAAATTAAAGGCATCGCCTCTAAAAAGAATAATATGCTTCTGGACCAAGATACTGCAAATGCCACTGGTTACACTTCTTAATGGATCTAGAGGCTTCTTAATGGATCTATTATTTTTCAGGGTTAAAACAGTCTCACTGGTAAAATTGGTGGAGTGTGAACTCTCACGTGTTTAAGCGAAATTATTATTCTCTTGAAAGTCTCCTGAAAGGCAGCCTCACTGCGTTATCTCTGCTCAGCCCTGCTCATGCCTTTAGACCTTTAGGATTATAACAAACATGTGAGTTACTGTTCTATCACCAAACACCATATTTTAGAAGGGGCTTAAGAGAGAAGGAACTAAACTAACCAACCTGTTTGGCTATTTTGCAGAAGAGCTGCCTCCCCATCAGGGCTCTGAGAACAGTATGGAGGGCTGTGATCTGGCAAGGACACAGAAGACCACCTTACGGTCCTTGGCAGAGCATCCATGCTGATGCGGTAGCTCTGAGGAGATGGCTCCAGGAGGAAAACCATGAAAGGGAGTCATGGAGAATGTTAATGCTGCATTCCCCTTTCTCCTTTGATAAGCTTTGCATTTTGGTCTCTCCTGTCTTGCAAGATACCACTAACTGATGACAACTGCTGCAGTTCAGAGGCAGTGCATTCTGTTTCTTCACAAGTGACCACTTGAATTGTACATGTTAATCTAATGCTGAGTATGCAGTGGTGTGGCAGGGCAAGAACACAAGCAGCTACAATTCCTTTCAGATGCCAGTTTGCTTATTTAAATGGGGTAAGGCTGTCCATGCTCCTGAAGTAGCCACTTCTATAAATGAGACTGGTAGTAACTAAGCTTTGCAAGTAATGATGCAGCTGTGATGGCATCTATTCAAAAGTTCTTAATGCTCATCACCTAGGTACTAGAAGATCCAGTCCCTACTTCCCGGGGTATCCGATGGCATCTGCGGTCTAGCCACATCTAGGTACCGTCCTTTTAACCCTGGGATCTCTGGTATATGACCACAGTTCAGCCTCAGCATATTTTCTACTCTCTGTTCCTCAGATGCAGTCCTTGAGTGTAAGAACATCCTCTCTTAAAAGGCTGAATCTTCTGTCCTATAAAATATCTTTTTGAAGCCTTGGACAGAGAGGAGCAAGAAGACATGCAGATATAAATAGCCTTTGTAGAGACCATGTGAATACACTGCTGTGTTTCCTTAAAAAATAAAACACATGAGATTCGATGCCATTACAAAAATCAGCATATCCCCTAAGTAAAAAAATCCCCCAAACCAGCTGCCCTCTCTTCCAAGTCCCTGGGACTCCACAAGAGGCTGTCTTCTCCAGGTTAGAAGGATAGCCAAAGGCAAGTTTTTATGGTCAAGAAGCCCATACCTGCCTACATTCTTGAAATAAATGCTGGGTAAGAGAAACAAGAATACAGTGTGCATCAACATCATGTACAGTTTTAAAGAGGTCTAATCAAAATTTTAGCTTGGACTGAAGGATGTGGTTCTGCAGCACAGACAGAGCTCAGGAAACATTGCAGAGCTGGCAGGGTTAAACTTATGTTCCTGGCTAGGACTGCTCAGAGATAAGGGGTACAGAGAAATGAGAAAAAGCCAACAGCAGAGCTCTGTAGGGTGCTGCAGAGAGTTGATGAAGCAGCTGGATGCTCTTCACTGGGCAATTAGGGAATGACAAATTGCAAGGGGATCAGAGGAGGATGTTCTAGTTCCATCATTAACGTTAAGACATTTTCTTGAAATTAAAAAACTTTAGTTGAATGGTCTGTGAGTTAGTTTATTCTGAGCATGACCTCCTCCCACAGCTGCGTGCCAGCAGGCGGTACCATCAGAGTCCCTCACATCCATTTCAGGGCAATTACAAAACAGAGAATAACCTGTAGAGAGAGGATGGGTTTTAGCATTACTGTTCAGACCAGTTAGAATGGCAGCACATACTTCCTCTCTCAGATGGATTTTGCTATGGCTTAATCCCAAAACAGAACACCTAGGGTACACACCTATTGGCCACCATGAAATTCTCTTTCTCAGTCCTATAATGCTCTCCTTTCATCCAAACATTCCAAGCTTTGTAAAAGCTTATCAACAGGTTTCAGGGTGCTGTGATTTTATTATTTGAGAAGTTGAGTGCTTGGTATTTGTTAGTCATGGGCTTTGCTGAGCTAAATTTGCCTTACCACAAGGAATGCACATAGCCAGACAATTTCCTCCCATCTTTTCATCACATGCCTAGGCAGGTACCCAGTTTTGGAAGATGCTGAATTAGTCATGTGATGCTGCCTGTGGCTATTAGAAAACAATTCTCACATTTGTTTTCTTGGCATTGGACAAAAAATGCACTTACCCATCAGAAACCTGGCTCTTAGGAACCTAAAAGGTATGCACAGTGTTTAAATCTACTACTGTTGAGGCAGCTTTTTAATGCTCCTCTCCCTTCAACTTCATGTTCCAGGTGTGTTCTTCCTCTAGTGGAGGAAGCCTCACTCCCATTCCAACACCAGCACCTGCTCCTCTTGAAGTCAGAAGTGAATATGCCATATGACATATGTTGTGCATCCAGTAATCAAATGTAAAAAACAGACTTCCTGCTTGCTTTTTGTTTTTGCCTCAACCAGAATATGTGTGGTGAAAAGAACTTAATTACTTAAGACTGTCCCTAAGAAAACTGAAGATACTTATGTTACAGGTAAAGACTCATGTCCTGGTCCCTTATCATGATTTAACAATGTGTGGAGCACTGTAAGAGATTTTTTTTTCTCCTAACTGTGTCTCTCTCCAATTTTTCCAGGAGAATTATCGTTTTCTCAACCTATACACATCATTTGGGAGTTCCTCTTGTTTGGAAAGCACTGCTATGATTCAATCCAAGCTCCAGAGTAACACAGAGAAGGACACTTCCTCAGGCTGAAACAAATCTGGCCTGGTTTGAGGGGCTGGAAGCTGGCTTGTGAAACCAGGAGCCAAACTGACCCAGATCAAGGGTTGATCACGCCCTTTCAGGCAATGGTAAAGACTTGGTCCCCATGGAAATCAGTGGCAACATTTCTGCTGGCAATCTGTTTTAACCCAACTGCATCATAACTTGTCATTCATTTTCTAGGCCAGGAAGCAAATACAAACACCAAACTATTTTGCCATGTTGTTGTGAGAGTGGGAAAACTGACAAATGAATTTACGTAGCACTCACTCGTACAGAAAGAAAATGCCAAGGTGCAGGGCAGGCATGCATGCTGTGAGCAGATGGGTCAGAAAATGTTCAAGCCCTGCCAATACACCCCAGCACTTTTGATGCAGTTTCTGTAAGTAGAAAATCTATGCTATGGACTGAGCGGAGTAGATTCCTGGAGGAAATAAGCATCTGAAACACAAAGGATCCTTTCTAAGGTTCCCACAGAATCTCCTCCATCTCAGTAATACCAGGAATAGCACGCATCAACAAAGCAAGAGTTGCAGAAAAACGTTCTGAAGGTCCCAAGATCATCAAATTACCGTTAGTATGTTCCAGGATTTTTTGGTCTCTAAAGCTATCCTGGTGATAGGGGCAAATTGCTGGTAGGTTTCTTTGCGGCCATGTATCTGTTTGCAGGCATGTGCCAAGCCCTGCTTGGAAAACGAAATGATCCTAAGCCACGGGGTCTCAGCCCTGACCAGAACCACAGCCTCGCATCCTGGTGATGATCAAGGACCATGAGCTTACTCAGTTTATCCCTGAACCCCCACAGACTTACAGCCCCTGACCTGAACCTGCTCTCCTGCCTTTCAGTCTACTGTCCATGGAGGCAGGATTTTTAAGCTGTTGTTCACTTCCCTTTGGCCAGGCTGCTGCAACGTGCCTGGCACACCCTCCCCTGGACTTCCAGTGTGCAGTCACAGCTCTGAGTCTGTGAGGCACAGAAAAATCCAGGTGGCAAATCTGCAAGAGAAGGTTGTGGGGATGAGACCTGGGCAGGGCGGTAGTTGCCTCTTTGCAGTGTCACAGTTTAAAGTTTGGGGTGCTGTAGGGGGAGGATGCGTGGGCTTATTTTGCACCCAGGAACAGATCCACTGCTGAAAGGGCACAGCCCTACCCCCACTACTGCTTTTCTAGGTATTAGATGGAGGCATGCTACCAAAGCAAGCAATTAATCACATTCCTTAAACATTGTCAACAGAGGCTTGTTTCTCATTAAACCACCTGAAAGTGGATCTCCTGACAGTCTCATGAGGAAAATAAAGAAGAAAGGTATTTGTTTCCAGGCACAGTTCAAAGGTAACAAAACAGAAACAATTATTGTTGATCTTTTTTTCTGCAGCCTGAGATAAATTCCTCAAGTGATATCCTATGAGGGAGAGAACTACAGCAGAGACACTAGTCTCCTATTTCATGTCTCCCACATGAGGTGACAGGAGTTAGCTTGAGGACTGCCAAACTGTTTGGACAAATATCTCACTGTCAGCTCCAGAGCTGTAGATGGGCATGAACTCATCGAGGTCAAAGATAGAATTACAGGCTTATACCAGTATAATCAAGACTGGTTCCACATCTGCTCAGTGAAATATGGTCGACCAGACAAGTACATACAGATGTGTTTAGAGATAGATGGATAGATAGATAGATAGACAGACAGATAGATAGACAGATAGTTAGAGCAATGCACCTGAATTTTCATGCCCCCCGTCTGTTAGCAGGTCCAGCTGCCCCAGTACAATGCTGATCTGAATTAGCTGAGTGGAAGATGTTTACAGTCAGAAGTGTGAGCTTTCTTATGCAAATAGCAGGCTAAAACCCTTGCAGGTAGAAGTTGGCTGGTTTTTTTTTTAATTTTTGTTTGTTCGTTTATATGGATTTCCTCTGTATAAATAAAAGGCACCTGTTTGTGTGAAAGGATGCAGCTTCAGGACTTTGCATTCATTGTTTCCCACAGTGTGTCTTATCTTCGTGGCTCCTGAAAAACTTCTGCAGTCTGGCATGTGGTAAAGAGCTTGGCTGTGGTCAGGAGAGTCTTAGGAAATCCATATAAAAGAATTGCTGGCTGTTAGCCCTTCTGCAGCCTCAAGATCTCCATTATAACTTTCCCAGGCCCTTGATTTTTACAGCATTCATGGCCTCCCAATGATATGCTCAGGAAGGGTTGGCTGCATGATGAATATGACCAGACCTCTGACATCAATCATGGGTGCTGCTGAAAACTTTGTCACTGCTTGCTTTAGTAAATCAGTTCTTCCTCAGCCCTTCAGCATAAAGTAGAAAGGAGCTTCTCTTGCTCCTGCAGTTGCACACAGTTGGGCTTTGCAGTGAGACATCCAGGTGAACCTCCAATCTGAGAGTGAATTAATCATACAATCTATTTCCTACAGAGAGCAAGCACTGGTGAGAGAAAGGTCACACAGGAATGGCCAGATGAGTCATGAATAAGGCAGACTCCTACCTTCCTGCCCCTCTACAGTCACAGAAAGACTGAAAACCTGTGGTCCCTCATTTCCTTCTAGCACATGGGTGGTTGAATGACACATCATCACTAAACCAGTTCTCATCTCCTTTTCTCACAGCTTTAGTTCCACTTGGGCTTGAAAGGGAAAGGCATGCAGGTATTGGTCAGACTTCCAGTAATCTATAAAGTCTGTAATTGCTTTTGTTTCCCTAATAATTTTTCCTGGTTGTCAAAAGGGAAAGTCACTCAGATACTAGAATATCAAAAGAAACAATGACATTTAAGAAACTGAAAAAATGGGTATATCATCCTCAGATGTGACAGATGCTAGACATACTCCATTAGCCTTTGCTTTTTCCTTTAGCAAGGCTGAACAAAAGGTTCATGATTAATGAGAAAAAAACATATAGAAAATACCAAATAATACATCATCTCAGGTCAGTGTAGCCCTTACATCCTACTCTTCATACCAAGGAATAGCAGAGGTGATTTGATTTTCAAAAGCTATTACTAATTGCTCATCCTCTGTCAGAAAGCTCATTATCTCCTCTCTGCTATGATTTGCTAATCAGCTGCATCCATTCCTACAGTTTATTCTTTAAGCCATCAGCTAAGAACAGTGCAGCACCCAAATGCTGAAGTATTTGCTTGCAAGACCTGAGCTTAGCAGCATCACCCAATGTCCACGTCCAGTACAACAGTCCAGGAGGTGCACACTCACACAGTAGCAGGAGGAGTCTGCAAAACTTCTCTCCAAAAGCTGTCTTAATCCTCAGCATGCAGGATCCAACATTCCTTTTGCTGGTGCTAAATCCAGCTGTTGGAATCTGCTTTTCTGAACGGGCCCCAGCAGCAGTGGCCAAATCCTTTAACCTTCTTGAGAAAGAAAGGCCTCACACACTGCCCAGCTGGTCATTAAATAACGTGGATTTCATCCCCTTCTGCCAGCTCTGGAAGAGAGCTAGGGTCTCTGTGCCACTCCTGAGAGGCAGGATCTCCATGCCACCCCTCTGAGCTGTGGCTGCAGGCAGCAGTCCTGGGCAGCCCCATCAAGGTCAATGGAAGAAGGACCAAATGCCCCTACTGTCTTTGTCACTCCTATGGGTGACATTCCATTTGGTCTGGCAATGGTTTTTGCACCACTAGTGCTTCTGCCCCTGGTAAATAAAGGGACAACTGTGTATCTAGCTGACACTTTCCCATAAGGGTATTTGTATGGGGCTCATTAAAGCCAGTGAAACTCTTCCCCTTTATTTCAATAGATTTCTCAAAAAGCTTAAAGAAAACCCTACATAAGCTGAAGCTACACATCAGTGCAAGTGAAAGAACTTGACATTAAACGCTCCGTTTTGAAAATAATTAGTAGGATTGAAATGATAAAAAAGAGACACAAATTGCTTTGAATATGTACATAGTTGTGTGCAAAAACACTTAGTAAGGTCCCAGGTTTTTGGCAGGAAAATATATGTTAGTTGATATTTTATTCTGTGAAACAACATGAACTCAAGTTTGTCATGTATCAGATCCTTGGTTCCCTTAGGTATTATTTCTAGATAGCATGTGAAGATGAGGCTTGTGTTCTTTAGTCCAAGAAGAAGATCTTAAGAAAAAATATTCTAGCCCAAGTCCTGAATCTACTGCCAGCAGAACATCAGCAAACTTGAAGGTGAAACAAAACAAATCATCCAGAGAATCAAAACTCCTTTACGCTTAAGGTATCACAGTTACATATTGTCCCCTACAGAGATCAGTTAGTGTAATAAAATCCAGGGTAAAGAACAGTGACAATTAGAATTGTATTGATAGAAAATAATTCTGTGTAATTGCAGAGTATGGAATTTGAAATGACAGCAAAGACTTACCTGTTCACAGCACAAAGTATCTGTTACCTGCCTTCTAAGTAAGAATCAGAATGAAGGAGGCCGTAAAACCCAAATAAAACATCAAAACTCTAGTGGAGCAATGCAGACAATAAAATTTTTATATGATGGTACATAGGATGGAACTGATTAGATTTAACAAAAATTTCCATAAAATCAGAGAGTAATCTTAGCTGAAGGAGATCTCTAGAAGTGGTTGATCCAATCTCCTTCTCAAAGCAGGACTAACTCTAGGGCTGGAGATATTTTGAAATATCCAGGGATGGAAGTGCCACAGTCCCTCTATACAAGCTGTTTCAGCGTGTGTTCCTGACCTTTGTGAAGTTTTTCTTTTAAACACAGGAATTCCCCTTGCTGCTATTCACATCTGCTGACACCTGTCCCTTCACACAGCAATTCTGAGAGAATTCTAGCTCCATCTTCTCTGTATTTCCCATTAGGCAGGTGAAAACAGCAGTAAGATCCCAGCTCAGTTCTGTCTTCCATGGACTAAGCCACTGTGGTTACCTTAGAATCTCCTTGTAAGGCACCCAACTCCATCCTTCTCTGAATCCCCAAAATGCAGTTTCCAGGAACTATCTTGTGCTAGGTCTCCAAGATGGACACAGTATCCTTGAAATAGCTTCACAAGTAACAAACAACTCGAGTGAAATAATTGATTCACTTCGTATTGGCTGCTCCACTGGGGCCCACCACTCCTTTTCTGGGTCTCCAGGTCTCTTGGGTCTCAGTATCTCAGATCTCTGTTACTGTTTAGCATGATTTCAGCAGAGTCGCAAGACTTTGAATTTATCTTTGTTGACAAATACCCTGTCCTTTTTGGTTTCAGGAGCAATAGAAGTCATGTGAAAAGCCTTGCTAAAGAAGTCAAGTCATAAATTCAGTAGTGCTAGCAAAAGAAATTAGGGTAAGTACAGAACATGAATGCCTCTCCCTGCCCCATTCAATAGTTTTAGGACCAAACAATTCCTGAGACATCCCTGGGCTTTTCTTACATAGAATATGCAAAATGCCTTAACAATATCCAAGGTCTACTTCAGCAAATTAGTTTGAATAGCACAAACACTTCAGACACAGCTGTATGGCACTTACTACGGGTTATTCACTCTGTCAAGGCACATGTGGCTCTTGATGTTGTCACAGCTACATTTTGTCTGGTGTCTCAGCCTTTCTGAAGGCTTTTAATGGTGCTGGTTGGTGCAGCCATATTCCAAGAATCTTCAGATATGGGTAATTTCAAGAGTTACCATTCAGTTACTGTTTCATTCAGGAAGACAGACAAATAAGGATCTCAGGGAAAATAAAGATTGATTTGAAGGCCAGGAAGGAAGAATAGTACGTGAGTGTGATCTAATAAGGAATCATAGGAAGGCTTTAATGTAAATATTATAAAAACATAACAACGAGGGAAATAGTTCTATACAGAAAAAATGGCAAATATCTGTAAGATCAGCTAACAATATCCAAAACCCCAGAGTCCAGAAGCAGGGACCAGGGCAAAATAGTATTTGGACATTTTTCTAAAACTGAGAAAGCATCTAAACTGTCATTGAAATCAAGTAGGTGGTAACTAAATATATGTGTTTAGAAATTATTCATATGAAGAAAGCATGGAGTAGGAAAGTATGGCCTTGTGAAACTGCTCTGTGTGTCTAAAGAGAATCAATACCTCCAGTCTATTCCAGTCTTATCTACTTAAAAGGTTGTCTATGTTTAATTTAAGCAATGTAATTTAACCACCCAATCATTTATTTGGATTTTTTAACTTTTTCAACTTTTTTTTTTTTCCCCATTGTGGATTGGACTATAATTTTCTTTCTGGGAAAAAAAAAGAAGAGTTTTCTAAATCAAAGTAAGAACAAGCAAGTCTCTCAGTAGCAAAAAGAAAACCAGAAATAAATCCAGACTCATTCAAAAAGCAAGTTGAAATCTTTCCTAATTATTTCCATAACCCTAGGAAGCTACATTTCCCAAGAGAGCCTATAAGACAATCTTTAAATATTAAGAAATGAGTGGAAAATGCAGCAGATTTAGCAGGCAAATTGGAGAGCAAAAGAGAGGATTGAGCACCTGGGAAAGAGATATGCTTCATCAGTCATTAGATTAACTGTTATTTCTCACAACCTGGAAAAAAACATTCATCACTTTTCATTTTGCAATCCCACAGGCAATTCAGAGGATTTTACACTACAAATAATTCTATTAAAAAAAAAAAAAAAAAAAAGTATTTCAAGTCCCAGATTGCTATATGAGCAGCAGACTCAGGTATGAAATTTTGCCAAGAGTGCTTACAAAATGATTTTTAAAAATAGGATCCAGGATGACAATCTGTGCTGCAGAAATATTTTATTAATAGTGCTCAGCAAGTTAATATCTTTGCTTTTGCCCTCTACCTATTTAGATAAAAATGCCTCATTTTGTCTTGCTACTAGGAATGGTGGGAACCCATCTACTAATCAAGAAATGCTGGACACTTGTCCTCTGAAAACATGGAGCTATTGGGCTTTTGTAAAATTTCACTTGGAAACACTGTGATGATTTTTCCTCCACTGTAGAAAATGTGTGCAGTTTTGAGAAGCTGATTTCTTTTCAATTGAACACTCATAGAAAACACCGTGACTACTTTTTGCATTTCTTTTTCAAGCAGCTGTGATCCCAGTGCCACCAGGTAGTCACACAACAACTGTGGCTGCTCTGAGGTAATGTATTCCCACTTCCTAAAGGCCCAAAAGAAAAAGTTCATGTAATAAATTTTCATGGGATAGCTCACGAATTTTTTTCCTCCCTCTTGTTTTTGAATGAGGTTTTGAAAAATTGGAACTGTCCACCTCCCCATGCAAAGGTAGAGGGAGAACAGGACTGGCACTGGAGGAGCAGATGCCCAACATCACATCTATTTCCCTCTTTGGAGAGTGCTGCTCCTATGTGTGGTCCCTTGTGCTCAAAAAACCTTCCCTGTGAAGCTCAGGGCACGTGCTGAATAGTCAGTAGAGAACTGGGCACTACTCCCTCACTATCAGGCAAAGCAGAAAAGATTTAACACAGTCTTAAAGATTTCAAGCCCTGCTATAGCAACAGAGCAAATTTTTATTGAGCACAGGAAAAGGAAAGAGATTTGAAATGATATTTCACTTCTTCCTTAGAGCTCAGCAATTCCCAACAGACTTCAGTAAAACAGCAAGGAGGCCTAAGCTTTACATACACACTCACATAATAAGTCATCCCCTCTCTCTTGGCACGTATATAACTGTATTTGTACAAACTCCCCTCAAACCTATGATATATTTGAGCTTTCTAGACTACCATTATTGACACTCTTTAATTTTAATCTATTTCACAGGTAAACTGGCTCTTCTGAATTCCTAAATTTTGTAGAAACAAGGAGGGAAGCTTGTGTCTTTGACTCTGACATTCTCATATTAAACAGCTAGATGCTGATTTTAATAGTAGCTTTTTTAATCTCTTTTTTAAATCTGTATTTTTAGCAGTGTAGAGGCATCACTCTTCATATAGCAAAAATTCATTTTACCTGAAAAGATGTTACACAAAAATTAAAGTGGGTATCTCTCTCTTTCCTTGTTTCTCACCCCGTGCACATGCATGTTAATTACAAGCAGAAAGCACAAATGACACTACATACTCCACAGCATCTGCTCAGGACTTAATTAATCCAACCTTCACACAGTCCCCATGGCAACAATGCTCAACAGACTACCCTGATTTGGAATATTCAATAAAGCATCTTACACTACATATTTTATTCAAATTACGGCTGCAGAACTAGTGTTAGCAATGCAGTGTCAGTGCTGATGGAAACAGAATGAGTCCTTGCTCTACTTGAACCCTCCTCACACATTACCTCATTAAAATGTATAATGATGTTTGAGCTAAGTCACATTTAAAGCAGACATGTTCTTTTTAAAAACCTAGAAAGAAGTCCATTATCACATTTTTATGTTTAAAGGAAAGTCTCAGGCTTCATAAAGTAAAAAGGAGCGTTTTGCAGTGCTGTACCTGCAACTCATATCATAAAGATGATTATGAAAATATCAGTAGCAAAAAAGAATTTCCATGGTGTGTTTCACACCTTGCTAATTTTGCTATCTTGTCAGTTTATGCTCCAAATACGTATTTTGGCAGGGTGTGACCCCAGCAACTAAATGTTAATGGCAGCTGAAGTAACAACGGCTGCTTCAGCTAAAGGAAGAGTTGGTTATTTCAGATGTTCAGTGGGCAAAGGGGCCCCATTCTCAGTTTTCATTTGTACCTGGCTACACTGAAGGAGGCACTGGATTGGATTACTCCACGCTGATGCTGACAGGCCCCCCTCCCAGGAATTAAAAGCTTGTGTCAGCCCCCAAGCCCACATAAAGGTAGTCCTGATGGCCAAAGGACAGGAGCAACCCATTGCCTTTCCCACAGCCAGCACAGCACTGGGAAGCTGTTTAGGCAAAGCCTCATAGGCCAGCCTCGAAGTGGGAAGCACAGCTATCCCTGCTGTTTCCCACCTCGCAAGTGCTCAGCTAGTGCCTTCCCCGGGGACAGGTGTGGGAAAGGGCCAGCAGAGGACCTCTGTGTCCCTAGGCCAGGTTCCCTTGGTGGGACTAGAGCAGGGTGCTGCATAGGGCAAGGATCATACCCACCAGTTACCATCCTGTAAACCCACAAATTACCTATTTGTTAAAAAAACAAAACAAAAAAAAAACACACAAAAACAAAAACATACAACAGAAAGCAACCAACCAGAAACCAACCAACCAAAACCAACCAACCAAAAAACCCACCTTCTAGAAAACTCACGTGACAATTGACTCAAGTAGGGATTTGGCTAAAACAGCAGATGGGGAGGAGGCAGGAGCAGACACCTTCAGGCTGTGACTGTGCACCAGTGACAAGTAGATGGAAAGCACATTGGCTTGGAAACCTCTCAGTGCTTGCATCTCATACACTGCCATATCTTTCCTCTGGGTATTAAGTTACACCTTTAAACAGTGACAGCATACATACAGAGTTAAAAAGAATTATTTTGTTATTGTAAGCATACAACTATGTTGGTCTGAAAGTATGCACAAATTAAATGTTAATCTGAGTCCAGGGATAATCTAATTATTGCTTCCTTTTGAAGTAAGAGGAATAATATTTACTGAGTAAATTATGGACGTCTAAAGGTAAAGCTTGCTTTGAAGATTAAACAACACACATGTTGTTAATCATTATAACCATATTTGACCCTTGTTGCTTTGCAAAAATTTGAATTAATTTTGAATTTTCACAGAGATGTTGCATTTCAGAAGGCAATACTTCATTGTCAGTTGTCTTTTATTACATGGCAACCTAACAAAGAGTGCCAAATATATGAGAAGCTGATTGTGTGATATGTGTAGGGCATAGCTCCTCTGCAATATGGAATAAAGTACCTATTTTAGTATAGAGGGGCTGATGGCAGCATGGGAAAGCCACTCTTATCACCATGGACCACATCTGTGGGCCAGTTTCCCACACACACCTCCGTCCTTGGAGAGACAAGCCCTGGCCAGATGCCTGCTGCAAAGGGTCCCGAGCATCCTGGTTTTGTGCTGTGGGGGCAATCATGGCATAGCAATGGACAGAGAGAGGCAAAACTCTCTCCAGAAGAATTTAGCTGTTCTGGCAAGACCAGATGGTGTAATCTCACTGTCCTCCTCTGCCAACTGGGGATTATCAATCCATGAAAAGCCTTCCTGCTACCTGACTGTGAAATCTTGTACCATATTAAACCCAGTAGATCATATTCAGCTTTACTTTCATCACTAGAGCTATCCAGTAATTTAATTATTTATATTAAACCCAAGTTAACAAAACCCCTAATCAAATAATATCAAATAATTTTTTTAAAAAATGTAATGTCACAGAATACCCATATGGATCTTTTTTTCATCAGTGACTCCCTGAACACTGTACAAAGGAAGCAGTTTCCACTATTGCTTGTGCTGTTTATTTCCCCATTCACTTATTTTTGAGTCCAAATCACTTTGTGATGTTCATATGTCAGTTTACAACCCGACTTTGAAAAACACTGTGTAGAAGTGAAGCATTTTGTCTGAGTCTTTCAAACTTAGATCCAGGTCTGCCCATTCCAAATATTTGATGTCCTTCAGAACTCTTTTACGTTCAGGCCCATCTCTGTAATTACCCCTGAAGAGCTGACTGAAATGGCAGAAATAATAGGTTGGAAACATCCGAGCAATGTTCAGGGAAATGTTTCTGCTTATCAGAGGGCAATCATGACATAAAGTGGTTAGCACTAGTTGAGCTGCAGTTAATTGAAATTACAGATGGAAGGACTGCATTCTGGTGAATTTCAGTTGTTCAGGTGTTTTAAGCTCCAAATTTCCCAGAAGGAAGAATATTTTGAGTTTGGTTGTCAGCAAACCATGCTCTGTTACTCATGATCAGTACGACTGACAAGCATGCTGGAATGTTAGCCATCTCATGGGGGTCTTAGTTTGTGAGACTCCAACACAGTCCTACCTGCAGGACAAGCAGAAGTAACCAACCACTTACCAATAAATTAAACTGCTTCCTGCCTTTTTGGTGGTCCCATGCAATACTCATATCTCGTCCTTGAAAGTTGTTATCCTGCTCTCTTTGAAGAATTATGCTGTAAATTAAATGAGAACAGCTGGAGTCAGAATTAGAAATTGAATTGCTTCTGCTGTGCAAACTGTGATTTCCAGTAAAACAGCTGAGGCACCCTACCTTCTGTCAATAATTACTTTGTGTGAAATATCCTTCAGCAATCAGCATTTATTTTATACACCAGGAGAGGTTTCCCAAGGGTGCAAGTCACCTTTCATAACCTGCACACAACCATTCAACCTCAAGACAGGCACTGTATGGTTGAGAGCCAGGCAGGGGGGTGACTTGATGTCGTGGTTTTGCCCACCAGCCCCTCCCTGGGGCTGTGAATGGTTTTGCCCAAGTAGATTTCCGGACAAAACCCAATCAAAACTCGTAGTGACGCCTTTGC
>JAYRBT010000093.1:47236648-47247171 GCA_036023395.1 Myiotriccus ornatus | reverse complement strand
GTGTGGGGGGTGTGAAAGCAAATTAACCCAGGGCAAAACCACGACATTTTTTGGTGGAGAATGCGGGCAAAGACTGCCCAGAGAGGCAGTGGCCGAGTCAAACCCCGACACCTGATTGATCCAAAAGTTCCCTCAGGGCCCCACCACTCTGCTGTGTGGCAGAGCAGGGTTGAACATGCAGCCAGCTCCCAGCATGACCTGTGCCATCAGCTGCAGTGACACTTAATGGCTCGGTCCTCCCACAGCCAGGTTTTCCAGATTACCAAGCTGCCAGCATTGTTCAGCTGATGACTATGAACCAGCCCCAGAGCTGGAACCCTTTCCTCAGCACCCATTGTTCTTCTTAAGGGCCACACAGAGGAATATGCCTTGTACCTTACCTGCAACATTAGCAAGCATCTGTACTTTGTGAGGGAGTCCACTCCCTATCTGTGGATCAGCCACAATCAAGCTTTGCCTCCTGTACCCGAGTTTCAAACCTCCTGAGGGGAAGTGGAGGGGCAGGCATGGATCTCTTCTCTGTGGTGACCAATGACAGGACCCGAGGGAATGGCCTGAAAATGTCTCAGGGGAAGTTTAGGTTCAATATTACAAAAAGGTTCTTCACCCAGAAGTTGTGGTTCCGAAGTTGTGTTCCAGTGGTTGGGCACTGGAACAGGCTCCCCAGGGAAGTGTTCACAGCACTAAACCCGACAGAGTTCAAGAAGCATTTGGACAACCCTCTCAGACACACACACATAGTGTGATGGACACAGGTTTAAAATCAGATCACATCTCGTCATGTGGGACTCTGCAAAGGAAAGGAACATTAGCAGAGAGGCAATTTCACTCCTGACATTTTCCTTTTCTCTGACAATTTTAGTATTGTCACTCTGAAATCTTGCTCCTTAACTGAAAGCGGGAGAGAGGTCACAGAGGATAGGAATGGTTACCCTCCACTGACTGAAAGCAGGAGATGTTCAGTCAGCACTGTTATTTTTGTCCTCTTGGCTGCTTTGTATCTGGATTTGGCTTGGTTTGATAAGTCTGACCTATAATGGCTTGTTGTAGCATTCATTCAGAAATGCTAGGAAAACTGTGTAGGAAATGGGGATAATTTTCATTTTGGGTGAGGCATTACTTTCTTTAACCAGGAGCAACACCCATTTCTCACGTTTCATGCACTATTCAAAAGGAGCACAAGTAGCTCCACAGCTTGGCCTGAGCATCTTCAATGAGCTGGACACAGGAAATGCAGACATCCTGTTTCTTTACTTGCATAGGACGGACAGGGACTCATGCTGGTATTCACAAGCCATCTTCAGTTCATGTGATTGTTTATCCATGCAGGGCTTTGTTGTTAGTGGTAACCTGGGTGAGCAGAATGTTCACACCTCTGCATAGCTCCTCTAGTCATGGTTTGGCAGTTTTACAGAAATCTGATAAGAAAGTTCCCTTGGGTCTGGTAAGTAACCTCCTTGCTTCAACTTGCATGCCTCACTGTCCCTTCTGTAAAAATTTGATCCTCGCTCTGTTTGGCACTGGAATTGAAATACGTGGCATCTAACCAGTTCTCAGATTCTCAGTCAAACAAAAAATAGGTAGTGTGATAAATACCAACTTTTTTTTCTCTAAATAAAAAAGTTTGTTCCATGAAGGAGCTTAGAAACATCTCATGGCAGGGGACCACTCCTCCTGTCTTCTCTACACCCAGACCACCTTTTTTGTGTTTCTTTTCTCCTGGTCTCTACCCAGGGCAAGCCTCAGGGCAGTCGACTCAGGGCAGTCTACAGCACCCTCAAACTCAACAATTTGTGAGTTTGAGCGTGCTATAGACTGTCCTGTGACAGAGCCCTTCCATATAGGGGCTGGGAACATCCTGATCTGAGCCTGAGTGAAGAGAAGAGGAAGAAGCTTCTCCATAGATGATCCACAGGACGAGAAACATAGCTCTCTGGGAATCTGGGAGCCAACTACTGGCCTGAGTAGAGCTGCTGCCAATACAGCTCTACATGTCAGTGGAAAACAATGACATTCCTAGGTGAGTTACCTGGATCATTTCACCACCATGATCCACAAAACCCTTGCAAATTCTTCCACAATCCACTTAGTCTTTGATGATCTCCTGATACAAGAAGACTAGTAGGTTATTACCTGATGCACTTTTGCAGAGCAAAGGTCTGTATTGATGAGAACACTTCAGATTAATCCCAGGAAGGTTATCCCTTGAGATTTTTCATTTACATTGAAGAAATTAAACACTCTGTTCAACATCAGCCTGCCAAAGGGATCCTTTCTGCAAAATTCAAGACACTGAATTCAAGCCATCTTCACAGTCTTATCTCAGAACCTGGCAGTGAAAGAGAAAAACCTTTTGCAGCTTAACATGTAGATATCTTTATGATTATCAAGAATATTCACAGCTAATTGTGCAGTGTTCTTACATACAAACCTTTACTAAGGATGTGAAAATAACAAACACCTCCATTTACCTTGGCAAAATGGCACAAGTCGACTGCAATTCCATTAAGAAAGAGCAGACATCCAACCTGTTTCAGTGTGCTAACGCCCCACAACCTAATGTGGTTTTACTTCTGTAATATAAACTGGACACAGTGAAGGATTTGGGGCCGGAATTCTTTTCAAAGAGAATGTTCATTAGAAGGTATCCAAGCAGTCATGTTATTTCCCCATTTGTCAACAAGTGCATAAGGAAAACTGCTTCATCTGCAACTCTTCATTGTGTTCAAAATTCAGTCAGAGCAAGTTGTACCTTACTTACCACAGCTCAGCCTCTTTGTGTTTCTTTGACTGAACATTGCCATGAAAATCTTTTTAGTAACAATATGGAATATTACCACAGAATTTGCACCTATTTGATTAAGAAGTAGTTAAAATCTTACTCACTTCTTAACCTTAATCAGCAGCATATAAATTAATGCAGCTAACAGGACACTTTAAGCAAAATTATTCATGTTCCTTACATGGAAAACATCAACAGATATTTTTTTCAATCACTTCAGGAAACAACCTTCAAGGAGTTTCTTGAGAGCCTAATCTGTATTTAATTTAGTAATTTGAAAATAACATGGATGACCTTTGTGAAAAATCTCTTAAAAATGCAGTTGTGTTGTTTATCTTAATAGTCAAACAGCAGCCAAGTGAAGCATTTGCTCTATTCTGGCCTCATTCTACAAATGACTGAATATATAAATCCAAGATTCTGGATCCAGGCCACTGTAAGCTTGAGCCATTCATTAATTCCTTCTTTATCATTATTATAGACTTGCTGAAAAAAGATTTGTTGCAAGTTTCCCTTAAAAATATCTCAAAGTTGTTTCATATGACAGCTTTACTAGCACAGAACAACATTAAGGAGAAAATGCTAGAAAACTCTAGGTAATTCAGAAAAGAAATCCCCCTTTTATTAAATGGTGGAGAAAAAAAAGAATTAAAAATAAGAAACAAGGAGAAAGCTCATCCTGGTGCCATGGATATTTGTAGTAAAGCAACAGCTCCTTTAGCTTAATCACTGAAATGAATGAATAAATTAGATTCTGAGCTTTCAGAGGCAAGATGCCTTGAGGAGCATAGCAAAAAAACCCACAATATATGTGATGAGTGAAAAACAACAGACCTTGCAATTAAGCCCACTTCAAAATAATGTAAAAAAGGCGAAGAGAATTTCTGAATAAATTTTTCTAAATAAAAAGAAGGCATACCATTAATGTGTGCCTCATGATAACTGAAAATGCAGCCTGCTACAATGGCTGATTCTCACTGGGGCTGCGTTTAAATTCTGCTAAGTATTAAGAAATGCCTAAATAATGGACAGAGTTCAGGAGTGCACAATACATCTTGTTATAAAGAGCACCTGCCAAGACCATACTGGCCTATACTTCAAAAATTTTTTACAATTAAAGAACCTAAATCTATAGGCCATCTGTTTCCTGCCTTTGCCTTCCTCAAGTGCTAGAAGCTTTACTGTAAACACAGGTGAGTAAAATAAGATGCTGCCTGATGTTAGGGATTTGTGCAACAATTGAAGTCCTGGTCAGCTGCTTTTCAACTCCGAGCCCTTCAATTAAAACTGATGAGAGAACCAGTATCCTCTCTTCCTTCCCAGTGGTAGCATGCTTACATGGGAATTCCCACACCAGACTGGGACAGCAGCTATTCATCTAGCAGCTTGGATTTGACAGTAACCAGTACCAGATGTTTCAGCCAAGGCATAATAAAATGCAGAGAGAGTAACTTTGGAGAAAACTACTAATTTTTCCCCCAATTTCCTGCAGGTCCCTGGGCAATGCACATATCCTGGGACATACAGCAGCTCAAGACATTGGTCTGGCTACTCAGAAATTTGCCAAAAATCTGTTCAGATGGCAACTCTGAATTCAGTGCTGATTGGTAAAACAGAAAGGCCCTGGACTGTCCTTACTGCAGGACCCTTAAGAGAATTTGAATCCACATTTTAATTTTAGTCTAGTTGTGAAAAGTAAAGAAGGTAAAACAATTCTAGGGATTCTAAAAGGTTTTTTCTCTTATAAGGAGACATAAAAGTGCTGTCAGGTCAGGAGGAGTCTTGAAGGCTGGACACAGACACTGGAAAATACATCTGCAGGCCCAGTTTTTCCCTGATGGTATTTGCACACAATTAATACCAGCTGAGAATCAGGTCCTGCTCGTCAAGTAAGTTAGGTGCTCAGTTGTTCGCCCAAGATACCATCTGAACAGCTAGTGTGGTAGTCCACTGAGATGCAGCTCAGAAAGTTCTACATTTGAGTATTCCCCACAGCACACCTGTCTCTGGAAGAGAATCTTCCACATCAGGAAACCCATGCTGACAAACACACACATCTAAAACTCTGCTCCCTGCAAAAGATTTTGGACAACTCAAGGCTAAGGGTAAAACGGAGACCATATGGCACTGGGGGCTTACCCAGACAAATGGGCAGAAACAGTCCTGCGTTTCCCTGCCCCAGGAGCTGGGTAGAGCTGAGGCAGCTCTGACTCAGGAGCTGTGCAGCCACATTCCTGCTGTGCCTCTGCCAATCCCATCAGCCACACAAAGCAGCAATAGGCACTTCCTTGGTTTTGCCAGCTGAGATGCATCGAGCACAGCTTTGGCTGCACTGAACCAGGGCAGACACATCTGCAGCAGAGCTGTGTGCAAACAAAGTTTGAAGTTTATTTATTTTTTCATTTTCCTCCTGTTTTCCTATTTCTTTGGAGAATCTGACAATGAATCAAAGTTACAGTTTTGCAGAAACACACAGAAAATTTATTTGATTTTACACAAGTGTACAAATACTTCTGAAAGACAGAAAGGCATGAAACAGCTCCTGGTCTCTTACTGCCTAACACATAGACAACCCCATGAACCTGAAAGCAGAAAGCTAGTTGGCTCCTACATGGGAAAGCCGTGGAGTTTCAGAAGGGTTCAGTTACCTAGAAGCCTACTATTTCCTCCCTTTCTTTTCTTTTGATCAGTGAGATGGTTTCACCTGGTAAATTTTAATGCATAAGGGCACTTGCTGAAATGAGATATAATACAATAACAAACTGATTTACTGCATCTCTGCACAGAAGCTGGCACTAGTACCATAATTATCATAGGATCTCGGACATGAACAAACACTTACAATTACGCATAAAAAGCATCCTATGATGAACAGTTCCTGAGCCAGGGGATAAAGAAAATGACCCAACAGTGAAGTGTACATGGCACATTTCAGCTACAATTACAGCCATCATTCATAGATTGCTGTCTTCTCATGTTATATCACAACTTTTAGAAGATTACTGATACACACACTCAAATCTCAAATAGCAGGCCCATCTCTCTTAGCTTGTCCTTTTAAAAAGAGGACTCTGGAGAAAATCAACACTGGTTTTCACAATTTCTGGTGGCAGCTTTACAATTCCAAAATTTCTCTCCTGCTACCCATTGCTTCTTGCAAAGTAGTTGAAATTACATCATAAATTAAAGATTATACAACAAAGGCTTCAAAATAACTTAATTGCTATATTTATCAAGGGAAAAAAATTGCATTTAATATTAAATACTATCCCTAAAGCTTGCTGGTCATACAGAGAGCAGCTACAGATATTTAGAAAAGCAAACATGTTATATTTCCAAAGTGCTACTGAGATTAGAAAACAAGCCATCAGAGGTAAACAATCTTCTCTTCTACTCCGCCTCCACTTTCTGTGTCCTGTAGGCTCTCAGGCTGATGGCTCAGCTCCAGTGAGTCTACCTGTGGCAACAGGACAGATCCCTTGTTTGGAATGCTTGTTTCGGGACCCTGGATCTCTGATGTGTTCAGATCTGTAACGCACAAGAGAAGGACATGTGACCATGCATCTTCTGCCATGCCAATGCCATCACAAAGAGTGAATTCTGACTTTTTAAAAGCACCATTTTCTAGTTTGCTGCATCTGTCTAGAAAGGAAAACAGCATTCTAGTACAAGTCATACTACAGTCTGGTGAGAGGTACCTTACGCAAGTTTACTGAAATCTGTTCAAGTCTGTCCACTGTTACATGAAGGATGCTGTCCTTCATGTAAAATAATGCTGAAATAATGGAAAGGCTTAAATGACATCAGAGTTGGGCTGGATGGAAATATATAGCACATAATCAGTACCTTTTTTAGTAATATACAATTGTAGAATTAACACAGCTTTCATCATTACACAGAATTTTATCTGCAAGCCTTCCTTTTACAGATGAAAAAGAATCAACTGGGCAAGCTCAGTTAAAAGTCTACATGGCTGGAACTTGCATTCTGATGTATAAACATTCACCTTTTTCTACCAAGTTATTAGTGCACAAACTATCTACTCTATTCTTGTCTCAATGCTTTAGGTGTGACGTGGAGAGAATACTTGCACCCCAATATTACAACATTATTTCACACAGACCTTCAATTGTTATCTTTCCAGTTTTCTCCCACAAATGCAGAGAATCAGGCACTTGTTTTCCAGCACTGAGCAATGAAGATTTTTGCGATGATCTGTGTATGGCTTAAAAAAACCAGAACAATACAACTATGGTTGGGTTTTATCCCTAGTCAGCATTCAGTAGCACTTTGGGCCCTACATCTTAGTAGTTGGCTTTTCTAAAACCTGTATGTCTTCAAAGTAGTTTTACCATAAAAACAAACTGCATAACAAGGGAACATGTATTCTCATGCATAGTGACGAGAAAAGTCTGCAATGGACAAGCTGCAATATTTTTCACTGTAATCTTGGCCTGACCAATGTCTACTACTACATCAGGAGAATTAAATTTTCATTCTTCTGTCTCAAAAAAGGACTCTGCAAGAAAAAGGGGAGCTTGGATTCCCGCCCATAGCATGGTAACACCAGAAGCAAGCAAACCCAGAAATGGGGTCCTTCAAGCCTTGATCATTCATGCAAAAAGCTAAAGAATGTTATGCCTGCTCTGGTCCATACTTCTTCTCACATGTATGTGCAATGAAAATCTATTAAAAAGGAGTTATTTGGCTTTTTACACACCACGTCACTCTAACTGGTGGGAATTTAAAATGACACCTGCCCACATTTGGCACTCCACTGATACATGTGGCTTTCACCAGTCTTGTTCACTGATGCAGGAGTTTAAGGAAAAACAAGCTTGCTGGCACCCTGAAAAGCTGAGGCTCCCTGCCACGATGTGTGTGGAGCAGTATGAGATGATTATGTGATGGGCATGTGGGAACACATCGTATCATTGCCTCTGCCTTCAGCATCTTCTCCTCTTTGATATTCACACAGCTGTGGGGAGCAAACAGGTTTTGGGGCTTCAGCTCCCAGGGTAAGCCACACGTACATTATATGTGCTGCCAAGATGCAGGGTCAGTGGCAGGGGCAAAGTATTTATAAACAGGCTGTTCTTAGTCATAGTGGGATGACATAGGACATTACCAAAATTAATCCCCAAATGTCTTTCTTTTACTGTTTCATATTGGATTTAACAGATCAAGTTTCAGTCTTGATGAAAATTCAGAGTAAGTCTTGATTTCAGGTGAGTTGTTTGCAATATTTAACAAAGCAGAACTTAAATCCCTACCTTATTTGAACAGCCCTGACTGTTTAAAGATTACTTCTTCATTTATTTTTGAGAGTCACGTTAGAAAAGACTACAATTTGCATCAAAAGAAGAAAGCAGAAGTATGTCTGCTTTTCTTTATGAAAGCTGGATACATTGAGTTTATTTATTTATTAAAAAGACCCCTATTAGTGGAAGATCCTCAACTTCTAACACTTACATTTTTGGTTATTTTACCCACATTAATATTCCTTTTAAGTCCTGTGAGTCTATTCACTTTACCAAAGTTATGCGCATAAGAATACCAGGCAGTAAACATTTATTTGAAAGATCTGTTTCCAAAATTTATGAAGTACATAATTGGAGAAGCCTAATTACAAATTTGAAAAAACACAGAAAAGAAAGAGAAACACCTTACATGCAGTTATTTTTCACCATCAAAACTAAACAGTAATTGCTTCACCCATTAAAACAGTAGCTGTTTCCAAGCCATTTCTCATTTCTCATTACCTGTTTACAACTCTAAGCAGTAGAGCTGAGCAGTGGAGACCATCAGAGTACTGGAAAAAGAAATCAGATTCTCTCACTATCAAAATAAATGATTTATTGCTACTTTGGCTGCCTTTTTTTTTTTTATTTTTAATTCTGTTGCATCTGGAGAACCTGAACAGGAGGAGAGCATGCAGGAGGTGACAAGACAGCTGCTGCTGGGATGATGAGTGGCTTCAGGTTGGAAAAAGTTGTGCTTAATACAACTGAGGATGGAAGGAGCTCGTTTTGATGCACTTTAGACGGCACTCAACACTGACTCTGCCTAATAAAAGGCCAATGTGTCTCCAAGGCCATACACTCAGACTGCCACTGGGGAGAGTGCCTGCTGTTATTCTGCCTGGTGCCACCCTGGAAGCAGCTGAGCCAGGAGACCAGCTGGTATCACAGGTGGCAGTGTGATGTGCCTTGAGACAAGCTGCACGTGAAGGGTGTAAGGAGCGATAGAAATGACAATAAAAGTCTCAGATGAAGGAAGAGTAGGGAAAGGGGACTGAACCACCAGCCAGCACTGTTCTCATAATGTAGAGCACTGACAGCAGCCAAGAAGCCTCTCCTGAGCTCTCTGGTACAGCACAGGGGAAATAAGCTGTCCTTGTCACCAAGTAGGAGAATGCTGAGAGAAATCCTCCCCTTGAAACGCTCTCCCGAAACAGGGAAGAAACATCCAAAACCAGACTTGAAAACATCAGCTGCTCTCTACTAGAGGAATCTGGGAGCTGAGGATGTCTAATAAAAATGCAAAACAAACTGATTATCTGTGCAGACACCAAGGCAGAGGGGCTGCTACTAGAAAGTGACATCCAGGAAGCTCTCCCGGGCTCCTCAAGCAGCTGGAGCATCCAGGGGAGCTCCCCTGTCCCTCTCCAGGCCCATTCTCGGCTGCATTGTGGCAGATAGTCAAAATTCATTACGGATCAAGAGTCAGGTAAGTAAGGATCTTTTCGAGCCTCCTTCAATGCCACTGTAATTTACTTGTCGGCATTGGCCACAAAAATAGTTGTATTACTGCCTTTCTTTAAATTCAGCATTTACTTACCCTTTCCTCAGCTCCCTCCCAAGGTGCCAAGGGATGCTCCCCCCGGCAAGCTGTGTTTAGCTCAACAGCGCGCCCACCAGACCAGCACCCACATCACCAGCGCCCGGCAAGAGATCTCCCACGGCCCCTACCCGTACCCTTCCTGCCCGGGCGGCGCTCTGCCTGCGGGCTGGCTCCCACACCCTTGCACAGAGAGGACAAGCAAAAGAATAAGACACCGCCCTTCTCTTCCTCATTTACACCCTTTTTTTTTTCTTCATATTTATGTAAGTGTAGAAAACATATACAGATTTCCAAAGCTTTAATGAAACTGACCTGTAGCTGAGATACTTCCACAGGGTCTACTGTGAGACTCATAGCAGCCTACTCCCTTCCACTTCTACACCAGCCAAGGGTTGTCGGCATCTCTCTTCATCCTGGACCCTGCAGTTTATGCACGAACTGAAGCCCCCTTTAACTGTTTCTCACTTATGTAAAATATTTTTTGCCTACGACGCTCCAGGTAACTCTCCTAAAGAGCAAGCCAGATCTGCAGCTGCATCATGGATACCCCTAGACAAAAGTGAACAGTAAACCAGAGAAATATGCTCTTTCAATGTTGGGCTGGTCAAATACCCCAGAAAGAGAGATGTGATTGGGGCTGGAGACCAAATATTAGGTAATCTGTGATATTAGGTAATATTAGGTAACCAGCACTTCAACATTTTGGTCACATGTAGCCTGTTCAGTCCAGCAGTGCCACATCACAGCACAAAATATCCCTAAGTACAGCTTTTTTTCCTTTTTATCTCAGCCAAGACCATCCAATTAAATAAACTCCAGGTATTCCATGTTATGTACACCACCAACTTTCTCAAAAGGAGCCAGAGACTGTTTCTAACAAATTCTGAAAACAATCACA
>JAYRBT010000093.1:47197338-47235812 GCA_036023395.1 Myiotriccus ornatus | reverse complement strand
TGTTAAAAAAAAAAAAAAAAAAAAAAAAAAAAAGGAAAAATTCAAAAAAAAAGAAAAAAGTAAGAAAAAATAAAGGGAGGTTTGGAAGTAATACACCACATGGATTTTGCAGACATTGAATTAATATTAATTTGCTGTGCCTTTCAAAGATCTGTGTCTCCTTGGCCCTCTTTACAAAACAAAATTTCATTAAATGAAGAGAGATTTATGCCACTTTTAGCAACAAATATGTTAAACAGCCTCAAAGCCATTACTCCTCTGAAAATAACAAATGAAGTTAGATTTTGGTTTTACATATATTTATAATAACTGGTACCCAGTTCATCTGGACTGACAGCTGACACATCAGCTTTAGGCCACCGTTACGTGAAATGGCAGAGCTGCTCTATTTAATCCCCCCACTGGCACTCATGCATAATGCAAAGTGAAAACAGACACCTAAAAAACAGTGCTAAGTCTACCGGGTCTGGGACATTCAGAGGAATTCAAGGGTAACAGGCTCTCATTTGCCGTTACAGTTCAATAGCAAACGGCAACCTAACTCCCACAGGCTCCACTGAAAGTCCCCACCGGCAAATCCCACAGCACCTCTTTGTCTCTAACGATGCTCCCAGTGGTTTCCATGCAGCTTCATTAGTGACAGACAGCCGATTCCCCAGGGAACTCCAGGCACCTCAGCCTCTCTCCCATTGCTCACTATGAAAGTCATTATGATCAGTTTTGATTGCTTTTTTTAAAGCCTACTAAGACTTTCCTAATTTGCAGTGGATTTTCCATACTGCAGTTTAGTTGTTCATGATTGGTGGGAGAAAGGGAACAAAAACGACGTGCAGGACTGCGCACCTGGGACGGTTTGTCATCACCCTGGAACAACTAGAACACCGCAGCTACTATGCCAGTTCAGAACACTTGCTACAGATAAGTCATCTGTAAGCCTCGAGAATCTGAGGACAATTCCCAGCAATTACACTGGGAGCTGAGATCTCACGTACCACAAACAAACCAGGCTCTTTGCACCTCAATAAAGCTCATTTCACAGCAGGAACTGAATTTGGCACCGGGTCTCAAAAAACACTGGGAAAAATATTTTGACTCTAAAGCTACCAAGGAGAGGAGCCTAATCCATTTCCCAGCTGACTGAATAAGGCAGGAAATCAATCTGTGAATTTTAATGCTGTTATTTACTTTCAACCAGCCCAACCTTGTGAAAAAGCAGCAACTGCATTTCTTAGGCAAACAAGCACCTTCATGAATAAGAGGTCTTTACACAAAAAGCAGATGAGGAATTATATCATAACAGAACCTACATTAATTAGTCTTATCAGCTTTTGGTTCATTTTTTTTGTTACAAGAACAGAAAGAATTCAAAATCTGTGACAAATAAAGTCTGTAACATAACTCTTCTCCACGTGTGTACTTCAGATTTTTTGATCATGGTAAAATTACTGGGAATGCCATTATTCTGCATGTTTCTGCTCTTTGTGTAGTTCTTGGCTTAGGTAAAACAACGCCGTTCAGTTTTAAGGTTTTGCCTCATAATTCTTTTAGAAAACTTTGGTCTAGAGAATTTGGACCAAATTCTTGGCTAAGACAAAATGTAATTTATTCCACCAAAACTACATTTATTATGAAGTTCCAACTCATACTTGTCTTAAAGCTCCAGGTTTTGGAGTAATGTGATGATGCGACCATCTTTTCTTTTATTAAGACCCAATAAACATACTATTTCTAACACTGGTGTTGCCAAAGAAAAGACTTTAGAAACAACTCAAGCTCAGACAATGACAGTGACACCACTTTAACACCAAGTTCATAGCATGCCCCTGGGTCAATTAAAATTTTAACCTACTTACATGGCTATGTTATCAGCTATTTTTGGCATGCTGTTTTTTAATGCATATCAATAAGAGAGACTTAAAAATAGGCCTGACTTGAAATCATAACTTGTCTGTGCATTAAATACCCACAGTCTCACCTTGGCAGGTCATACTGCCTGACAGCTGTCTGCTTCTGCTTAACATTAATTTATTTAGGTATGAATTCCTTATTAAATTGTCTTTGTGCTAAGCTTTGAAGCTTTAGATGGTCAATTACAGACACACACATGGTCCAACAGGTATTCTGCTAACAATGAACACATGTTTTATTGACCTACTTCTTTTCCAGCTCATTAAACACAGCTGCACTCTAATGATCAAGAGGAAAGAACCATAAAACTCCAAGAACACCCTTCCTACAAAGGATCACAAGGAACGTGACCAGCTGCCGCCTCGGGCCACTGCTCCACCCAGGACGTCCACACAGGGCACGTCTCCAGGGGCACGGGCAACTCGCCTGTCCACTGGCAGCAGTGGGATGCACAGGAAAACAGCCTCCCAGTTCAGGTGTCTAATGTGGGTGTGTATGAAGCGGGCTGCAACCGTTTCCTGCCAGCCCATAATCTGCAGAAGCCATTTTGACCAGCAAGCTGAAGTCAAAACAAAGTGCCGCCAGTGGGGAACACTTCTGCTTCAATGTTTGCTGGAGAAATAGAAACCCCATAAAGTTCCAGACCCAGAAAGCACTTTCACGGATTCAGCAGATGATGAAACCAGTTCCCCTTTCTGCAGCTGGCCAGCACATCCCCACACCTCACTCACACTCTGCCCCAATTTGCACCCTGAAAAGAAAACACTGCAGCAAGGCTTTCTCTCCTTCCCTTCCCAAGAAACAGTTAACATATTAACCCTGAAAAAACACTGTCTCTGGCACATGAATTCAGTCCCTTTGAAACAAAAGGGAGCATTTACACATCAAAACCATTCTTTTGAGCTCTTTGTTACCACAGACAGATGTTATTGTGTTGATTAACTTTACCTCATATTTTATGGATGCTTTTTGGCTGTGGATTGTTTTGTTGGGTTTTTTTTACCTACAATTTCACTTTGAAATAAATGTAAAATCAAAAACCTTGGCAAAAAAATCAGTTCAGTCCCCAGCATTTGGCCAGTCTTTCAGGTACAACACAAAGAAGTGTGCTCTGGACTTCGGTAAACATTTTCTTGAGTTGCAGAAGGGGACAGCTCTGTTACAAAAGCCAAAAGGGGGAGGTAATTTATAAAACACTCAGGTCTCCTCCTAAGCACCTTAGTTTTACAGGGTCATTTCCCAACAACAGACCAGATCCACTACTTCTTACTCATAAAAGCTCAAAGAAGATAGCAGAAGAATACTAGGTCAATATACAGAATTGCCCCAGAAGAAAAAATAAGGCAAAGCACCTGTTTCAAATCAATTACATGCTAATCTTACCCTTTAATAGAGCTGCTGTTGATGATTAATAGAGGAAAAAATATGGGCATTAGTGCAAGAGTGAGCGTCTGAGAGAAGCCTCTTATCTGATAATCACAGAGACAATTGTTCTCTCCTGAGCTCAAAACTGGAGGAAATATTTGCTAATTTTTGACTGCATTTTGAGTATTTTGACCACATTTTGACTTCAGTTTGAGTATTAGCACAGCCATTTTTATCCACTTTTAGCGAGGGTGGCAGGAAGTATATGCGCTGACATTTTCTTCTTGCAGTCACTGAAAAAAAACATCAAAAACTGAAAAGCAGCATACTCATCAAGTTTTGCATTATAAGCATAGGAATTTTCAGCGTGCAACTGAATATTTTGAAATGGTAGCTCTTTTTAATTGCTTGCTAAAAGTTCTGTGAACATGTAACTAATGTGAGAACAGTCTGCATAAAAGCTAAAGGAAAAATTGTACAAAGTCAAAAAAAAGCACAGTTATCAAATAAGCATCCCTTCAGCCAAGTGCTTTCCATGAGTGCATGGAGAGTTCTCGGATCCACTTTCCTTACTTCTGCTCCCACTTCTCTCTGCTATGAGCTACACTGCTCTTACCCTTAAGCCCAAATTCATCACCTGGTTCTTCTACCTTGACTTCATCACAGGTTTTAAAACACGATCCTGTATTAATTTCTCTTTCAGTTCAAAACTGCCTGTGTTTAATGCAGAAGCCTTTGTTATACCTTCATCACCTTCCCAATGGTGTTGTTCTGCAGTGGCAAGTTGCCCTGCACAGGAGACACGTTCTCTCCAGTTTTGCTCTCAGCAACAATTACCCTGCAATTTTCAAGCTCAATTAATAAAAGAAAAAAAGAATCTCTTTTCATCCTTGCCAAATATATCACTTTCCCTTTCTGTCATGTATTCTTTATCACACAGTATATTCAATGATATTTAAAGGCAAATATTTTTGATTTCGCTATGACAGATCCTAAACAAATATGGACCAATCACATCTATTTTTGTATCACTTATGTTCCAGCTCTAGATCAGACTTCCAAGGGACACTCAAGGAATCTCAGCAGGTGACTGTTGGAAGTCTTCCTATTTGATTAAACTAAAACCAAGTTCAATACCACCATCAAAGCTCCTCCCCTCTGCAGACCCACCAAAAAGTTACACCCAAAGGAAAGCTTTACACAGCGTCTGGAGAGGGATTTGGGTGCTCCTGTGATGAATTCCAGAAAAAGACACATAATCTTTACCAGTTTCCCAATAAATATTTAGCAGCAGATGATGCTGAGGAGGTTTCATATTACTAAGACTTCATTACTTTTACACAACATGCTATAGGCCATTTCCTGGAATATGTAAAGTTTTATACTAAATAATTAAAACGAGATTGTACTTTTCAAACTAAGCCAGTCAGATATGCTTGGTGATTCAGCTACATGATTTTAGAGGGTGTGTTTGCATACTCAGTGTCTTACAAAATTTGATCATCTATAAACAGCTTCTCCCAAACATTAAGATGCATTATTTATTCACACTTGTGCATCTATTTCAGGTTACAACTCTATTAAAAAACACATAAAAAACATATTTAATGTGTACTAAACAGGGCACACAACCAGGTCTCCACCCACAGATCACATTTCCCAAGGAAACAAAGAACTCCTAAGATATCTTCCTGCCATCAACCAACCCACAAGACTCTTGCTTTGCGACTCTTTTCCTCAGAGATCACCTCTTTCCCTGCGGATTTGCTGTCAAAGTCACAGCTCTGCACAACCCTGAGCTACAAACCAGCTGTCTGGCCAAAGACTCTCTGCTCAGGGTCTTTTGCTTCAAAATGTGCTCCTTTCCCTCCTCCTACTTCCCTGAAACAGTCAGCCACTGGAATACTCTACGTATGTAAAGAAAAAATATTCACATAAGAGAGATGGTCCAAACCATTCCAGTTTCACTGACACCAGTAATTCAACTGACTTCAAAAACCACTACACAGAAGTTGTTGGAACCATAAATGAGAAGAAAATGAGAAAGATTTGGCCCATCATCCTGTCACTGTTTAAGAAGTCTGCAGACAATGAAACCTAGTGTGGTGTGCAGATTTACCCCAACACCAGTGGTACCTCAAAAGACAGGGACTGACAGTCTCTTTAATCCATTCATCACCTTAAAGATGTGCACTGTTTTGAACTTCCCTCCTAATGAATAAACTCTAAATGAGATGATACTAGAAAGAATAAAATCAGACAAACATTACACAGGAAATTCTGTACTTATATTAGTGTACAAAATAAAACCAAAATATCATTAGTTGCCTTAATTAAAGGGTTATGTAACAGTGCTGCATCTACTGTGGTTATGTTCAGAAATGAGAAAAGTGTTTTGAGATGAGAAAATCAATAGCAGAATGACAAAATCTGAGTGCTTCAGAGGTGAAATGCAAGTGTTAGTTGAAATATACTAATTGTAGATGACATACAATGACATATTTTTCACTTCGGTATCACGCTGTCATGTGATTTAATCCCTTCTGTCATTTGGTTTAAACAAATGGAAGCGTGATTGCCAAGAGGAAAAAAAAGTACTTCCTCTCTTATTCACTTTCACCAAGTACTCCAGAGGCACTGATGTCTTCCAGCAGAGCATGAAACTCAAGTGTTTTATGGTATGGAGAAAAGGCAAATTTGCTGTTATATGTTTCAGAGTTAAAAGTAAGATCTTAATTGTTCTAATAAATTAATGTGATTTTGAATTGGAAGATGAGGGTGCGGATGTTGCTCAACTTCATATTCTTGTATATTTCCATTTAAGTTTATTCTCATTGTATCTTAAATTAAGCACTGAATGGGCTCTGTGCTCGCCTACATAGCCATTCTACACTAAGAGTAGAAGGCATATTTTGAAAACAGAGATTTGGAATTAACTGCATATTCTCAATGTGGCACCTACTCAGTTAAAAAAGACAAAAACTTTAAAGTAGCTCAAAATACCACACCAGTTAAGGAGGCTCTCTGACTAACTGGGAGCTCCACAGGTCACATCATCCTTTACTTTTAAAAGATTTCCCTCTTTCCCTCTTCTCAAGTGAAAGAACAATAGAAAGAATCAGTTCACTGTGCAGGACAAACAGTGAAAAAAATGTCGCTATTAAAAATACTAAGAAACACATCAGAAAAATATTAAAATAGGCTGAAAGGCATCTTCATATGCCATTCTGCAGGTGATAAGGGGTTGGCTTGTCATTAACTACAAAGGATGCTGTTTAAACAGGAGACATATAAAGTGTGTGCTGTATGGGGCACAATTACATTTCCAGCTCAGAAGAGGAACATTCAGATGTACTCAAAAGGAGTTATTTCATCAACTTGTTCTTTCAGTATAGAAATTAACTCATAATATGAGTCACACATGCAGAAATGCAACGACTTTTTTTGAGGGGGGAGGGTGCAGGGAGGCCTAAATAATTCTTTAATAGGTATTCCTCAACACGAGATCCTGTTAAGAACCTCCAGTGCTGGCAACAGTAGCTACGGCTGATCTGAGTAAGGCCAAGAGTTAAGAGTTCCTCTGCTTAAGAAAATGCAATGCTGAACTGGAGCCACAGGGAAACAACCTGTATGTCTTCAGATGGCTTTTCAACACTGTAGTGCAAAGCATGGTTTTTATGACACCTGGATCAGCTTTACATGGTATAGCTCTTCTGACTGCAAGAAATTTGTCTTACACAAATATGAGAAAAGAGCCAGGCCCATACAGCATTGTTCTCAACCTCCCTGACGCAAACGTAGAGGAAGTACTGCCATACAGTGTCATTAAGCCATAACTGATGTTAAGGTAGCCTGCCATGGTTCAACCCCAGCCAGCCACCAAGCCCCACAGAGCTGCTTTCTCACTCCCCTACCCGTAGGACTGGTGAGAGAGTCAGAAGGGTAAAAGCCAGAAGACTCATGGGTTAAGATTAAGACAGTTTAATAGTGAAAGCAAAAGGTGTGCAAGCAGGCAAAGCAAAACAAGGAATTAATTCGCTGCTTCCCATGAGCAGGCAGGTGTTCAGCCCTCTCCAGGAGGGAAAGGCTCCATCACACATAGCAGTGACTCAGAAGGACAAATGCCACTCCAAACATCCCCTCTTCCTCTTTCTTCCCCCCCCACTGTACACTAAGCATGATGTCATAAGGTCTGGAATGACCTGACCTGATCTCATAAGGTCTGAACTGACCCAAGCCCCCTTTGGTCAGTTGCCGTCACCTCTCCCAGCTGCGTCTCCTGAATTCCCACACAACCCCAGTCTCCTTGCCAGTACACTCCTGTGGCAGTACAAAAAGGAGAAAAGGCCTTGGCTCTGTGTAATCACTGCTCAGAAAAAACAGGCATCTCTATATTATCGACACTGTGTTCAGCACAAATCCAAAACACAGCCACTGTGGAGAAAATTAACTGTAACCCAGACAAAACCAGTGTATAGACAAATAATGTGCTGTTCTAAACCTCATCTAAAATACCAAGGAAAACTAAAGCAAATGAATCTGATCTACACAATTAAGAACAGATTTAACAGAGCTATCACCATTAGCACAATCCGCCTTCAGAAATAGGAAGGAAATTTCATATAAAGAATAAGAACAAGCAATGGAGTTATAGGATACTACAACTTGTTTCTGTTTTTTCCATTGTAAATTAAATACCTTACATCTCTAGAAACCACTCACTTTGATGGAAACCACTATAAATGGATTATTTTTCCAAAATCAAACTATCTAATTTGCTTATATGCATATATGTACAAATTTCTGTCCTTTAAAAAATATTAAAATTACATTAGTCAAATTGAGTCCTATTTTTGCTCCCTGGTTTTGCATTTGGCCATTTCTGGAGATTACAGGTTTTCCTACATTCCCCATAAAGACTTAAACTACGTTTTTCACTACACCACACATAAAGATCCTTCATGCTAAATGTTTGAGGAAAAAATCCTCCCTCAATCAAGTTTCAGTGCAGTTTTCCAGATCTATCACTTTTCAACTCTATTTCTATAGCTACACCATCTGAATAAAAGAAGTTAAAGGTAGCACCAGCAAATAATGCCACTCACTTCAAAGTTCAAAAGAATTAAAATTGCACTGATTCCTGAAATCAAAGAGGTGAATCCACAGGTAAATCCCAAGGCATCACTTTGGCTAGGTAACCTGACAGGACAATTAAATGCAAGAGTAATTTATTCAATTCTCAGTCTAGTCTGACATAAAACGTATACTTCCCGATTCCTAATTAGCCAAAGTACTTGTCTTCTTTCATGCAGATAATTTCATAGCCATTAGTGTAAAGCATTAACACATTTTTCTTTCAATCATATTTTCCTCCTGTTGACTGACACACCTTTTCTAGCGAGTGTACTTGTGCCAGTTTCACCTTTGTGGGAACTTGCCTGAAGGTCTTTGGTATAGTTCCCTCCCATACACATATAATATAATGGTCAGTCTTCGCGAACGAAGAACCGGGGAAGGTCTCTACACCTTCCAGCCTGCGCATTGGATTTTTTTAGGTGAGTTTACAGTGTGCGCGGAACTGAGCCCACCCTTTAATCCTAAGGTTCATCTGCCGGGGCCAAGCAAGTTTGGACGGTGGCAGTGAGGTCCTCCCCGGGCAGATGGAGCCCGTTAGCCCTATAAGATAATCCATCTACGTCCCATACACATAAAACAATGATATATAATCATGATGTTACCTATGTGAACAGACATATGTCTTACCTTAGAAAATATGAATGGAAAATTATGCACTGGAGGAATGCAACGTTTCCATTTGTGGATATTTATGAAGCCTAATTGAACAGTATTTAACATATGGTAGAATGCAGTGTGATTAACTCCTTGGAAATGTGTTCAGGTGATGCATCTCTATAAATGATTTAAGGGTTTTTTTGACAGAGCATGCCTGTCAAAATTACGGAATGCCTAATAATTCTGGGAAAATTAATCAAATCAAGAAATTCCTTTTGTGTACACATAAAATTCTAACTATATATTGGGTCTGGCATGTATGTATGTGGTATGTCGATATATCCAGTAAACCATACTCAGTATTTGTTTCTTAATTCTATTTTTACTTATTATTTAGAAATGTTTTTTGAAGGATGATTACAAGACTTACACACAAAGCTGGTTGAAAAATGCATGAAAATATTGTGAAACATTCACCATATGAAAATATTAAAAGTTTCAGCTAACTTTCAAACATTTTCTAGTCTTTCATTGGATCTCAGCTGTTTTTCCTTCACAGTGATCAGAACTAACTATATCCTGCAGAGGTGTCAGGAAGTGGAGGCACAAGGTCAGAGATCTTAAACTCTGCTAAACTCTCTGGGGAAAAAACACAGCCAAAAATACCCAGCAAAAACAGCTTCCTTGCATGAAATGTTTGTACTGTTTAGCTTGATTCACATAGCTCAGGAACAAGCTATCTACTTAATTTTCATGTGCAGAGCTATTTTCTAGGGCTTTGTATGCCATCTGTCCTTTAGAGGGAAATTAAGCATTCTTCTCATTCCCCACTCCCTGTACAGTGGCTCCTGATGCATGAACCTCTGTCTGAACCATCCAGCCTCATGCACTGCACTATCAGAGTATAAAATACTTGTCACCTTTTGAATCACAAATGCAACTTAGAATGCGATGGTACATCCCTCTGCGGGGAGGCTTCCAGCCCTGCCTGCTCTAGCAATGCACTGGTGGGTTTGACAGCATCATCTGCACCATCAGGATGCCGAAAGGATTTGCTTCACTCCTTTGCATAAGGCACCTTGTGGCGCCATTCAGGCAGTAACTGAAGGTTTTACCGACATGAATTAGCCAGAGAGACTTGTACTAGCCTACTAGCCTCTTGGGCAGGCTTTGTAGCCAGTGCTGGTCCCCAAGGTGCTAGGACTGCCCTGAGGCCCCGTTACCACAACAAGATAAGGATGTCTACACAAGATGAACTGACAACAGCTGAACACAAAGCTGGTCTCTTGTAGGTGTCTTCATATAGAGAAGCTCCACCAGCTTATCTAAGAGTAAGTGCAATTAAACTGGTACAAGCCAATTTAATTAAACCAGATGCTCTCATGTGGGCTCAGTAGAAAGTATCCTGGTTAGCCTGCATCTGAATGCTTGCCAATGCAAGCTAAGATACTTATGAGAGGTTTAAACCCACATGTGTTGCTTTTCAAATTTGCACTAGCTTAGCTAACCTATTACTAAAATGACAACTTCAGTCAAACTAGAACGAGTTTCACCAGGCTAATTATTTAGGCATTTTTAGAAATATTAATCTCTTTTTCTAATCAGCTTGGTTTGCTGATTTTGGTGATGTGACTAGCTTGCCCTGCCTTTGATTATAAAATAATATTTTGGCAACACACGTACCAAGGACTAATAAGGCTGTAGTGGATGCCAGCTTAATACATTACAAAGAGCACTAAGGAGCAAGTTCCTTAATCAAGGATCTAAGACAATTAAAATACATTGTGCCTGTGTATGTTTTCAACTCCTATTTCTGCTGCCCGCTGGCCTTTGCTGTGACCTGACCTGCATGAAGCTGGTGTGAAAACAGAACTTATTTTGTACTGCCAGCTGCAGAAAAACAGGAGCTCAGGTACTGTTGCAGTGTTGACTTGCCATGTTTTCCCTGAATTTCACACCTGTGCAGGAAAACCCCAGAAGATTACTTCATCTATTACACCAAAAGTGCACCATTGTCCCTAAGACTTTTAGCTGTTATGTTTTTATATACTGCTCTACCTCTCAACATAATGAAAGAAGTTAAATCAAAACTAATATTGTGAAACACAAGAAATAAATCCGAGACAGTTTAGAGTTTCTCATTAGTGTATTTTTAAGTATTTCAAGGAATTTTCAAGGCAATGCAGTGCTCAAATAGGCAGCCTCTTCCTCTCATTTTGGTAGCCACCATCAATAACTGCCATGCAATCTACATATCTTTGGAGGTTCTGGCAAAATACAAGAATAAAGAAAGGTAATGAGAAAGAGCTATTTTAGTAACATAGCTTATTGTCAAAGATTACATTATCCCTTAGAAGTAATATAATTTTTCTATTCACAACTAGGGAATCTTTCAAGATATTTTCATTTCTCAATGAAGAAAGAAGAGTACTAGAACACTGATTAACACTCTAGGATAGTAAATCAAGTGGTATTCTAACCAGAAATCAAGTAATGCACATGTGTTCTAAAACAATAAAATGTACTTGAAAAAAGAGTGACTTCAGCTCCCGAAAAAAAAGTCAAGTAGCACTGGAAAAAGATTTGGAGAGAACAACATTCTGAGTTCTGTTATGAAGACACAAATAGGAGGTTTGTGGGTTCTTTCAAAAGTTTTCTGTATTTCTACTCTGGTTTTTTTCTCATCTACCCTCAAAAAGCTTGCAAAGAGGCATGCAATTGTTTTATCAAAATGTATTGCTTCCACCAATATCAAATTGTCTTTGTTCCTAGAATTATTCATCCTGAGAGATGACAAACCGCTCATACTACTTCTTAATTAAATAAAGTGTTAGTTACCCTTATTAGAAGAATCCTTGTTGCTTTTACAGGAAAAAGACATCTGCTGGTAAGGACCAATGGATTTCCACAGTGCACTAGTTAAAGCTGGCTGACAAGAAGTGTCCATTTTGAGGTCCACCTGATTCTCACTAGTCCTTGCTACATCAGAATTTGAGATATTTAGCCCATACACACCATCCTCATAAACAAGAGAAGAAACTGATCTGTCGAGACTCCTTAAAGACACACATACTACAGCTTCATTGAAGTAGAATTCATTTTCACCATGTAAGCTGTCCAATTGATTATGTCCCATTATCTGCAGAAGGGGAAAACAAACAAACAAACAAACAAAACAGAGAACAGCATTTTCACATTTGTCAAGCACCAGTATCATAGAGTCACAGAGTATCTCAAGTTGGAAGAGACTCTTAAGGGTCATAGGGTCCAACATCCTACTCCTCACTACCTGAAACAAAAATGCATGACTATGAGGATCATCCTGAAGAATCCTTATACCAAGATACATAAAATTAACTGCCACACAGAATGAGGATTCATAGCAAACAGTCACCTAATTTGCCAGACGTTAACCTCAAATGTGTTAAAATTTGATGTGTGTTCAGGAATAAACAGCAATAACCTAGCAGATCTTGCCTTAGCTCACCTCAAAACAAGTAATAATTGCAAAATAACAGATAACAAAGGACTGCTACTGCTTCTGTGATGAGTTCTGAAAACTCCTTTCAGGTGGCTAATATTTTGCCTCATGGCTAAATGAGGTACCACTTCACATATGTAAATCTGGATACTCTGCAATCCAAAAATAACACTGTTCCTCACATAGACAGGTAATCACAGAGAAGAGTACTGCAGCAGTCAACCTATGGATGGCAAACAGCTTCCAGCAAGCAAGCTATGGCTCCCAGGGGCTGAAAATGCAACTCCTGCAGACCCTTTGCCTGCAGGTGTTTGTTAAAGCCAAGATCACAAAAAAAGCAGGAGAGCAGTGCAAGTTACTGCAACATTTGGTCACCCAAAACTACCTAGGTTCAGCATCATAAAAAAACAGTGGGCTGGTAATACTGGCTGACTGGCAACCACTCAGCCATCTCTGCTGCTGCAAGGAGTATGGCAGCGGAAAACATACAGTGGCCAAAGACAACCTCAAGGCCTGCAATAGCTACAAAGCCACATAGTCTACTTAAAATAAAAATACAACTAGTCTTACAAATTAAATAATAGATTACAAGAACTACCACTGTCTGACACTCAGCATTTAATTATTTTGCCTCTCTGTCTGTGAGATCCTGGCCATCCCTCCATCAGGCAATTAATTTTCAGCTTCCTCTCCTCAAAAGATTTTAGAAGTTGCAACCTTTAAAGCTGATGGGCAAGTTCAGTTTTGCTTTTATATCCACTTCTTTAGCACTGCCAAACAAGTCAAAATGGTACCATATGCTACACTAGTAAAAAGTGTCTTTGCTGTTTGGGCTGGCAAGCATGTATATGGCTAAGTCATGCTCACACAGTGTTTCCAAAAGCTGGATGAAAAGGGGGAGGTCAGGAGGCCAATCCTTCACCCCTCATGCAGACACAGGCTTAGACACCAAATGGTCTCTGCCTGTTATGGGTGAGTTGCCAGCTGAAAAACTATGGACGTGATGGCCTGCAGAAAGGTTCTACAGATTTTATAGTGAAAACGGGAACCTGAGGGCAAAAAAAAAGCTGTTTGGGTCAGTGAGCTTTCAGTATATGCAAAAGCCAGACAAAATGTTTTGAATTTCAGGTGCTTTAGAAAACAGTAATGGAAATCAAGACTGTACCCACTGAGGCAGGGATTAGAGGAGAGGTCCCACCTGGCAGGTGAGCGCCCAGACAGCTGACTTCAGAGACAGACTGTACCCTTCACCCTCAACAAAAACTTAATTGTTTTTGGTGTTAAACCCTTAAGCAGCTTCAGAGCTACTTTAAATTGCATCCCCAATAATGACTATCTCCAAGGATTTATACTGTCAGGGATGGAGCCACATACCAAGCTCTTCCCCTAAAGGGTTGCTTGTTTCAGGGGAACAGGACAGCAGGGCCTGACACATGGGGGTCACAGGAGCCCAGTGTTTTCTACTCCTGGAGGTGCCCCTTTTCCTCACTGGAGACAGTGCTGTGGTCCAGGAACAAGGACAGCAAGCAAAAACTTCACTAAAAGCCATATATGCCTAAGCATTACATTATTTTAGCTTTCCTACAAGATGCAGAGACACAACGTATCTTGAAAACACAGTAGCAAAACAGAATAAAGCACAGATTCTCACATTTAAAATTTCTGTTGCCTCAATTTAAGGAATGTCAGCCTTGGTTTTTGTAGGGCATCCAGCTGAAAATCACAGAACAGTTAGGGTTGGAAGGGACCTCTGAAGGTCATCTAGTCCAATCCCTCTGCTAATGCAGGGCCAGTTGCACAGGACAGCGTCCAGGCAGCTTTTGAATATCTTCAATGCTGGAGAGTTCACAACACCCCTGGGCAACCTGTGCCAGGGATCAGTCACTCAAAGGAAAAAAGTGTTTCCTGATGTTCAAAAGGAACCTTCTGGGTTTCTGTTTGTGCCCATTGTCTCTGGTTCTGTCACTGAGCACCACTGGAAAGAACCTGGCTCCATCTTCTTTAGACCCCCCATTTAGGTATTTATACAGATGAATACGAAACCCCACTAACAAGACCCATTTCTTCTCCAGGCTGAACAGTCTCAGCCTTTCCTCACTGAAGAGATGACCCTATCATTTTTGTGGCACTTCACTGGACATCCATCACACCACCCCCTCCACGCCTCCACCCCCCTCTCCACCCCATGGCTCTTTCTTGTACCGGGGAGCCAGGCTGAACACAGTAGTCCAGGTGTGGCCAGAGAAGAAAGGAAGGATCCCCTTGCTTGACTTACTAGCAATACTTTGCCTAATGCAGCCCTGAAGACCATCTGCCACCTTTGTAGCAAGGCCACGCTGTTTGCTCATGTTAAACATGGACCCCCAGGATCTGCATGCCCTTTTCACAGAATCAAAGAATCATTATGGTTGGAAAAGACCTCCAAGGTCATTGAGACCAACCTTTGACCAAACATCCCCATATGGTCAACTAAACCACAGCACAAAGTGCCACGTCCAGTTGTTTCTTGAACACTTCCAGGGATGGTGACTCCACCACCTCCTTGGGCAGCCTGTTCCAATGCCTGATCACCCTTTCAGTGAAGAAATTCTTCCTGATGTCCAACCTGAACCTTCCTAACACAGCTTGACAAGAGGCCATTTCCTCTTGTCCTGTCACTAGTTGCCTGAGAGAGATGCCAAACCTTCACCTTGCTACAGCTTCCTTTCAGGGAGTTGTAGAGGGTCAAGCTGATTTCCAGTTGGTGGGGAATACCTGTGCATGGGGTTGCTTCTTCCCAGGGGCAGGATTTTGCACTTTCCTTGGTTAAATTTCATGAGATTCAAAGAAAATCCTTGGATATGCCTGAATTTCCAGTTTCCCACATGCTCACTTGTTACATTAACAACCAACAAAACCCAAGACCTACTGGTCTACTCATCATGGTAAGTCTTTAAGTCTGCAGTCAGGGCTGTAATTAAAATGGGGAACCACACACCTCATTGACTGCTCTGGATGAAAACAGGTTACTTTGCTGACCATGCTTCCAGTGCCACAGGACTTTCTTCTGGATTTTCACGTTTTCTCTTTCTCTCTCCACCATCTTCTGGCCCTCCTGGAGCCTCTCCAGGCTCTGCTGGTACTCCTGAAGTTGCAGTGCCAGTCCCTGCTGGCTCATTTCCAGGAGTTCCTCCTTGCACCCACATTCTCGCTCCCGCTGCCCCAGACAGGCCTCCTGTGCCTCCTGCTCCCGCTGCCGCTGGTCGCATTCACACAGCCATCGCTGTTGCTCTTGCTGAAACTGCTGCTTCAATTTGTGTATGTTGGCCAGTTCCAGCCTTTGCTTTTCCAGATTCCGATATTTTTCTTGCTCCAGAAGGAGGTTTAGCCGAGAACCATGACCCCGACCAGTCTTCTCATTCTCTTGCAGGAGTAACCTATGGAGCTCTCTGTGGCTGTCCTGGATAGCCAGTGCTGCCTAGACTCCACAACAAAATCAGACACAAATGTTTAAATATGAGCATTAATCCACTTCTGTGTTTTTACACAGAATCATTATATGAAAATGTTTCAACCTCTTGCTGAGGTTGCTTAATACTGTGTGGGGGGTTACTTCTCAAGCAAGTACAAAAAATTCTGTGATCACGCCTTTACAAAGAGATATTTCTAAAAGCACTCAAATGTTTTGAGTACTTTTAATGTGGTTCTGGTTTACACTTAGTATTACTATATGTTTTTATGTTACAGCTGTGGATATGCACTTCAGTTACAGCTGAGATCCTGTTCTATTAGAGGATATTAAAACACATAGAAAAAATGATTTTTCATGGTTAAGGAGGGCATTAAGGCATTGGGAATGCTATACTCACCAAAGTATTCCTAATATGGCTTATACACATTAAACTGTCCTGTTTCCAGCACATCTCACTCCAACCCCAAGGCTCTCCATTTCTAACCTGCAATACTGCAATTAACATCAGCCCTACAGGCACCTGCCAACACAGCCATGTCACCAGGACCATAACACTACACACATCTGACCAAGTACAAGCATAAATCTGCAGTATTGTAGTGATTTCAAATTTTATGTTTCTATTTTACAGTTGAGAGCTCTATGTTCCATCCTTCACAAGAATGTTGTGACATTGTTTGCATTAAAGATTGTGACACCCTCCAATAACACAAAAATAAATAGCTGGGATTAAGAAGAAAGAAAAGCAAGCAAGCCCTAGATCTGCTGAAGCACTTATTGCACCACCTATCTTCAAGAGCTTGCATGGGAATCTATTTCAGCAGACATTGCCAGAGAATTCACACAGCCCCATTGCCTTATGCTGTCCACCCCAGAAAGTTTTTAACTTTATGCAATGTGCAATCCCCACTTTCTTTGGCTCTCCCTCCAGTATTAGCTCAGTTCCAGTGATTTATAAACAGGACAAGGATCGTCTGCTTGTTTCTCTGCACCTTACTGCCAGTTCGTGGTCTGAACAATTAAAGCATGAACTCAAGCCTTATTTTATTATCCCTACCTGGTTTTCAATTATTCAAAAATTTTGCCTGAATTACGAGCTTTTTATTTTGCTTTTCCATTGCTTCAACCCACTTAAATTCTAAGCCCAAGGTTTCCAGAATTATTATGAAATATGCTAATGTCAATAGGTCTAAAAATTAAAGCACAAGCAAATTAAAAATTTAAAAATAAAATTATAAAACTACATCTAAATAAGAAAAAGTAACTTAAAACATTCAAACTTAGAGTAAAAGAGGAAAACACTTCAGACTAAGGACCTACAGAATATATAAAGTAATTAATTGAGATTGAAATATCTAAAATGTGTTGAGTTTGCTATCTAAGTGGCAGAGCCTCTGTTTACTACTAGCCAGAACAGTCAAAACAAAATACTAAAATTTTTCAATATTTTGTACTATAATTTCAGAAATCTGTATGTGAAATGACATCAGTTCAACTAGGGCCATCATTCTACTTTCCTGCTAGATTTTTAGACTGTACAAACATCCTTTTCCGGGAGGGAGGCTGATCTCCAAGCAAGTAAGCACTATTCAGATCTTAACAGAAATCTACTACTGATGTAGACTAAAAATATATTCTACGACAGCTTATGCAACAATCAGTAGAGATCAGTATCCACTGACGTAATGTCTAAAAGTAGGGCAATGTGAAAACAAATCTTAAGAAGTAAATTATTAAGACTAATTACTCTATGAAGTTAGCAGTGGAATAGTCACCTGTATGCTGTACAAGAGACGGGTTAAGTTCTGGATTGCTTGTACAATCTAGAAGATAAAAGAGAAGGATTTTCAAAGCTTTGACCACTGTTAACTATATAGTTAATACATTGTGTCTGAGGTTTAAATAAACTCACTTCTGTGCCTGTATATCCTGGGAAATTCATACTTCCTTCCTAAAATAAACATATGTTGCTTTAAAAAGTAGGTTTTAACTTCAAAATTGTATCATCTAGGTAATTTTTTCTTAAACTAGTGGAGACTAGTTTCTAAGAAATGCGGTGCTGAGTCAAACCTTTATGTGGCTACATGGAAAAAACAGAAGCAGTAACCTATGAAAACTAATAATTCATGAACACTGGAGTTTCCATTGAAATCACCAGAGACTCTAAGCCCAACTGTAAAAATAAAAATACTTCATCCACAATTTTAATCTCTTGTGACTAATGCTTCATAAAAAAAAACATTTCCATTCATTCTTTCTTTACGTGATATTTTTGAAAGACAGTAACCAGACTTCTGTATATACAGGACAGTAGATTTAGGTTACTTACAGTAGGATGAGACAGCATGAGACTCAGATACTAATGCAGTAAGAAACTAGCAGGAGTCATGTTAGTGGGTTATGGCGAATACCTTAGATGTCCTGCAAGATACTTTCCCAGTACATTCTGCAAAACTCACTAGCATGGTTACTACTCTGCTTCTGCAGCAAGGTACAGCCACTTCACACTTTCCCTACTTTTTCTTTTTTCATAGGAGAAGAGGAGGCTTTGGAAAGTGCTTGTTTTCTCTCTGATTCTCCTAAGTTCTCTACTGAGTCTGATTTTCCACCACAGAGAGCAAAGCATCTCCTATGTTTAGCTGCAATAACTGAAAATGAAGATGAAAAAGGCCAGGCTTCCAAACACAGCTGCTCAAAGCAGATATGCACGGGGGAAAGGAACACCAGCTGCAGCATTTCCTCCACTCCTTTCTCTCGCATTATCTCCCTTCAGTACTGCCTTACATTCCCCTGCCAGATCTTCATCTCCTCCTCCTCATTGCATCCCCAAGCCATAAAACTGCTCAGCTCTGCTATGAGAAGCAGCAGATTTTGCACAGATGTCTCTGTGCAGCACAAGGACAGGCACAAAGCAGCTCTGCTTTCCCTTTGCTGGACAGTGAGCAGCAGGCAAGGAGGCAGAGCAGAGCCAAGAGGGAGAGAAAAAAGGTGATGCTGGAAGGATGAGGAAGAGAGAGCGCACAAAGTAGAGCCCACACACTGAACAAGAGTAGAGTTTCTTTCAGATTTTGAAGCCCTTTCTAATTTGAAAAAGGATGTGTGCAGGTGGGAAGGCTTTGGCTTGACCAAAGAGTTGCAAATGGCCAGCCCCAGTGCCTGTGGTCTTCTCACTGCAGCACCACTTAAGCACTGGGGGAATGAGGCTGAGGTAGGTTTAGCTGAGCTGACCAGGCGACAGCACCATCTCTGCTGCATGGCTACAGCTTCAGCACATGCCCTGTAAGTCAAGCTAGGAGCAAGGCAATAATTTCAGGTGTTTAATAGTGCTGAGGGCTATCACCACCTCCCTGCCACTGTTCCCCAGCACCCTGGTTCAGAGAGATGAGGATGGTGAGATCCCAGAGCAGGTTTGTGCTTTGGACAACTCCTGAAGGGATACGTTTACAAGACAGGAGCAAGGAGACCACCTTTCACAGCTACCTGCTTGAGACCTCTCAAGTTTCAGAGGCAATGCTCTGCCTTCCAGAGCCTAGTCAGCATCTAATCCCCAAGCTAGAAACTCTTGCTCTGCCTGTCCAAGTCCTGTTTCCCCAGGCTAGCTGAGCTGAGTCCAAAACTGTCACTCCACAGTCCCAGGACTGCACACCCAGCAACTGACATTAGGTAGAACACCCACCACCCTGGAAAGCCCTTGCCTTGCCTCTTTTCTTTGTTCGTTCTGCCACCTCCTGGTAAGTCTGATTCTGACACGGTAAGATGTGACACAAGCCTTGCCCAAATAATAGGCCATAAATAACAGGATAATGACTTGGTGTGGAATAATAGGATAATGACAGGGTGAAAGAGTTGGATGGAGGTCCCTTCAGCTTTTTGAGCAGGGATAGCTTCAAATAAGAATAGATTAGAGGAAGATGCTCAAGTCCTTCTCCAGTCAAATCCAGGAAACCTCCAAGGGTAGAGACCCCCAAAACCCCTCTGAACAACCTGTTCCTGCTTGCTCATCCTTGCAGTACATTTTTTTTTCCTTATATAGAGTCAGAATTTCCCTTGCTGCAACTTGTAATCTTGGATGCTCATCCTTTTGCTGTGCACCTCTGAGAAAAGTCTGGCTCTATCTTCTCTATAACCTCACTGGCAAAGTTTTCACTGTCTAACTACTGGAGCTTTTAATGAGCTAGATCTGAGCCCCTCTACCCTCTGTTAGGTTGGTTTATTTTTCTTCACCTAGCTTCTCTTCTCCCTCACTTGGATTTTTGTTTTCAACCCATTGTTTCCACTCACAATCTTCTTTCTTCTCCCTTCTAACGTGGTAGACTGGTAAAGTAAGATGATCTAGAGCTGAAAATAAGGCAATGTTATGGGGAGATTAGTGTATTAGCAAGAGTATTCCAGATACAGAAAAAAAACAAACAAACCCAAGGTTTCAGGCACATAAGCCTTCTTTCAGATCTGATGCAAAGACAGTATGCTAATGCTAAGTAACTTCTTTTCTAGCAAAGTTTTATTTCCAAGTTACTTATCTTCTATTCTTGTCTCTTCCCTGTATTCCTTTTGTGACCTTTCTTCTCTACCAAAGAACTACTCATTTACAGTTCACTTTTTTCCACATAGTAATTCACACTTCTTACTCCAACAATCTACTGCTTCATGAAATTTGTTATTCCTAATTTTGTCCAGTACTGACTTTTGTTTCTGCTTTTTTCCCCGATTTGCTCATAGGACTTTGAAAACTGGAAAATTTCTCTTTTTTTTTCTAATTGCTCCATTTTGGTTTAATTCAAAATTCTGAAGCAAGCTGGTGTAAGAAAATGCATCCTATTTTATGTGCCCATTCTCAGAACAAAGTTCTTCCAATGCATAAGTCTTCCTTGCATTAGCTGAGGTCTCTGTCATTACAGGAGACTTTCATTATCCTGTGAATAGGAGGAGGGAGTAAAGGGAACACTATTGTCTGCTCCATAGAGATGCATCTGTTGAATGAGGACAACAAAGAACCAGGCTCTTAAGTGGCCTGCACAAGTGGTTTGAAAGCACTGCCTGTTACTACAACTCCCTGGTCTGTAAGTCTGGCAGGAAAATTGTTCTGCAGATTGTTTATGACTGCTTTTCAAAATTTTATTATTAATTTCAGTGTCCTCTGTTAAACTGAATTATCTGGATCTGAGTGAAATCTGCCTATCCCACGCTTTCTGTTTTAGAACAGCCTTTAGTTACACCATAAAAATTTGGAAAGCATGTACATGCCCAGTGCCCAGAGTGATATGTGCAATGCAGAAAGAAAAACTGATTACAATACCTTATTCTCCAGATTGGCACCTGCCATTTCCTTTTCAACACTGAGATCAATTTCTGATGATTCTGCAGCTTCTTTTATTTCTGCATCTAACAAATAAAGCCCCAAGAAAATGTAAAATAAAGGTATCAAAGCATATACTGATTAGAAAAACAAAAGGTGGCATCCTTTTTTACAGTTACTCACAGGATGCTGAAACAGAGATTGACATAATTTGGCGTTACGAAATGGATTCTAGGTTGGGTAAAAACAAATTTGGAAGTCAGGATGGCACATGTAGCATAATCCAGTTTTTCTACCTTAAAAATTAGCACTATGTCACAAGACTTTATTTGTAATTTTTTTTGTAAGAAATTCATGCTACCTTTTACAGCTGAAATTACTGGAATGTCAATCCTGGTTTTCAGGCCTCCTGACAAAAAGTAGCTAACTTGGGAAATGGCCTACTTTGCAGTATAGATTTGCTGTGGAGCTGAGCAGCAGTGACAAGAAAGCAGACCTTCAAAATAGTTTTATGTCAACTTATACTATTTGAGCCCCTACCCAAAGATAACTTTTATTATATTATTTGTTATTAATTTTGCCACAGACTGAGAAACTTTTCAAAAAAACCAATCCAGTATCAATTGTTTTAGCACTCCGAATATGTACAAGTATCAAATTTTACTCACCATCCAGAAAAGATTCCAAGATTTCATTGGCAGTAAATCTGTGCTTCACACTTACTTCCTCAATACTTTCCTCTGATCTCTCTGTTTCGCTCACTTGTGATGTTGTGACAGCTTCACAGAGACTTTCAACTAAAGAGGAAAACATGCCACATTACAGAGGCCCCTTAAATAGCCCCTTAGCTCATAAATCAATGGCATAGAACCATAGAATAATTTAGCTTGTAAGGGATTTTCAGAGATCATCTTGTCCAACTGACTTAAAGTTGGTCAAATGAAATTGCATCGCTTAGAGCTTTGCAAATACAAGCTCTTAACTCTTTCAAAGATAGTGACTTCCTAGTCTCCCTGAGCAACCTCTTCCAGTTTTTTAACACCTCCGTGGTACATAATTTTTCCCTTCAGCTAACTGGAATTGCAGGTGTTCTAATATGTGATTGTTGCATCTCGCCCAAGTGTTTTTCTTCTATCATCACATAAGTCTGCACAAAACCTGGCTTCTCTGTATTCTCTGATTAAACAAATGTGGACAGTAATGAGACCCCATCAAGCCAGCTACCTCAGCTTCTCTCAGATGTCATGTCCTTCAGCACGCTAGTCATCCTGGTGCCTTTCACTGGATTTGCTCCACTTTGTCAATGTCTCTCTTGTTCAGAGAAGCCCAGTAGTAGTTCATGGCACCTCCCTCAATTTGCTGGCAACTCTCCTTCTATTGCACCAGTCTAGGAAGCAGTTGGCCTTCTTTGTCACAAGAGCACACTGCTCATGGTCAACCAGCTGTCGAGTAGGACTCTCAGGTCCACTTAAACAAAGCTATTTTCTATCTAGTCAGTGTCCAGCCTGCACCAACACATGGGATTATTCCACCCAAGATGCAGGATTTTGCACTTATCTTTGTCAAATGCCTAGGTGTTCCTCTTAGCCCATTCTCCTAATCTGTAGAGGTCTCTCCAGCACACTGAATGTCCCACCTCATTCAGTGACAGCCATGAATTTGCTAAGAGTGTGCTCAGTCCCATGGTTAGCTGCATTAATAAGTATGCTGAACAGTTCTGGTCTCTGAATCCAGGGAACACACTTAATAACGTAATAACTGATCACAATCCCTCCAGCCCAGGAGTCCAGTCTGTTTTCCACCCAGTTAAGCAGTTCACAACAGTTCAGATGTAAGGATACTATAGCCAGTGCAGGCAGTGTTGAAGGTCTCACAGATGTCAAGCTAACCAACGTGCACTGTTCTTTCATCAGAACGTGCACTGTTCTTTCATCAGAAAACCCATCAGGTTAGTCAGACACAACTTGCCCTAGATTAATCTGTTAATCTCTGGCTGTTTCAAATCACCTTCATGCCTTTCATGTTCTTGGAAATGGCTTCCAGGAGGATTTTCTCTATCACTATCTCAGAGATGCTGGTGAGACTGACTGTTTGGTAGTTCCCCTATATATTCTTTCTTGAAGAGAAGTGTGAGGCTTGCCTTCTTCAAGTCATCAGGAACCTCTCCTGATCTCTGTGATCTTTCAAAGCTGACAGAAAACAGCCTCACAACGACATTAATAAGCTCTCTAAGAAGTCTTGGATTTATCTCATCTCATGGATTTGTGTATATCTAATTTGCTTAAGCACTCTTTAATTCTATCCTTCTCTACTCTGAGCAATGCCTTATTCCTACAGCGTCTGCTATTTAGCTCAGGGACTATTTCTGTCCTGGAAGATTGTCCCCACAAATTGTCTGCACTGTAAACAACTGTAAGCTCCTACAGACTGTTGTCGAGTCCTAAAATCTAAGACATCATCAACACCAACACCTGCATGAGAGAAAGTGAAAAATAAAAGCCTGGGCAGAATAGGGTGTGTGGGGTTGGTTTCAGGTGCTGCAAAGCATCCTGGGAGTTGTAGTTCTAAGTACTCTGCTACACATGCCCAGTGAAATGCTTGTATAAGATTGGCTGATGATGTCACGTGTTGTGTCGTGTCAGCATTTGAAACCACTATTTAAGCTTTGCTTCTTTCAATAAACCGTGCTTTCGTTACACACCATATTGGTGTCCTCGTGGTCCTTTGGGATCCCTTAGTCATTATATTAATGCACTCCTTTCGCACCACGCTGGTGCTTGCTGAGTCCTAAGGACTCATTATTTATTATATTAATATAACTGCTACAAGGGTGTGTAAGTATAGGCTGGCATTTTAACTACTTAACCGTTGCATCACAGACTTATATTCCCTACACAAGTTTAATCATTTTTATCAAAAAATATTAAAAAAATAAAAAGCTCTCTGGTTTTATAATGAGGATGGAGACCAAGCTTCACTGTTTTATCGCTTGAAATGTTTTAGTAGCACACAGGTCTCAATTTAGGTGATTAGGGCTCAGTTTACCAGAATTCTTTTCAGCTGAGTTTAGCAGAACTTCAGCTGAAGTTCCAGCCAGGGAAGGTATCTACAAATACCATTCCCTTCCTTCCTTTAGAGAACATTACTGTAGGTGCTCCAAGGTTATCCTCTCTCTTTTAGATAATGGGCAGAAAAAACACAGTTCCTACGGTGATTCTGGCAGGTGCTTCTTGGTAGGTCTGAACTGGTCTGTATATGATCATACATGATTCTCATGTGTCATCAAATTAGCCCAGGTAGGTGAAGGTCAGGGACCAGCTGCAATATCATACTGCAACCTTTGATGTGCTTCATCAAGTTGTACTGCAAGGAGTACAGATAACAACATAACTCCATTTCCCTGCCTGCTACATTTGATGCTGTGTGCTAAATATCCCTTATTTTACAGTTTGGCAGGTACCATCTCCTGTATCTGACAAGAATAAACTTGACAGATTTCTTTTTGATATCCTTTGACATGTTTTGACACTGCCAGTTCTTTAGACTTGAACAGAACTACCACACAAGGCAACACTTTGTTACCTCAAAATATCTGCATGTGTGAAGAGCCACCAATCCACTCTACCCGTGCAAACTCACCTTCTCTGAGTGCTGCTGCCAACAATGGAGCAGCCTGTGGAGTTTCTCCTGAATCAGATTTGATAAGGAGGTGAGGTTCTACATGAATATCATCAAACCCACATATATTTCCCAGTTCTGCAAACACATGCAACTTTTCTTCCAAATAATTGCAGATTTGCTGGTCCTGGTTACTCAGCAATTCTGTCAACCAAAATTGAACACCGTATCAATATTTTTTTGTCCTGCAGGGAAACACATTCCTCATTCACCTTTCTAATCTTTATGCCACATAGATATTGCTAATTTAAGCTAAACCTTCTTTTAACTGGCCAGGAACCAAATTCATCCCATAGTCTGTCCTAATGAAAGGTGGCACAGACCCTGACAGAAGTCCAGAGCCCTACCCTGATGAGGTGGCCTTGGCTGCCCTCTTGGGCCCTCAGTTACCCATTGCTGCACTCACAATAACAAGTGAGTGCTGCATCCTGGAAAATTACGTGGCTCAGATGCAATGATTCAGGGCCTCCACATCAAAGAACACTTGCTTTCAGCAGAGGGTGCCCTTCCCCATGGCTGTCTACAGGACAGATATTGATGCAATTTCTCTTCCTGCAGCAGTACAAATATTTGGGTGTTAGATGTAGGAAAACAAGGTAGCAGAATTTATCCCTATTAGCTATATTTTCAGATAAAAATAATAGCAGCAAAGTGCATAAACAAGCATGAAGCCACACAGTTTTGAAGATTTGAGGTATTTCCACAAACACAAAACTACCTGGTCCTGGTGCTAATCTGGGAAATTCAGTGTTTATTTTGAAAACATCTATTTTTCTTTTTCAGTCATGGTAATGTAGAAAAAACATTAAACTCTTTGGGAAAAAAAAGCTTCTCTTTCAATACACTCACATTATACGATAAGACTTTGCCTATTGAACCCACCAGCAAGTACTGGGCATATTGTTAATTCATCCTGAATCTGAGGATGCCAGAGCTCTCAGAGCAGCTGGAAAGGTACTACACCTTGATATTTCTGAATTCTGTATGCTTTGGCCTCAGCAATACGTCTGTCCTCATCAGATTCACTCATTTTTACTTCTTCTTCTTCCTCTGGACAACTTCAAAGATAAAAGACAAAGGTGGACAAAGTAAAATTGGCACCTATTCATCTTCAGCACAGTGTTATCTTCACAATAAATAGAACACAACATAAGCAACAACTTTTGCAACAATCCAGAGGCAGGCTATTTGTCTGCCTCTTTAAGAAGCAGTAAGTGGACATAAACCATAATGAAAGACTCTTTTTAATTCTGGTAAGGCTGCATCGTGTAGCTGGCCTACACGCAGGTTTGCAATCCTAAGCAGAAGCTTGGGCCCCATAAGAGGCAATCGTTTCCCTACCATTCTTAAGGCACTGACACCAAGATAACAGGCACGATTCACAGTTTCCTCAAAATCGTTGTAGGGACACTTGCAGGACTCTGGAAACCATGCAGTGCCAAAGGCAAAGATGAGGGTAGCTTAGCTTACAAGGATATCTGATGAGGAGAGGGAAGGGTCTGCTGATTCAGTGGGAAACCAGAAGGAATATGGGAAGTTTGGTAGAATTGATGATGAGGTTTTGGCATCTGTAAACTTTGAGCTCTGAGGAAAACCCAATCTCACAGATGCAATGCAGAACAAAGAGTGTGCTGCCATGAATATACAACAGACCTCCCATCTGCTTTGGGCTGCCAGGATGAAAACCAAAACGTTTTTCCCTACCTTTCCACTGCATCTTGAATTTGCCTCATCCAGTTGTTACGCTCTTCTTTGGAGTTCGTATGAACCTCATACATCTCAGGCCCTGAAGATGAAGCACTAATCAGAAACATCCCCCTTTCTTCATTGGCTACTTCTCTTACTATAAGCCTCTGAAGGGAGATAACGGAAGGCTTCTGGTCCTGGGGGAAACAGTCACAGCACATGCATAATAAATTACTTCCTTGTAAAACACCACACTTTAGGAAGAACATGATTTTTCAATTCATTGAACTAATTCTAGTCCTGGTAAAGTCAAACTACTAGAAGTTTTGAGCAATCAGACATCTTTTTTAAGCTATTTTTTAAAAAATGTTATACTGTTTATGAACAAATAAAGCATCAGCTATGTGATAAAAAGTAAATCTCAGAGACTCAATGATAAGGAGGCACAATATTCATATAATGTTTGTATTTATATACTTTGGGAAGTTTTCTCCATTACCTTCCATATATTTTACATGTGTTTACTACTACATTTGCAGTTAAAATTATTGTTTGTTTTACAAAACCAGAAATTAATATTTATTTTAGACAACTGAAAGAGCCTGTTCACTTCACACCTTCACAATCAGATGAGGCATGACACTAAAAATATAATTGTTATTTTCATCCTTCTTCATGAAAAAAAATATTTATTTTTGAAAATAAACTTAGCATGCTATATACTGACATATTACAGTTTTGAACACACTACCAAGATTTTAGAAAAAAAGAAATTATGAGGTAATAACCTGGATAAGGACATAATTTTTGAGAAATATAAAAATAAATGTGCAGTGCATATATTCAAATATCTGATAATATACTCACAACAGCCGCAAAGATGTATTTTTGATCCTTTTCTTGTAAGAACAGTAGTACATCAGTTAGAAGCAGAGCCAAGGTGTCTCAAAATTTTGAGAAAAGGAAAATAATGGGTTTTAATTAAAAATAGTACAATCATAATTAATTTCTTATCTTTATAAAGGGAGCAGCCCTGATCAATAAATATCTCATAGAATCCCACAGTAAACTAAACAGGAAATATCTGAATTAGCCAATGGTAAAAGCAAAGCACTTGCACATCACCACTTTGTATCTCCCAGGCAGAGCACCATGCTGGAGCACAGGCCCAGGAAAAGAAGAAATCCTTGCACCAGTGTCAGTACAGCTTCCCTAAGCCATTCACGTGTGAAAGACTTTCTCACATAAATTTTACTTTGTCTATGCTGTAGCTACACTCACAGCACAGAAAAAGTATTTCTGGAATAATAACAAGCAGGCAGCTTTAGGAAGTTGTACAGCAAATATTACTAAGCTCCAAAAAACCCCAACCCCTTCTATGTCTTTAACACCAAAAATCAAACTCTGAGCTTGCGTGCAAAAAACTGTGCCCCAGGCAAATGTGGCTTCAGAACTTCTTTTCTACTGCAGATGTCCCATTACCACTGAATTTTTCATGAGTTATTTTCCATGGCCAATACTGTGAACAATAAAAATGCTCAACTAAGACTCTATGTTATGAGGTGAAACTGAAAAACAAAAAAAATAAAAGGAGGGGACTGGAAGAAGAAATGCAGTAGATGGCTTTGTATGTGAACTTGTCTTCTTATGCAGATTACCCACAAACCATGGCAGCTTCTGGAACTACTCTTCTAGCAATTAGTGGCACATTTGCAATACCATTACCTCAGACATTCTTATTTGCAATACAGTGGAATTTCCGTTCTTAAACAAACAGTATTCAAACGTTATTTGCAAATGAAGAGTTAAAGGACTTTACCGCTCAGATGAAATACCTTTGAAACGACCAGTCGCTGTCTTCCAGTACACTAACCCTTCGTGAAGAAGTAGCCTCTCTTTTCTCATCAAGTCTTGCTTCCTAAAGACATGGCCATTTTTCAGCTTTGTGTATGTTTTGTTTTCAGTTTTGCAGAGAATTTCCAACAGCTTTTGCTTTTTCTCATACTCATTCACTTTCAAATCCACTGCTGCAATCACATCCTTAATTAGACAAAGAGCTTTGCACAGGTCTTTATGTTCCTCTGTTCCTTCTGTACGAAAAAAATAAATTAACATGACACTAGTCAGCATGTTCAAGAGAAGAAGTAATTCCTTACTTTCTGGGAAAAATCAACTTAATGCAAAGTTTAAACTGATAAATATTGGCAAATAAGTTATTTTAAACTGAACCTGTCAACCAACTTGCTTAGAAATATTAGAGGTATTTGCCTCTGTTTGATTTGCCTATTAAAAGATCACATGTATCCCAGACTTACTCATTAGCCAAAATAACTCATTGAATAGTTTCTGCCATACTTACGAGGTGTAAACATTCAAAAAAAATTACTGGCTAAGTAAATCATATAGTATATTATTTTTCGGGCTAAGTAAAACGTACCCTTACAGGACTGCAAATACTAAGGGTTTGCATTTAGACATACAAATTTCTACAATGCTTATCTAGGGGGTCTATATCTGTAAGTTATTGGTATTTGTAAAATGTTCTGCAAAATTCCAGAGGTCATTCAAGCTCTGCTCTCAAACCAGAAAGTAATTTACAAAATGTTTGCCTAGCTCTACTTACAAGAGACTCCTCCAGAATTAATTCCAAAGAAGGTACAGATATGTGTCTGAACTAGTTCACATCCTCTAGTCAAGGTCTTTTCCTAACACAAGGATGCTCTTCCGGACTTCTACCTGGCTGAGATATCGGAAATCTTCACAGCCCAGCCTTGGCAAAGCCTACATACACACTGAACAGTAGGTATTTATGTTGCTCTGGTTATATCTGTACAGAGAAGTGATTATAATCTTTCATTATATTGCAGCTGGGCAAATTCCTTAAGTTAAAGATGAACTAGGATTTCAGACATGAAGCAACACTTTAGCTTTCATTCACCTTTTGAGTACTGCAATATCCTTTCAACCAGAACAGGGTATTTGGTGATTCGCTGGGTGACGAGCAATATGCACTCAGGGATTCCTCTGCGTCGTGCCAACAGGTTACTATTTCTCAGCTGCACAGATACAAATATATACCCTAAGTAGTAAATGCATATGAAACCACCAGTTGACTAATAAGAGACATGATCTAAAAGCACAAGAGCAAGTTAAAACAAATGCTGGGTAATTTGAACTATCCCCAAGGAACAGTTGCTGTGCTGAGGGATGAGGCCTACTGTAACAGAAATGTGCGTAATACATGCTGGATGCGAAAGCATTCTAAAATTTGAAAGAAAAATGTGATTTATCAGCTCACTAGTTAAGGAGGGAGAACCTTTGCCATTTTGATTAGCTTCTGAAAGTGAGTTATTTAATATAATTCCAATCCTATGTCCAAGTAAAACCTATGTATCTTTCTCCTGAGCATTCCGTCAATAGTGATCATGATTCCACATTAACTTACTTCAATAAAATTCTGGAACTTCTTGTTTTGTTGCAACTCTTTGAAGAGATTAACAGCTTCTTTCTGATGGCTGCAAAACTCTCCATATATTTTCTCCATTTTAGTTGCATTTTCCTCTGAAAACTGAAGAAATTATTACGTGAATTGCGCTCAACATTGACTCAGACAGGAGACTGTATATCTTAAATAATTGTATTTTGTATGAATCAGGAACTTTTATGCTACTTGTTTCTCGTGTTCTCTGAATTCACTAGAGGGCGTGTCACTACAGAATGAAAATGGTTAGCTGTTTTTAGGAGGAAGAAGGGGAATATAGGCTGGAGAGAGCACAAGCGACCTCACTACAGTCTTGACAATAACAGCTGGAACAGTTATTATAACAGTATTTCCTGCACCTCTTTGCAAGCATAGCTTCTTTAAGGTTTATTTGCTTCTGTATGGTCTCCACACTGCTTCTAGACAAGATAACAGCTCAGTTCTTTATTTCAATTGAGAGAAAACTGACTGCCTGAAGGTGAGAAGCCACATTCTCCCTATAGCAAGCAACTGAAGTGTGAATGGCAAGCCATTAGTTAGCCATTCTTCAGCCACAATAAACACATTGTGACCACCTCTTCTCTAATGAGCAGTAGCCAGAGATCACTATCGGAAATGAACTGATAGTTTCTTTTCCATCATCAATCAGTTTTTCACACCTCCACTCAGCTGTTAAAAAAAGTGAATCCATTGAAAAGCGAATCCATTTTTTGCAGTCCCTTGTGTGACAGCAGTCTTTTACCATAAACAGGACCAAGTTCATAATTTTCCTTGTCACTCATACCGCATAAGGCAGAAGTTTATCCCAAGTTCGTCACAGTTACCTGGCAGCAATGATTTTTTGCTATTTCACCCTGAATAATCTGGACGAGACAGTTTTTGAATTTTATGAGGGAACTATAGCTGTCTTCTTGCCCACAAATGTTTTAGAGTCGAAAAATTGTTTAAATTTGGAACCTTGAGCATTCAAAGGCTTAACAGAGTTGACATATCTACCTGCTGCACAAGGATGTCTCCAATTCTGCTGATGACAAAATTACGTTCATTCCCTGCCTCACATGATCCCTGACGCCTGTCCTTCATTCTGAAGAAGAACTGCCTGTGCATCTTCAATAGCTCATCTAAGCAGGGGAATATTCTGTTCACTGTACTGTGATCAAGCTGCAGTTCTTCCTTCATTCCTTTCCTGAATATTTCAGACATAATGAACAAGGTATGGATGTGATGTACTTCTGTTTGCATCAGCTCTGCAGTACAAAAGAAAACAAAATAATATAGTAATCACTTGAATATTTTGCACACCTTCTAATACAGACTTTAGTAACATTCAAATATACAAAATCCCTTTTCCTGTGTGGGCCTAAAACATAACAGATTATGTCAGGAGGAAGACAATTTGTCTGGCTCTGGCACAGTTCTCTCAGCTGCATCCTGCTGAAAGCTGGGGTGGCAACTGCTTGAGCTGGGAATTGGATGAGGTACCTATCAACCCCAACCATTCTGTTAACAGGCTAGGTATGTCTGGTAGTCACTACTATCCATTTCTTTAGTTCTAAGACACATCATAAAGTTGATGATAAAAATGTTCTTTAAATCTTCTTACTGATTTGAGTTTATTTTTTGTTCTGGACATAAACCATGTAGGTTCCCTCTCTATTTGATACAACAAATTACTTTTATACCTACACAGAGTTTTGAAATACTGACCAAATATGACATCCTGACGCTTAATGACATCTTTTTCTTGCTTGCTACAGAATACTGGATCCACAACAAGACTCCAGGACTCTGCCTCAAATTCTTCTGCATCTGTGCGGAGATCAGTCCACTGAGGCAAATCCACATCATCTATGACAAAATTTATATTTCTTTAACACCAAGCATATGAATAGTACACGAAGTCCTATTCAGGCAGATTTATTCATATAGTAAGAGGAACACATCAGAGGGTTGAACTATAGATAAGGCCTCTGCAAACACTGGCACTGGCTTTACAACAGAGAAGTTTGCCAGATGTCAATATCATTACCAAAGTGTTGAACTGCTTTTGTGACAGCAAGTGAAGAGAATAAAAACACCTTACTCTTCTTTTCTCAGTTGAAATCCTTTTTATAATTCTTTGCTTGAAGAAATATTTTAAAATTTAAAACTAAAATCCAGCATTTCCAACAGTAGATGTCCAGTGAGTGATATCTACACCACCCTATGTGAGTGAATGTCCTTCAGCTTTGAAATTCAGTCTCACACCTAGCTACAGAAAAAGCCTATTTCTATTCACTTTGCAAGGCTATGTAACTATTGTAGGAGGGAAATTCACCAGTAGGATGAAAGACTTTGTGGGGATACTGAGGAAATGCAAGTATTGTAGGTCTACATTTTGCAATGGCTGCTGTCGAAGGAGTTGGTTGGATGGGTGCAGAAGAAAAGTATATTACTGTTCTGGTTCTGCAAAGATGCCAAATACATTTATCCCTGTTATTTTAAAATGGGAACAACATACTAAAATATTCTAAAAGTTGTAAAGTAGTTCTTTATACGGAAGAAAAGTTCTATTTTAAGACTAATGTGTCTATTTTATCGTTTTAATGAGAGATGCCATTGTAATTATCAAAAGTAGGTGCTCTTCTTTTAGGAGATGAAGTGTCTTCCTGTATCAGCTAAGGGGATTTCTATTTTGCACTTTCCAATACAGGCTATAAGACATAACATCTCTGCAATTCTTCTCACCTTCCACCATAAAAGCATCCATTGAAGAAAAGGTCCCTAATGCTTGTAACATCTCTTCAGACTGTGACCTGTACTTCCAAGGGTTAGTCTCAGAGTCTTGTTCAGAAAATTGTGTAGCTCTTCTACAGCAGAAAAAAAATAAAACCACACATTTATTCCATGGTTTCAATTTTCACATAAATGCTGAATGATGTATTTAGCATACTGTCTTGACAGCTGCCCCTCTACCTTTCAAAACTGGCACTGGGGACACTTTTAGACAAGAAGTAGGACTGTTGTGAACCTTCCCTCTTTTCATAAGACAGTCCAGTAGGCACAGAGGAAGAAGGATGCACTGAGGAGAGCACCATCTGTGGAATGTCTCCAGGCAAGGAATCTGTGAGGCAAAGCACAACACAACATTTTGACAAACAACCAAGAGTATGTCACCAAGAGTACCCTTCTACTGAAAAATGTTATCTAGTGTTCATATTGACCTACGCTGGATACCAAGAATATCTGCTTGCTGAGGTACAAGACCATAATGCTCTCTAATGGAATATAAAAATAAGCCTGTAGGTAAAGTGGAATAGCTCCGTCATGGATACTATTTGATAAGAAAATAATCTCAAACTATACATGCTCTAACATTGCATCCCGAACACAGGTGCAGAAATATTTGTGCACAAGGTAAATTACATATTTGGACAGAACTGACTACTTTTTTTTTTTTTGTTCTCACTGAAAATGTAGTAGATTTCCACTCATTTTAGTAGAAGATGAGTTAATTCAACAGTAATCTCTTCAAAAATTCTGTTCATATTAGAGACACACATGGTTTCCTATAGATATTGAAATTAAAAACACACAAATGATGCAGCAAAGTTCATGCTGTCAGTCCCATGATTTTTAACCAAAGTTTAACCTAGAAGGGTTAGGTTTACACCTAACTTACTTGTTACACCAGCCTGGGGCTTGTTTTTATTACGGTACCTCTCCTGGGATTTCTGAAAGAAGAAGATTTTTAAATTGCATAGCTGATAACACATTTAACACTCAAGTCAGTAACTCACTTCTATATACCATCACACCAAGGGCTACAAAAAAGTAGTCCTAAATTATGGTCCTAATTTCTTCCTAATTTTATTAGTTATTGGTAGATAACAATATTCAAAGTAGAACACTATTTGTACTACAATACAAAATTGTTTATTCTAAGCAGAGTCACTGAGTTACAACATCTTACCTCCTCTACGTGAGTATTCCCTATGTGAAGGCTGCAAGAAAAGTGCACATTCAGGGCTTTATATTCAAATCAGCTCAAAGCATTTGTGGCAGGATACTACTATCTAAGGAAGCCTGGGTATCAAAGGCAGAATTGGTCTCCCTTTCAAAGTGGACTTTTGCAAAACCTGTAGCAAAATCCTGCTGTGCTTAGGCATGTACTTCGCTTCAGGTGAGTCAGTGAACATTTTCTGCATCTCATTCTTGTTGAGATGCTGATGGGTGGTGGGGGCACCTCCTGGCAAATAACCCACAAGCCCCAGTAACTAAAGCTGTCAGTTCAGCTGTCTTAATGCCCTGAAGTTGCCCAGAAATTTGTGTAAGGCTATGAGAATGCAATTATAACCAAAATTTAAACCATTTGATTTATGTACAGTTTAAGGCTTGTTTATGTTGAAGAATCTTTATGGAAACATGCTCTCCTTGCAATCCATCATAATGCAAAACCTAGCTACACCAGAAAGACTCACTCCACTAACTTGAAAAACAACTGACATCACTGTGGCATATTTGTCTGCAAATCCCATTTTATTTCAAGATGGCAGAAGCCTTACACATCTGTTTTTTAAAATTATGTCTTTGTCATGATAACCTCACCATGCACGCATTCCTACTTAACAGTTAAGGCAGTATACATCAGAACTAGTGCTGATTTTGTCCTATCTGTAGTGGCAGCTGAACACTGGGAGTGCAGCCCAGGCAGGCAGCTATAGAGTCACCTCCTCCAGAGATTTTCCAGAATGGGTCAAACAAACATTTGTCCACATTGCTACCCAGAAGTGAGACTGCCCAAGAGTAAGGAGAATGGATCAGGTCACCTTTCAGGGCCCCTATCGTCTCTGCTTTCCACTATTCCAAACATATGGGATCCTCCCTTCTACACAAGGGTCTTTCTGTGGTTTTGAGCTTTTCTTTTCAATCCTTTTCATAATCCTTCAGGCACGCCATTTCACAGTTTGAGCTTGCAACTCTTCAAAAATATATATACCTCTTTAAATTCATTTTTGATGCCCTACTAAAAACTGTTCTTTAAGCACAGTGTTTGTTCTGTTGCTCACATGAGACATTTTGATATCCCTGCAGCCCTTTGCATACAGGCACTGGGTCTGGGCAGGCTGTGTGTATTGTCTTTTTCCCTTCATGACTCCAGACCCCTTGGAAAGCAGGTATGCCCCAGTAAGATCAGATAGGAGGTTACCTTGGCACACACAGGAGCGTGCTCCTTGCAGCTCTTATGTACAATCATGTTGCAATCTGAAAGAGAAAGGACGTTTCAAAGCCTGGCACCAAACAAGGTCCACAGTTTGCAGAAAATGTGCTCTAAGTCTTCAGTTTTTCCCTTTTCCAAATTCACTTACTAAACTAGTCAGAAGGATACTTTAATGTGCGGACACTGGCTAAGAAGAGGTCTCTGCCTAATGAGCTAGGACTGAGTCTGTCACCTGCTGCCCTTTCTCCCTCTCCCTTGTAAACCTCAGCTCATTACATAAAGTATGTACTTCCAAATAAAAACAAGGCTTCTTTTTTTTAAACAACACACTGAACCAGGATCTGAAAGCGGCATTCAGAACACTGTAAATTCACACACAAAAGCCAGCACCTACTTACAAGAACACTGCAGTGACTCCTTTCCTAGGAAGGCCTTTTCACAGACCACACAGGGCATAACTCCTGGGAAGGTTCCGTTTGTAAAATTGTGTCTGTTCAGTTTCTCTTTATCTTTGGTATCTTTATTTTTTGTCTTCGTCCCCAGCACCAGAAGCAGGGGAAAAAAAAAATGAAAAAAAATACTCAATAACAAGATAAAGCTATTCAATCTTCAAACCAGTAAAATATTCCTTTTTAAGAGCAAATTATTCTCAAACATTTATTCCCTGTCCTGGAAGACTTGCAACAGCATATTGTACTATTACACTCAACACTGCTGAAGTCCTAAAATGATACAGGCATTGCTTTCACCGGCAGCTAAGCCAGGAAGCATTATCAAGGAACACTGGAAGAAATACATTTATAAACCTAGAAAAAGGAGAGGGCCAGAAAACAAAATTTAAGCAATGTTATTGACTCACTGCACACACAAACAATTATCAGTACCTACATCCCCCACTATATACAGCTCATGCCTCTGTAGTTAAAGCTGCAGTTACACAAATTTATACAAGTTCTCTTTAGATCTTAGAAGATGTTAGAAACAACCTATTTTTAATGAGCGGTAAAGAAGATGATAAATTCTACCTGTTTTTACAGTACTTCTGTTAGCATAAGTGTACATATAGTATACTTGTAGGTACTGACAGTTATTCTTTAGGAGAACACACAGACAGAGGCCAGTGTATGGCTGCGGGACCAGACATACATGTTCATGGCCAGTTCTGATGCTCTTGAAAAAACCACCTCACACAACCATCTTCAACATTAGAATATCCTGGGGCACATATCCATGCAACATTAGAATATCCTGGGGCACAGAAGGGCATACTAGGGAACCAGCAAAACTGCCAAAAGGCCAGCTGGAAAAAGCCTATAGGTGAAATCTATCTCTCAAGCTGCTAATTGATGCCATTAATCTGAAAGTAAGATGTCTCAAAATTAAATTACAAATGTTCTAATGTTCCATAGTATGTAAGTTTGGCTGTGCAGGCCTCAAATCTCCAACTTTTTAATACTAAGCACTGCTTACTCATGCAAGAAGTCCCATTAACTTCAAAGAAGTCAAATTCAACTAATTACATCCTAATGCAGAAGTTAAAGACTGATTACTTATTGAGAGCAATTCCAAGAACAGGCCCATATGTCTTAAATTTATTTAACAAAGAAAAATATTTCTTAAATGCAATTGATAGAATTAGACTTTAGCTAAATCATCAAATGAAATTACTAATAACATAAAAAAAGGCAGGGGAAATACTTCATATTGTTCAGCTACGGCTATTGTTTAAAAGGAAAGCTGGTTTTTAATATGAAGGCTATTTCAGGGTATCCTGCATATGTTTTAAATTTTAAAAATAAAGGGAAAAGATTCTTTCTGTTACTCTTCTGGTTTGTAATAAACAACAACTTATCTTTACAAGAAAATTTAGATTCTCATCTATAATTCATTTAATTACAGTGAAATAATTATACATAATAATATAAACATAAATCTCAAGTTACCTTGTATTTATTTCGTGTGCTGGTCATTCTGTTCACCAGAAAACTGAAAGTCCGACTCACTTTACATTTTTTAGACTCATTTTTTGAGGGTATAATATATTTATTCCATTCCTCCTCCTGAATTCTAAAACAGAGACCAGTGAAAAAACCTCATTCCAGAGGGAATAGTCCCTTCATTAACACACAGCAGAATCTGGATGGTGCTTGTGTCACCTAACATTTACAATTACATGTTTTGTTGGGGGTACAGCAGACACTATGAAAAAGATTGCAATCCCTCTATAAAAAGGAGGAACACTCGCCCATGGTGCATGTGCAATGTGTAACAAACTCGCCTAGATTTTGGTTGGTATCAGAAGCTCCACTGCTTTTACTGCAGAGCTTTGGACACTCCTACAGTGGACAGGAGCCGCACAGCGGACAGGAGCCCGTCCCTACTTAGCACATCCCAGAGTCCTGCACAGCAAATCCCTGCTGCAGGACATGTGCAGTGAGAGCCAGGCTGAGCTTGGCACAGGGTTTAGGCAATGGGCCTGCAGATGCCCTGGACAGGGAGGGCTCCTCTAAATCACTGCCCACATTCTGGCTAGAAGGGGTGTCAATGCCTCTTCCCCACACGGCTCCCTAGATGGCATTCTTGCACAGCACCTTGTTCCCAGCACCTCCAGGACACATACCCATACTTTTTCTCTCGGGACTGCTCGGGCAGACTGTACGCTCGCTCTGCAAGACAAAAACAGCCATCAGGCACTCAGATTGCAAGGTCATCAAGTTTATTTGAAACTCACAACCTCCACCAGGACATAAGCTTGCCGTTGAAGGGTTGTAATGTCACTTGAAAATCAGGAAAGCAAAAACATACACGCATTAGAAACAGCTTTTCCTAAGTTAATACCACAAGCTTTTAGTTTACAAAATCTGCCAGAACTGACATGGGTATCAGTGAATGCCAGTCTCTGCAAACAGCCTGTTTTTAAGAACAACAGAAAATATTTTGTTTTTCTAAACAACGCAGACTTTAATGATTCATGATTCACTTTGCTTTTGTCATAATTTGTTGTAAAATATCTTAATGACATTCTTTTAACATTCATAATTACCTGTCTTATGCAGCTTTATCTACAGTATTAAAAAAATTTAAATCCCTCTATGCAAAGAGGAATATTACTACTCTATGTACTCAAGGAGACACTTTTCACAAACTCTCAAAAATGCAAAAAAAAAAAAAAAAAAAAAAAAAGATAAAATATAC
>JAYRBT010000093.1:47183322-47197238 GCA_036023395.1 Myiotriccus ornatus | reverse complement strand
AGTTGGTGTCTCATTTTATGCAACAAATCACGTTGTGGATATGGGACTCCGGGTTTCACTTCCCAACTCTGCATGAGCGGACTTGGTGTATAACTCTCAGCTCCCAGTGCAGTGGGACAGACTTGTCAGAAACAGATATTCTTAGCACTCCTAAAGGTTTTTAAAACCCCCAAAAAGGCTCACTGTCTCTGAACAGGCAGAACTATGCAGTGCAAAGGCAGGGGAGAAGAAACCTGCCTTGTGGTGATTTCACATAAAATAACAAAATAAATGTATTTGGGGTCTTGCAGCAAGGAAAAAAAAGTAGGTCCTCTCCCAGGCCTAATCACTAAGACAGAGTCACAGTCATGTTCTCTGTTAAGCCTAATTACTCTTTAAATATGTCATGCACAGCAGCTTCAGCAGGAGGTGGGTAAATATGCAACGCATGTCCCAAAGGTGTGAAGCCTGCTCTTGCCTCCTGACAGCCCCCAGGAGGTTCAGAGGAAGGGCAGGGGCTTTGCCACCCAGTCTGGAAGGTCCCCGAGCAGGGATGAAAGCTGACCTTGGACCACTCAAGGAAGTTAAAATCTGAAAACACTGATGCATATGGTGCAAAGTAGAGTTTATACTTTTGACTCTCCATTCCAGAGAGTGGGACAGTCTGCACAGCTCCCCTGCCTCCCATGAGGAGCAGCCACAGGCCAGGAAACCAACAGCCTAATGCTTCAGAGGAGAACAGAGGCAACTGAAATTCCTTGTCCAGATCAGCTGGAGCACGCAGCACACGTACCCGACTTCATGAATTTTGGAGTGGGCTGGAAGAACCCTGCACTGTTTCCAGCACTGCAAGTCTTGTGTTCACTGAGACCTGAGCCCCTACATGACAGAAATGCAACCACGAGCTATGTGCCCCACACCTGCATGTCAGGATCAACTGGGCATGTTCTGATCCTACCAGAAAAAAACCACAGATTGTGAGCTTAGATCATGAGCCTGCTGTCTCCTTGAAGAAGCACTTCTCCCACCCCACAGGGAGCCAGAATTTCAGTCCCCCAAGGTTCAAGTGAAGCCTTGAACTTTACCGCTAAAACAATCACCTCCTTGCTTCAACTATTCCACAGATACGGTCAGTTGTACACACAAGCCACATATGTTGGTATACTATTAACAGGGATGGAAAACAATCCTGTAATATGCAAACAACACATCTGTATCCAGTTCTTTACAACAGGTGAAGTATTAAAAAAAAAAAAAGCTGTCTAAACAAAAGTGAATGAAGGATGGGTTCACAGCTACAGTATTTACAAACAAAATGAGTCCTTATTACAGATTGAGAGAACCACACACTGTGCAACTTGCAACTCATTTCATCTTCTTTGCAAATCACATGTGCACCCACACACAATGCAGAAACTCCTATGCACTGGGGAAATACTGGATTTCTCCATGAACAAATGTAAAAAGTTGAGGAAATGTCTTGCACATTAAAACCTCCATCCTGTACACATTTTTCACTCCAAAAAGTAGGTCAAAGTCTCACGTCTGTGTAAACATGATTGTCTCGGCTTACTGAGTTTAATGACAGTGATGCATCTTACTTCTCTGACTTGGGTTTTTTCCCTTTCTGAAACACAAAAAAACCCAGTTCTATGAGAAGAAGTACAAATTATATTTTTTTCCAATTCTTTCTCTTCATTTTTTTTCTTTTAAATGCAGTAAAAGTTTATCTTTCCCGATTAAAGCTTGCAGTCACAATTCTTCCTAACATAAACTTGCTGGTCAGTGCTTTTTAGCCTACTTAAAACTCCCTTTAGCATACTGACAACATTTATAATGCTTACCTCCAAAAGACTTCTGCATAAAGAAGGATAATGTCTAACTGTGCAAAGACAGTAAGTGACCCTACCACCAAAACTACTAACTGACCCTTTTTTTCTTTTGCAGATAGCAAAAAATTTTTCTCTTCAATCAGGTGAGACTTTTGTACATAATAACCGAAAAAAAAAAATCCTGTTAGCTTTTGAGGCATAGTTGAATTACCAAATTCTCCCTAAATGAAAACAACTGCAACCAGCAGAGCTTTTTGCAGCCACTGCCACGCCATGCAGCTTCGGGGTGTCAGAATTGTTCAGTGAGAGCTACACATACAACAAGAAGGGGAAAAAAAGCCTTAAGAGGGTAAGGAAATACAAACAGTTGTAAAGAACAGTACACAATCTGTAGAAAATACTTCCTTTTTACTTAAAAACATCCCAACCCCATTGTCTAAAAGAGCATAAGAAACAGTGAGGTGGACTTTTCATAGGAAGAAAATCTATCTCATACAAGCTGTTTACAGCCACCTGCACAGAGTCAGACAATTAAAAGGAGGTACAGCTATAAAGCAAGAGTCATTTAAAAGAAGATAGCTTTTTCTACCTGGTTTGGATGCCCTTCTTCGAATCCTCATTTTAGGTAAGGAAGGCCAAGAGTAATTAAAAGGTGAATCAGAATCTGAATCCATTTTTGTGCTAAATAAACAGAGAGCAGATTCCCAAAGTTGCACTTTGTTGTTCTCAATAGCAAGTCAAGCCTAAGAGCGATGTGCAATAAAGGAATGGACAAAGAAGGATCAAATTGCCCACTAAACACAGGGGAGGGAGAAGCCGTAAATGTTTGCTCTCTTCAGGCATCCAGGCACGTAGACAGATCTGGCTGCAAACATCAAGGCAGAAGCAAGGAGGTTAAAGTATGAGCTGAGCTGTTGCATCGTGGTCCAGAGCTATTCGAAAGGTCACTGTGTTTGCCAGTGAATCATTAACTCACCTTTCCATTTTGATGCAAATGAAAACAATAGAAGCGGAGTATGGAATGAGAAAATACTTCTCAAAAGCAAACAAACTATTGCAAAGCTTTGTTTCCATGTTAAAAGTGGGGTTTAGAAGATCTCAAATGAAGGACAGGCAAAATGCTGGAATTAAAGAAGCCAAAGATTAACACCAAGCTAAGAGCACTAATCAAAGGTCTACATTACTGCAGAGCAATACCCCTCCTCTCAGAGTTTATAACTTTGACAGACCTTGGGATGTTGCAGCTGGAAAAGCAGAGATAACCCACTCAAAATCTGTCGCTCCCATCTTTCTAGCTCAAATGAGCTTAAAGCTTAAGTGTCATGAAGGAAGATTACACTGTCATTAGAGGAGCACTTTTTCCAACAATATTTAGTCTACACAGTATATTTTCCTTCACACAGTCACCAAGTTAGACAGTGAATCATAAGGATTTTGTAGAGCTGGCATCTTTACAGCGCTGCTCTAACCTCACTGCAACGCACAATACAGCCAGTGACTAATTTACAACAAATCTTCCATTCAGTTCAGTCTCCCCAAACAACTTGTAGGCAATTAGTATTCAGTAGGAACTCATTATCCCTTCCCCCAACATCTTTACTCTACACAAACTACATGTTTTTTTTAAACAGACTCATATGTGGCTATACAAGAGCTAATACAAAAATAACATGTCCACTGTTTCTTAACCAGCTCCAGCAAACATTTCTTTTAGCTACCCCAAAATGTATGCCATTTTGTATTCCACATAAAGGAGAAGAGGGAATGTGGATCAGCTTAAATGTCAGTTTTTGGATGATGATGACATTTGAGCTTGTTAACATTCCTTACTTCACTTCAATTATTTTTCAGGCTGCTAAGGTCTGCAGCGCTACTTCTGTATTATGTTTCAAGTGATTCCTTAATCCACATTTCAGTCGAAAATAACAATGTATTTGTTGAAAGAAAATAATGCAATTCAAATGCAAATTTAATTCAAAACCCATTAGAAAAATATCTATCATATTTTCAGGGACAAAATAATTATACAAGCCCTTCATAAAGTGCACAAATTACATAAAACACAGTGGAAACACATCATTGTTCTGCCCTTCCCTTAAGTGAAGTTCTGCCAGCTTTGTTAGGCCTGAAAAGAATAATTCACCCCAGACGCTGAAAGACTTAGACTTTCACTTTAAATATTAGACACTCACATGGACTTTGTTTGATCCATATATAAAATTAACAGCCCCCGGACCTACAGCAGACAATGGAAAATACAGGGAGGATATAAATCCATGCTTTAATCATCCACTTCAGAATATTTCTACTCCCTGGAATGTCAGGTTAAATTGCACTGATAAATCTCCTGGGCATACAGGAACGCAGGCACTGACGTACGCCTTCCCACCTGCACACCACCCAGGGCACTCGCCTGCCTCCCATCACGGTCACAGTCTGAGAAAAGGAAAGGACAGCGTATTCGTTGGGTAACTTGTTCGCTTAAGGAATGTCTTCCCAACTGCCCCAACACAATAGATTTCCCTTCTACACAGCAATTTTGCTTACACAAGTGTGCTCTCTTGCTCACTGGATATATTTAACGCCAACCAGAATAAAAGTCTTCATTTCAGACATGCACAAATGGCAGCACTCCATGGACAAATAGCAGTTTAAGAGAGAGACGTTTGTTTTACATGGGCTTTAAAATTTTCGCTTTTCAATTTTATCAACTATTCTTTTGTTCTACTTTATGAGAAATTGTAAATTTTGCTTACTTCTATAGTATCTCCATTTGTGCATTTTTTCTGTAAATTGACCAATTCTGTCTTTTTTCACTTATACATTCTACTAAAAGAACTCACTCCCACTGGTCTTCCTGGACTTCTCTTTAATCCAGGGAGGGATAGCTAGAGCCGAACAAAACACCCACCACGCGGAAATGCAATGTATTTAATGGCATTAAAATATTTCACATGCCAAGACATTTACTCTGCTGAATGACCTCTGTACACTGCATAGATGTTTTCACTGACTGCTCAGTTATTGTCTGCTCCCTCCCTTAAACTATCTGCATTCATTTACAACATTTTAACACAAATGAGTAATTAAGGATTGTGAAACCATTTTTCAACAGCAGCCCTATTACACAATATTTGGAGAATCTATATATTAAATTTCCACAGTGATAAAAGCCTGATCATTTACTCCTGCCGTTTATCATCTGTTTCTTGTCTTAAGTTCTTAGGCTTTTCACCTGCTTAGTGCAATCTTTCCTGAATAGGATCTTGCATGGGAATTTGTCAATGGCAGTTTGAAAGTACAGATAAATTATCAACCTTAACCCCTATTTCTGAAGGGTTAATTGAGTATCACTCACATTACTTGCTCTCTTTGGGCCTTGTGAAAGATATTTTTTTTTCTTGTTTGTAAAACTCCCTTATACAACTGTGAAAGACCTCATGCTGTTCTTTGCCACAAAGAAGGGCTTTGCCTTACAGTCTTTGGCTAAAAATACTGTGCTTCCCCATTCTTGCACTTTGTAAGATCATCCACCTCACTTTTCACCTTCCACTCTTACTTTCCAAAGTGGTGGCATTTGCAAGCAGCTGCCACAGAGATCTGTCTGCTAACAAGATAAAAGGTGTTTTCTAGCTGGAAAATATTAACCTCACTTTCCACTGAAAAAATGTTTTCAATTATATATACCAAGGTATAGATGTGAAGATAAAGACTAAATGGGGGTTGTGTGTGCTAGCTAAGGCTAATGCTCTTGATAAATAACGTAATGCCTTAAATTCTTTCACCCAATGCTTGCCAAAACACGTCCAAAGATCTAAATGTTTTTCAGAGATAGCACAGTCTATTGTCTATTGTCTGACCATTCCTGTGGCTTGTGGCAAGATGGAAGGAAGTAGAGCAGTGTCACCATTATCTGCAGTCTCCATGGAACAGCACTGTTGCCTCCCCAGCACATTCAGCGGACAGCACCATGCTACCAAGCAAGTGAGCTCCTCCTCCCCACGCTCTTAAACCATGGGCTGGCAGCTCTATCTCTCAGGCAGACCAGAAGGAAACAACCCTGCTGGGCCCAGTGCCCTTCCCCAGATTGAGAAGGGAAAGAAAAGGGGGTTACCAACCCCAGATATGGGGCTGGGGAAGGTTATTGTTGGACATGGGTAGGATGAGAGCCACCTGAGCAACGGCTCTGCCAAAAACACCCTGCTCTTGGCAGGATCTCCCCCGATATTAGAGATGAAATTGATTTGCCCCAACTTGATTCTGCCTCACACCCATAAGGGCCTACAATCCCTTTCCAAGGCATTGAGCAGGCTCTGACAAGGTAAGATGGTGTGAAAAGGGTTAGGTGATCTTCACCACCAGCCTCTGTGGTTCACAGGCACGTGTGGCTTTCCTACCTTCCTCACTCCACTGTTCTTACTAATTAGAGCATATCTTCCCACAGAGAGGATCAGCCAATGTACCTGGGCAAACTATCCGCATGAACTCACATTAGAGTTAACAATCATGTTGAAATCTCAGCAAATATGAATTAAAGGCAACTAAAAGCAAAACACTACCAACCAGATCCTACAGACCAAGCACTCTCCAACTCTAACGCTGCTTTCATCTGCCCCCAAAAATGATGAGATGGCCATGCAGACTACAGCTGGTAACAGCCTCATAGGTCTTGTAGGATGGCTTGTCACATACACTGCTTTTACTCAAACCTAGCCACATTCTGACATGAGATTAAATGGCCCTGATCCCCAGCCCACAAACCTCCCACTCACACATCCCCTCATGCTCCATTCTTCCTTCTTCCATTCAAGCAGCTGATGACAAAACTCACCCCCACTAGAGACACCTTTTTCCTTAACAAGTGTCTTCTATAGATGTTGTGTAGATAGGTAACAGAAATATTAATGAAAAATACAATGTAACAAACAGTACTATAAATTTGGGTCAATTTTTCATTGACTTATTTGTGGAATTTCTTGAGACACTAGCCTGGAAAGGAACATAGAACAGCTTCTGCCTTCACAGACACTCTGCTGGGAGGAGCAGACCACCCTACAGCCTCTGAAAACACTGTTTTACACAGAACAAGTTTACTGAAACACTGTACAGTCATGGCAGGCTGCAGGAAATGCAGAGACAATTTGTGTGCACTGCTTTCTAGATTGCTTTAAGCTAGACTGCCAGCTCAAGAGTTTTTCTGCTTCACTGCACTTACTTCCACATGGATATATCCTTTTATCAACCCCAGACAAGGCACATAGGATCACAGTATTACAGCACACCATCCAGACTGAGAGAAGACTGTGCTATCTAAACTTATGTTACCTCCTTACTATTTCCCAGTAGGTATATTTTTAATTGTAATGGGAATTATAAATAAAGAACAGTTAGGACTGTTCTTTTAACGCTTTCTTCAAAATCATGGTGACAACTACTGTTAGAACAGCTATAACAAGAATAACACTTCCATGCTCAAATAAGTTGTTTGTGTTATTCAGTGAATTATGCATTATCCTACTAAGAGCTAGCAGCTATAGTCTTTCGAAAAGCAACTGTTTGTAAGTGGTGATACTTAAATTTTGTTTCTTTGATAAACTAAAAAGAAACATATCTTCAAAAAATTAAGAGAAACAGCTTTGCATAAACTATACTAGTACTACAAGATCCTTGGAAAACACCCACCAGACTGGGATAAAGAAAAGCTCAAAATCTTTACAAAAGTGAGGCAAAAACATGACCTCTGCCCAATCCTGAATAAATGTAACTCCAAAGATCCTGCGGGCATGCACACTGCATTATCTCCGGCTTTGTCTCAAACCCTTCATGTTGTCCAGCTCACTATCCTGTTGTCAGGATTTCACCGTGTTCCTCCAGCTCAGACCTTTCTGATGTCTGGTTCCTGACTGATGGTAGATACTAACTTTTTTTTTCCTTTTTACACCAAGCTCACTCTAGGGTAACAAGCAAGCTCACTTTAGGATAACAAGCTCATTAATATTACTTTCCCGTGACAGTGGTCAGTATGCCCTGACCCTTGAAACAACCACTAAGCCCTGCCAACAAAATACATAAAGAGAAGATTTGCCTAAATGCTCTCCTTGACCAGTATCTATTCACATCAAAAGACTAGCTGGAATATACAGTACAAACATGCATGGAAAGCTTGTTGCTTTTTGTCCAATACCCCGACGAAAAGTTCCCTTGAGTTTATTTGCAAAAGCTTGAGAACTAAGGGGCTGGTCTTCCTGGTTTCAGCTCCATGGAGGCCTGTGCAAGGAACAATCAGGAGCATGCACATCTCATGTGAAAGCAAACTCAAGTTTTACTTGGACCTCGCTCCTACTGAAGCTGTGCCAATGACTCAGTTGTTGAGTCTGCACTCACATTGGCAGTCTCTGATGCCAAAAAGTTCACCAAAGAGCCATCTAATGAAATATTCGATTTTTTATGTTTCAGTGAAGACTTCGGGGGAACGCTGCCTCTCAAGGAGGAAGAAAGCTGAGAAATGTTTTCTTGTGTGCACTTTCAAGACTACAACTATTTTTTTCACCATATATTTCTGGATTATATTTCACATTTAAAGAATAACTTGACATTAGATGTATTCCAGATTGTTTATTTACATTAACATAAAATGAAACTGGGCAGAAGACGGGCAAAAAAGCTTATTTAAACATCAGGGAGGGGGAAGCCTCTTTTTGAAGGATTATTTTTTTTGAGCAAATTTGTTTGGGATTTCGTGCAGAGGAAGGGAACAAGTTCTGGGAAGCCAGACAGCATATGTTTGTAGCTTGTTCATTTTTCTTTCTGTCTTTCTTTTGATATTAACTTGAATTCCAACGTCTCAGAAAATCAAGAGTGGAGGAGACTCCAATAAACAAGAACAAGCTTGTTCTAGTGCCTAACGCTGGTTCTTCCAGATTTCTCCACAGCTTTTTAATTAAGCTCAGTTCAGGCTCAGGTCCCAGGAAGACTTCCCACATTTTCTGTAGCTCTTAACCATTCTGCAGTCTTCAAACAACTATTTAGTTGTTTATAGACACTCCAAAAAAAAAAAAAAATTATTTTTATCTATTGAAATAAACTAGTTACATTTAAATGTTGTTTAAAGGTTGTTGCCAGCATTATTCTGACAGATCAACCCTAAGTTAAGTCTCTCTAGTGCGGGGAACCATGCAAAGGTTTTGCAAAAGTAGAAGTAGCAGCAAAAAGGAGTCAAAGTTGCAGCCCAAAAGGGCAGAGTGCAACTGCCGCAGTCATCAGCTGCAGCGGTAACTCTGCAGTTTTCTTCAGTTATTATTGTTCTCTGCAACTTTCATATCATCTACTCTTTGACTAAAAAGGAGTTTTTAAAAAGCATATTTTACCACAAACTGAGCTTCCTTGGCACAACCAGTCAGAGTATTTGCACATCTCCAATTCGCAAGTACTGCAGTGCCTCTTTATTACCTTGCTCTCTATGGTCTTACTCCTTTCAGACGAAAAACTGAGTTACAGAGGAAAGACAAATGACATACCCAAAGTCCTGCTGTAAATCTGTTAAGGAGAGAAACTGAAGCAAAAGTATGCAGTTCCTGGACTAGACATGCTATGCTGGATCACCCAGCCTCTCCCAAAGCATACATAAAGGAACAATAGGATTCAAAGCTGCCAGAAAAATACAAAGAAGACCACAAAGAAAAGATCTTCATAGCCTGAATCACAGGATTCTTGCAACTATCTCAAATAGGCAGTTACCTTAACAGGTAATGTTCACTCTTATCTATCAATAACCATAAAATTATTTCCTATAGTTCCAAAGTCAAAATAGGCACACTCGACTCAAAACACTTCCAAATGCCAACACTCTGTCCAAAAAAAAAACCCAAAAGCAAACAAACACCAAAAAAAGAGTGAAAGATATGACAGCAGTAAGTACAAAAAAATAATAATTTTACAGACCTAACAAAAACTGCACAAAGGTAGAACTCCAGGCAGCAAGACTATGGTCTATTTCTATCACAAAGAAAAACAAAAACAAACAAAAACCCAAACAAACAAACAAAAACCCCCACTTTGAAGTCTTACCAACCACGCTGAGGAATATAATCAGAAAGAGAACAAAACAGCAGGAGTAAAACCATATTTTTCTGCAGATTACAGTACAGCCCCACTGGTTTACAGAGAAGAAGATCATTATGATCATTATGTTCTGTTCCTTAAACTGATCTGTGGTTAAACTGGGTTTTCTGTGGAATCATGAAAATCAAAGGGCATACTCTACTAAAAATGTTTTGTAGCTGCCTGGTCACATAAAGGGAACTGCCAAAAATCTGGCATGAGTAATTTTATCTTTCACAAACATGGCTTGCAGAAAAATTTTTCACCACTGGCAGAGCAAACAGAATAGATTAAGACAGACAACACTAGGTCATCGGCACTGTAACTAGGAGATCAGGGAAAATATTTTGAAAAATTATCATCATCCTGCCTTCCTGAAGTTTAAGGGGGGTGGGAGGGAAAGTTGTATGTACTTGGAGGAAAAACTGGGGGTTAGATTTCTTTTATCAGAAAAGAGAAATTTCTGCAGCTTTATAAATGGCCTTGTGGACATCCGCTTTCCAAACCACCCAGGCAAAACAGGAAGGAATTATAAATGTTTAAAAACACATACCCAGCTCACACTATCACATGCCCAACAGTAAAAGCATTCATTTGTCACCTCCTAGACTCTCTTCCAAAATGTACAGAGTTGCTGAGTCTGAGGATGACAATGTCTGGCAATAATATATATGGCATAACATTGAAAGGAAAAAAAAATCCTTTTTTTTTGTGCTTTCCATTTATTTTTTTTATTCATTCTCTCCAACTAGATATTGGGTTACTCTCAGTATTTCTCTCAATGCTTCCCTTCAATGAAAAAAAAAAGTGTTGGGATTTTTTTTTTTTTTGTTTTAGTTCGGTTTTTTTCTCTCTTGTAAACATAAAACAGATCTCTAACTATTTTCAAAGGAAACAGAGAGGGGAGAGAACACTTTCAGGTGTGATCAGCACCGAGCCGTCTCCATACAGCCTCCTGTTCAGCATGGTCTAGGAGCCTGATGTGACCCACTCCAATAGCTTCCATTCATGAATACTGCAAAACCAAAACCCATCATCTTCTTGGCTTCTTATCAGCCCATCACACTTACAGGGCTGGGATCCGAGGGGCTCTCCAGAGATCCTGGAGGATAAGAAACCTCCCACATAAAAAAATTGAACAACAGTTCTCAAAACTGAACTACAAGACTCACTACTAATTCTGGTGCCTAAGGCAGCTAGGGTCCAACACAAAGATGGAGAAGACAAGGAGAAAGGAGAGTTGTGCCCTTTCAGCATCCTACCAAATGTTGTAAGCAACCTGTGCAAAGATACTCCCTAAACTTTGCTGAGTGTGGGGAAAGAGCCATAACAGTCAAGATGCTTGAAAGGGCAATCTGAGGAAGAACAGAGAGCAGGAACAGGAGAGCCCTTCCAGGAGCCACTGCTTCTTCAAACGTTCTTGCAACAAAAACCATTCCATGACAACACTGATTCTTGCTACAGAATCTAAAAGCAAGAACCACATGGAAAAAGAAGTGAGAAACAGAAGTGGGGGGTGTTGTACCCATTCAAAGAGCATTCACATTGGCAGTCTTAGAAGTTCTCTTCAATTTACATATCCAACTACTAGTGAGATTCCAGAGTTTGCTTGTTTCTATTCATTCTTTTTCATTCAACCCCCCTTAGCTGTTTTCCCTCTTCCTCTCCCCCACTGACAACTATTTCCCTTACTTTCCCACTGTGTGCTTTTCTGCAAAAAACATTGCCATTTAACAATGCTGCCAAATAAACAATTTTTTTAGAAATAGTTTTAAACAATCCAGGGTAAGGAAACCACGATATTTATAAATAAGGTTAAATGAGTCAAGTTAGAACATACACTTGTTTTTACAGTAAAAAAAAAAAAGTAAAACCAGCTTTGGACAACTTACAAATTTCTGGCTGTCATCAAACTCTATTTCCATCCTTCTTCATCCTCCCCACTTCCACTTTTTATTGCAGCACAGTCACCTCCCAGCCTGCACTTCAGCCGCATCAGATCTCATACACAGTACTGACTGGAAGTCCTCCAGGCCCTGCTGAGATCAACAGCAAAATCCCACTGGATGTCTATGTGATGAGTGTTTTGGCCAATTTGAGTATGCAATCAGTGGGCAAGGAGGGCCCATGGTGCAGCCAGCAGCAAGTCCATGCTCCAGCCCCTACACATGACAACCAAATTTTCAGTTACAGTGCTTTCTAAAACAAGTAGAACCAAATTGCACTGCAGCTTTTTCACAAACAACTTCTTAATTGTACTACAAAGTAATTCAAATTTAGTGGAGAGACAGAGAGTTGGGTTTTTTCATACAGGAGTTACAACAAGGAATTTTCTTTAGTTTAATATAAGATGATACTGTGCTCAGGACACACTTTATATACACAAGTGCATGAGCAGATACATGTGTATTTACACATTTATATATATATTTATAATTTTACTTTATGTATAAATAAGACACCTAAGAAAATATATTTAAATCAAGTTTTAAGCATTCTTATCTTATCCATGTCATAGGCAAATTCACCATTCTTTTTTTACCAAAAAGGTCCTCTAAGAATATACACTCTACCACTCCTAACATTATGAACTGTGGCCAAAGTTGCTTGCTTGTTCCTTGAAGAGGACTCAGGATCTGATGCAGCTGCCCACCATCAGAGAACAAGCTGGTCTGAAGCCAGATGACCTGGCTCCTGTTCCAGCTGTCACAAGCAATACTGTGCAGATGATGCCTTAGAAGGAAAAGGCGTTTCAGGGCTAAGAAAAAAGAAGTATCAGCTACAATTTCAGGGTGGAGAACTTCCACTCTGTCAGCTTCTAAGCTACCTTATGTTCTGTCCAGATGGATAAATGGAGCAGAGACTGAAGCAAATGTGACTTTCAGATTAACAAACCTTAATCACCCCCCAGTGGCTCCTGAGATACAGGCCAACACTTTGGTCTTGCTTGACAAAAGAGATTTGAACATATGGGCACTAACATCTCACATACATCACATTTTGGAGCAAGACAAGGACTTCTGTCCTTGAGACACTTTGAAAATAGTGTCCTGTTCTCAAAAGCACTAAATATTCACTAGGCTAACTGTGAATATCGCTATTTTTGCTACTAGCCCCAATTCTTCTATGTAGCTCTCATATTCCCTGGATGGGACAGCGAGACAAACAGTGAAACAACATGATTAAATGGCTGGAGTACAGGTATTTGGCATAATAACTAAAAAAGCTGACGCTGATTTTACTGAGATAACAATCTGCCAGCTTCTTATCTTACAACTATGTCTATGTCAGTCCATTTCCCCCTAACATATGCCACCCCCATTCAGGCCATATATCCCTTTCTGCACACAGAGAGCAAATCTTCATTTTGTAGCACCAAAATCTTTGTACAGGCTGTCTGAATGCCACCATTTGTGCTGCTCTTTCTGAGCTCAACACTGAACCACAGGCCCGTGATGTCAGTCTCTGCCTGGCACAGCAGTTCCCACTAGCAGAGCTTAGTTACTCGTCATCTTTTTCCATCTTGCTGTGCTTTGCATGAGCCAACGTTTGCATATTGCTCTTGGAGCTTCCCTCAAAACTTGAAAATACCTTTCCGGTTGAGTTTCAGTCTTTAAATATACTGGCTATATTCTACCAGCCCCACAACCCACTGTTGCATCAAAACATTTATACATGCTTCGTTTCACCTTCAGTCACATATGTGGATTTATCTGGTAGTATTTTCAAGACTGTTGTTATTACAACAGCTAAAATACTGCTGAAAAATCCTGGTATCATGATACTGTCAGATACACCACCAATGTACACTAAAGACAGTTTGAAAGATGTTCCCCCACAGACATAGATATAATTGATTGATATTTTGTCAAAGTAGATGTCCCGGTTTAAATGAGACAAGGTCTTTTGCTGAGGATGAGTTATAAGGAAAAGATCCGAACTCCTTCCTCTAAGCAATTATAAATCCAAAATTAAGAGGCTCCGATTGAAGGAAAAGCAACTTAT
>JAYRBT010000093.1:47170385-47182804 GCA_036023395.1 Myiotriccus ornatus | reverse complement strand
GGAAGGGAGAAAATTCTGTTGCTCTCTAGCTAAAACCACGACAGTAGACTGCAATGTCAGGTACCTTCACCTCTTATAAAGAAACTGCCTTGTGTGTAATTGGCATCACAATATGTATCAGTAGCTTTTGGAAGTAAAAATTATTAATTCTTTCTTACCAATGCCCAAAAAATCACAATCTTCATTTTCTTTCAATGGAATCACAGAGTCTTGGAAAGGCTAGGAACAGAAAACTTGAGCTGTATTTGTGCTTAGTTGTAAGATGTCCTATAGGCTTTCAGAATTTAGTTAAAACAATATCAAGCAGCAGCCACTTCATTTTAGCCATTTTCACACATGCAACTGACATGGCATGCTACTTCCAGACTCTAAGATATACACTGCAAACTTCAGTTTTCAGCCTCTTCTCTTACAAGCTTAATTGTACTCTGACTAACCAATACACCATGCTTTGGAGGAAAGAACCAGGTGTTTCTAAGATGCCTACATCCAGTGCCTGAGCTACTCACACTTGTCATAGTTCAGCTCCTGCTTTATCAAGTCAACTAAAGCCTTTCTGCTAGATCAGAGACAGTCAGTAGGGAACCAGAATCTTTTCCCCCAGCAAGACCATTGAGCTCCAACACACACTTTCAACATAGACACCAAAATGAGTGCATACTACAGAGAAACATGTGAATCTCAAACAAACAGATCAATATTCCACACAGGTGGTAATTAAAATTAAAAACAAGGAAACAAAAACAAAAAACACCTAACCAAAACAAATTAACAAAAACCCTACAGAGGTCACCACATTTATAAAAATGACCTAACAAAAATGTCACTCAGCAACATTTCACTAAATTCAAACATTATTTTAAAAAGAAAGAAAAAGCAGTAGTCACTTGGTATTGAGAAATCTTCACAAAATTTTCCAGATTTGATCAGATTTTGTTTCTCTCAGTTATTGAATTACTACTTTAGTGTCATACCCAGCTAATAATCAAGCTGCTGCTTTAACAAGTGATTAAAAAATACCAAGTCAAAGATTTCCTCGTTTTGTAAACAGATACTTACAAACAAAAAGTAGAATATAACACTAGAGATCAAATACAACTGACTAACTGCAATAGGACTTCTCACATATATTGGTCTCTCCCAAAACTGTTTAGATACCTCCAACAGTGGGACCTGCCGTATTTTTTACATCAAGCATTTTTTCCACTTAAGTCCAGTTAAGGACTCATAGTTACCCACAGGTTCTCTCTCAGACACTAACTGCTCAGATGTAATAAACCATGCTGTCTCAAGGATGAAGCTTATGCTAGGCAAGCAGTGCAATTTCTCAGCCAGCTGATTAACCCCACAGGCTCAGAAAACCATCAGTTCTAGTGTTGCGCCTCACACCAACGCTGCTGAGCAGATGAGCTCTGCTTTTCTTGTGCAGCAGTTCCATGCATTTTCTGAAATTAGACCTTGCATTTCTAACCCCAAAAAGTAAAAAGTAAAAAATAACTTCACTTCTGACACTTTCTCTTTTTTTTCCCCCCTTTTTTATAGTTTCTTCCAAGGGCTGTGAGAAAGGACACAGTATATGCCAAAAAAAACCCCACACGCTTTCCAAGTTTTGCTCAAATACAGCCTGAAGGACTACTGTGAAACAGCAAAGAGTAATCTGGCTATCTGGCTACAGGAATTCAAATGAACAAAAGCATCACTCGGGCTTTCAGGAACATATTATCTAGCAAATCTGTTTTAAAAAATGAAATTATATAGACAGATTATATATATCATGATAAATGCTTCATTTTATATTGAATCTTTCAACTCAAGGCTCACATCTATTCTCAGATACTCAAATCCCTCTCAATTTCTCCAGCTCGAGCAAGCAGTTAAACAAAGTAGGCCTCAACAGTCAGCATTGAGTGGCTTGAGTTATGTGGGGTTTGGGGACCTTTACTGGCATTGAAAAAAATCAATACATCTTTGGAAAAACAGTTCAAAGCCTGTTACCTAAATCACATAATCCTCAGCAAAAACAACACTGCCTAACTTGCAGGTCTCTGTGACATGAAGTTCTGCGATGCAATTATGCTGTTGTCTCTATCTCAGCAGTGCCCCTGGACACTGGCAAGAGTTAGGAGTGGCTCCATACTGATCAGCATCTCAATCATTAACTTTTAGTTAATCCACCTTTTTTAATTAATCTTTTGCAGCAATCACACATATATCTCCCCTTGCATTCTAACACAGCACAATCACAGAGCACAAAATCTCTAGTGCTGTCAAGCAAAAACATCCCAGACACCACCTTTCAGCTACTAGAACAGACTACTTCTTCTGTAACTATAAATGCAGAAACTTACTGTAAAAGTTTCAGTGGGAAGATTTTTTTTACAGTATAGACATGCAATTGGCATTATTATTATTCAGTTCCATAATGCTCAGAAATAAAACCCTGTTTTCTCTAAACCTAACATACTCTAGCAGCAATTGGCTTATTCTCCAGGTAACAGTATTCAGTCAACTCATGGGCCAGTCAACTCATGGGCATGGAATTTCAAGGACAGAGAACAGAAAAAAAAAGCACAAACTACAGAATTACCACCTTATTTCACCTTTTGTGCTACATCCTCACTGGATAATGTATCACTCCATGTATTTGAATTTAATTAAGTTGCTATGGGAGATTCACGGCTAAGCTAGCAGCATCACCTTACACTGACCCACTGTTTTCATGATTGCATTTCACAAGAAGCAACATACTGCTATAGCAACCTCCTCTCAATAACAGCTCAGGGCTTCTGATAGCATTGTGTTCTAAAGGTCTGTTGATCTTGACTTTAGAAGGAAGTGGTTACTACTTCTTGGAATGGCAGTAGTTTTAAAATCTGAGGGGGATGCTTTCATGATATGAATGTGCCAAAATAAAGTCCTGAGTTTAGCAGCCACTTTAAAAAGAAGTTCACGGAACGTAATTGAGAATGTTGCAAAAAGTGCAGTCATTTCTTACAATTTCTGCTTCTAGCAACAACAATTTTAACTCAATCGCAAGCGAAGTTCTTTTGGTCTCCTGAATGCCCGCAAATGGAGAGTGTAAGACAAGCTACTAGTCACCAGCAATCACCATTCATGTTTTTTTCTGTTTCTTTGATTTGATGGTAGCTAGCGAAAAGTCTTGTTTACAGAAATATGGTAACCTATGACAATATTAAAATGCAAGAAGACGAAAAAACTTGATTGCCTAACAGTGTGCAAACAGTAGTTACAGGCTTCTTATGTCTACAAGTAGATAACAGAGTGTAAAACAGGCAAGTATATTTATTACCATTTGTTTGTATAGGTCCTGAATACTAACAAAACGCAGCTTGCTTTTCCTGCTGTTGAATTCAAATGTATTTTCTTTTTAAAACCAGACACAAAGTAAGTCTGATGCACGAAGGCACAAAAGCATATAGCTGCCACTGAAAACATATACAGGTAGCTGTGCCTATATCACAATCTATGCCAAATATCTTTGCTGCTCATCCTCTACACAAAACGTATTTGGCAAAGAGGATGAGCAGCTTTACAACGAGAATCCAAAATGAGAGTAGACATCCTGAAGTGGCGATCTCTCTCTGGGCAATGAACATTCACTGATGTTTGCACTCTGCTGGTGTCAAGTCAGACTGAATTAAAACTGCATTTTTGAAAATTATTGAAGTAATCTTCACCTAGAAGTCACACTGGCCAAGCTACTACCACATACAGTGCTACCAATGCAGGCCATTCACCTTCTATTCCCAAGATGCACCATAAAGATCATGCTGGTTAGAGCACAGCTCTCAGATGAACACTCAGATTCAATGCATCATTCACAAACCTCATATGATAAATCATCACTTAGACTTACAATAACAGACGTAACTGCTAACAATTGCTTAACATTTCTCTGCAAATTTACCTTCTAATGGCAGAACACTTGTTGCCTGAACACTGCTAGAGAAGTTGGGTATAAAACTCCTTTTCCAATACTAACAATAGCAGCATACACATTTAAATACACAATGACTATGTCCCTATTTTACCCATTCACTTGAAGTTACTAGCTAATGACACCTGGATCTACAGTCACTTTTCCTCACTCTGGTCTTGGTCCTGTCAGCAGTTTATGCAGGTGCTCAGATTTCTGCTGTCCTCATTAAGTGAAGTAAGACCGAGCCTGTCACAGAGCTCTTCAGTTTTCAGCTTGTTGCATCATCCAAATACACAGTGCCAGCCACATAAGCAAATGGACAACTGAAGAAAACTTTTAATTCATTCCCAACTATCATATGTAAGCCCCCAAGCCTCATACTTCTGATGCTGAAGAATGAACTTTTTTTTTTAGATTTTCTCCTCAGATCTAAGACATACTTGCTCTGAGGTACACATGGAGATATTCTGGTAATGAAAGAACTTTCTCACAAGCACAGTCCCACAATCCTTAGAGGTAAACCACTCACCAAAATACTGAATGCCTAATGAAAACAAATTAAAATTGTGCCACATTAAGAAGTCTGGGCTAGATCCCAAAATTACCCCCACAAAAAATTACTCTGCTCCTATCTTTATTAACTTATTTGGCTTTACTGGAATTTACAGGCTGGAGAATTCATTCAGTTAAACACTGCCCTCTCCTGGAACTATCTCATATTTTTCTGGATCTTAAAATGAAATTAGTTCAGGCTTTTCCAGTCACTATATATGCCATAATATTTTGTGAACAATTTTAGTCTGACACTGGAAAACCCGTGCTCTGTAAGGAATATCATGATTTACTCAGCTCCAATAATGTATGATGTACTGTTCTGTACTTACAGGTCTCTAACATCATATGAAATGTGATCTTCCTGGATAAATAAATGGTGTACAAATCTGTGCCAACTTTCTAGAGCTTTTAAAGATGGCAACATTATGGGAAAAAAACGGTACTTTCTACAGAGCTTGTTGTACTGCAGGGCATTTTTGGACCTTCCACTGTCTCAACTTGGTTTGAATTAATACTCTATAAAAAAAAAATGCAGTAACTGTACTTGATGCCCATGACATTTATCTGAAAACTCAAGAATAATATCAAAAGACTAGCAAATCAATATGTTATAAGCATTACTAAAATGACTGATAGAGATTCCACTGGGAATATTTTATTGGCTACCTTCCAGGGGAAACCAACAGTAATTCCTCAAGAGGGAAACCAGTAAAATATTTCTAACCACAGAGAGAAGTTACCTCCTGCTTGCAATATACAAGGGATATAAAGGATCAGATTTAACATTTGTACTTCACTGCTTAGAACCTCTTTCTCTATTAGGAAAGCAGCACCGCAGCTTTGCACAACAGCTCTGTTCAGAAGTCTGCTTTATGTTGAGAGCATCCTATAAAGCAAGCAGTTTTGATGCCCAGGCAGTATAAAGAGAATAAACCAGGTCTAAATACTAACTACATGGTAAACCCAGCCTGGAAGGCACGAGCCACTCTCTTCCTATGTCTGTGACCCCTGGCAAGGCTGCCCCCTCACTCGTATGCACACAGACTATCACTCCCACTCAGAAGAAACTGGGGACTGGGATCCAGAGTTTTACTTCAGCAATTACCCTCAGAGATTACAAGCAAACCGTGAGGAAGAAATAATGTATCCTTTTGTGTGGTTTCATCCACAACTCTGCTTGCTCCTAGTGGCTTGACTATGTATCTGCCATCCACCAAGAGCAGCAAACAGAGTAAAGACGTGGTAATCTGAACAGAAAAGAAGTGGTCAGGGATGATCCTGGGCTGAATATTGCAGCCAAACTGATTTGAAAGCCATGAAGCTGTCAAGCTGTCTATGATCCCCACCTCAGTGGGGCTAATTGAATTTTTCTCTGCTCCTTTGTTGGTGTGCTAGGTTGTTTCCTACTCCCACACCTACAAGGCAGAAGTCATCTCCTCCTTGAGAAACTACTAAATTTGTTCACCACAATGCAATAAAATTACTTAAATGATCATAAATTACCTTAGTAATTTTGGATTATTATCCTGGTTTGACCTTTCTGTTTTTTTCATTACTCTAACACCATTTCAAACACGTTCATTAGTCCCCGGACCTCTCTTCCAGATCCATCTTCCTCTGACCTCTCCCCTGCATTGGCTGTGCTGCCCAGCAGCTGAGACAGCCAAGTGGATCACCTTCACACGCTATCTAGGTCTCCACTGGAGGTGCACAGTGAACCACACAGCCTCACTGACGGGCACCACTAACACCACAGCAATCTCTGCCCCAAGGAGGTCACACAGAGTTCAAGCAATTTCACATTGTTCCTCACCATCTTCAGAAATCTCTCTTCTTTACTGCTAGCACAGCCACGAAACTTGTGAGTTTTCCCTTTCTGAACTGTTTAGTGGAGGTATGGCTCCCCCATAGGAGACTGTACCTTATTGACAGCTTGATTGTTTTAACTTTTACATTACCATTTTAGACTTTAAGGAATACTCAAGGAACTAAAAGAACCCACAGAGCAGAGAATGAAGAACACACTTGAGAAAGATTAGTATTTTATTGCAGGAATAAATGCAAAAATAGTTTGTGCTCCTCCCTAAGTCAGCCATTTCACACAAATCCACAGCTACATGCCACCATAACTGAGACAAGCTCCTTCTCTTAAGTTCATGACTCTTTGACTCAAGCATAAAATAAAAATGTGGTCATTTATGCAGTCTCAAGATACCAGCTGTAAAGCCTTAGTCTGCTGTAGATGAGATAAATACTCCAGTATAGCAATGAATTCTACCTCTATTTTAAAAAGATTGTGAAATCTCTAATGCCCACCAAAAATCTCTAATTCCCTACCAGTGCTTTGCATACAACTAAAGTGCTCAAAATCCTTGTTTGCAATAGAGATAAAACTAATTTTACCTTTCCTTTTGGACATAATACACAATCTAAACACGACATTTTATCATTTTATCATTTCCCCACGTAAAATCAAGGATGATATCTGGTGTACAAGAAATTGACTAAATAAACACCTGATCTTCCCAATTATTTTGGTTTATTTATGCTTTATTAAAAGTGGTTCAACACTGACGCTGAGCAGGAGGGGAACAGGGTTCCCACAACAGAATCTAGACTGCTGCGACTAGAGAAATGAACAAAAGGGGAACTCACAAATCCAGGGCAGCAGGCTTTTTCCTGAAAATACCAAGTGCAGAATCTTTAGCATTTAAGAGTCTTTGTCTTTGAGAATATCTAACATTCCACATTTCTTTTTCCCATTTCAAAGACTGAAGGAAAAACGAGGATTTTATAAGTGCAAGAAAAAGCCAATTATAAAAATAACAATGCATTCTTGATTATAGTCTTGGTTTTCCTATTGGGTTTACTATTGTCTCAATGAAAAAGCTACACACAATTGTAGGGATTATGCTAGCTATACAGAATAACTTCTTTGTATTGGAACAAATCAAATTTTTGACAATGTAGGTTCACGAGATTATATATAAGGACTATACAAAATACCATATCTTAAATTTCTATGTTATGCATAACACATAAATCATTTTCTAAGTTAAAAAAGAAATACAGAATGCAATAAAAATAACTCAAGAAAAATCAGTGCACAAACAAGGAAACCTGAAGCAAAGGATGGAAAAGAAAAGCTGAATTTTGAGACTAGAAAAAGAGCCAACTTTCAGTGTGTTTTTAGCTCATTAGTTTTATACAATTGTCCAATCTCAATTCTGTATTGCTATTAAAGAACTTGTACATGCAAGCGTTCTCCTCCTTATTTTACTGAAATTGAGAGATGTCCTGAAGGATACGAGAACAGTGCTTCAGAGGTCTTACAGTGAAATTAGACCAACCATACCACAACTAAACTCTACAGCAAAAGTCTATACTCTATTTCTGCTGTAAATAATAGACCAGGGTTGGGTCTTGATAAAGGTTCCCAGGTATTACACTACCAGACAAAATAATGGAAGTACATTAAATATTTCAAAGTACTAAAATGAATACAATTGTAATCCCACTGAAGATATTATCTGGTGATTAGTGACACGGGCAGCCTAAACTAAAGGGCTACTCGAGAAAAACAAATCCAGCCTGAAAAATTTAGAGCTGGAAGTTATGAAGAAAAGCTATAGTACCTGGTAAAGAAGAGGTCTGTCCCAGAAGTATTTTCTGAAGAGCTTAATGTCCAACTCCAGCAAGTGCTGTGCAGTGAGGCTAAATGTCAGCCTCAGAGCTCCCGATGAATGAACAAGCTGCACACAGGCACCGTCACAGATCTCTGCTCTTGAAATGTCAAGCAAGTTACTGCCATGGAAGCTGGAATGAATTACTCTCTGAAGTGCTCTGTGCACAGGTAGAAGCAAAGCATAGCCCCAGTGAGCTTCTTGTTCGCCTTCAGCACAACTTGTCAGGACCCCAACAAACCCACTACAAAAACCAGAGGCAGAAAATCTGAAGCACTGACTGAAAACGCAGCTGGACAAATACTTACCAATTGCTCCTCTTAGCCTTAAGAACACACAGCTACTTCTAACTATCAACTGGCAAAAAAAAAATATTAGCTCCAGATGGTTACTCACTAGTAAAAGAAGCCAGAAAGAGCGAGCTGTGACAACACCTGTTTCTCCTGATTGCTATAAATGAGCAACACTACCTTTTCCTGTAAATGTTGCCATATATAGCCATAGGACACAACTGGCAGCTAGCAGATTTGTTATCCCAAAACAGTGGAAAACAGAAAGTATCTCAAGGGAATACAGTATTGTTTGAACATTACAAACAAATGAGACAGTCATAACAGAATGCACCGTACTGAAGTACAGATAAGTCTCACATAAACTATAGCCTGCATGGAGCCAGAATTAAAACAGTCACATAACAAAGTAAAAATGTATCCCAATTCTTGTGTATCTCTATTTGCAAAAAAAAGCCAAGAGTAAGAAGGGGTGTCTGATGCAGAACATTTGGTATCTCAAGACACATACACACACACCCCCTGTGCAGCTCCTCAGGGCTGTACAGACAGAACTCCAGACAGCTGAAAGGTGCCAGAAAGCACTTGTCCTGTAAGTCATTTATCAGTGTGGCAGCATTCTGGCAAAACAATCATAACTGCAGCACTGGCTTTATTGCTGTCTCCCTTATTCGTTCAAACCTGAGCTTTAGAGAGGACACAGTCTGCCAACGTTTCATGAAAGTCAGGCCCTACGGTTCTGCTTATAACAAATATTTCTATGTATATTTTTTAAGGGATGTCTTTTCTTATTTGCAATGCATCAGGATTCAGCTGTAATAGTTCTGGGAGAGGTACCTGATGGTGCAGCTGGTCCTCCGTCATTTAACTGACTATTAATTGACTTGCAAATGTAACAAAAGATGCAAATAACAAACTTCCTTTAATTGTAAATACAAGTTTACCACTTTAAATTATAATACTGGCAAAAAGCAGCAGAAACCAGCACTAAATAGGCAACTCGTTCAAGATAAACAACAGTATTACCCACGTTCCCTAACTGATAAGACATTTGCAGAGGAAGCATGCTGCAAGCCATTATACTCAATTTGCGAAGACCTCAACTAGTTTGGAGTGTCCATGTTGTAAAGCCAAATCTAATGGTGTTGCTCCCTCCTCACTAGGTAATGCTAATGCTGATGACCCTCCAGGCTGGGCTGCCAGGAACAGGGAAAGCTTAAACAAGTCCAATTTCATCACAAGTTGGAGAAGAGTTTCTTTATGTTTAGGCTCTGAAAAAACACAGCAAGCAAAACAAAATCATCAGTAAGAAAATCCAGCATTTTATTTGCTAGGCAGTATTAAAAGACACTTGTTATCATCTGCAGAAATATCACAGCTCAGGTTCAGACTTAAAAAATTACTTCAGCAGAAACATTTTTGGTCTTTCACTGAAATCAACAGTTAGTTACTTAATTGCATATGTGGAGCTAAAGGATATCTAAATACCATCTAATTTCATCAGTCAAAGAAAACAGTTTGAATTAGGTAATCTTATTATTTCTCTCTTTCTTTATATATAGTATAGTATTCAACATCAATAAATGCCCCAATATACTGCAGAAGACTTCAGGGGCAATTTTCCTGCTGCTTTGTATTGCCTCAGCAACACAAAACATCTGGCAACACAGTCAAATATCTAAATTTAAAAATTTTAAAGAAAAAAAGGTGGTATGATTTTTTCCAGGCAGGCTGATGGCAGGCTGTTTATCAGGACAGTAAGAGCAGAGAGAGCTATAAGCTAACACCCAAGAGCATAAAGTATGCCACAAAATTCTTGTTTCTTCTCAGAAAGGTGACCTCATGTGACAATCCTTCCTCTCCTCTCTACTTTTCAGCACATAATCATCAAGTTCAGTGGGATGAACCTTAAAATAAGATATACAACAATGACTTAATCACTGGATGCTGAATCACCATTCAAGACATTCCCTGGCCTTTATTCAAAGAAAGATTCATCTGTCTACATACATTCTCAAACAAAAGGTCTCTGCAATTTAAAGGTAATAAATAAAATATTCTCAAGTGCCAGTCAACCTGTTCCCTACACTGATATTTTGCTATGAAGTTAAATATGAGGGTACTTCCACAAGGGTCAAGTATTTAAGGGCAGTTACTCTACAGCTCTTAGAACAACCATCTGAAATCTATTAAGCTTCCAGTTATTTATGAAATTTCATCGAAATTTATGATCCCTATTCAACAGACTTCTTCTTCCCTTTTACCCAACCACTTCAGAACAAGTAACTGAAAATTATACACTCCAGCAGCAATGGCAAGGTGAAGCTCCTGAAGCATATGTAGGTATGTGCACACACTGATGTAAATGATAAGAGTTGAAGTCAACAGCAAAATTGTCCAATTTCCTCTCTGCATCAATATTTACAAGGTAAACTGTCTACAGAATGCCATCCCCTAGCAGAGACACCAGTTATGTCATCAAAAAGCTAAGAAGCATGTTTTTCAGAAACACTTATACACTGAGCAAAGGTGTTGTGTAGTTACACTCAAATTCAGTAGCTCATGGCAAACTCCTATTCAGTTTAAATACTCCCTCTGAAAGTGTCAGGTATATTTAACTTTTAAAAAAATCCTGAAGAATCCTCAAGCGGTCTCTAGTCCATTCTTTGCCTTTAGCCTGAGGTTTGTCTCATCTCTTCTAAACACCTTCCAGCAACAAGGGGTTTTCGTAACTTGCTTGGGCAATATACACCAGGGAAAATTTTACCTTCACCATAACAGCAATCATTTAGCTCACTCTTTCTCAGTATAAGCCTTCTGCTTCTTTTCCCATCTGAATGAAAAATACTTAATTTCTTTCCTTTCACAGTTTTCTTTCACATAATTGAAGGCTGCTGTCATGTCTCAGCTGAGTACATCCTCTTAACAACAGGAGAGCTGCCTTCTGCAAAGACCTTTCTGAGGGCAGGGGGAAGTCATCAACCCCTTTTTGAAAATGTTGGACCTAAAGTGTTATATCCAAAAGAATCCCTTTCACATTGCATAAAGCCAGAATGGCAAGGAATCTGAAGAAACTGCTCTACCACTCCCCAGAGAAAATTACTGTAGGATCTCCACTGGTGATAGAATTTTTGCTCTGAGTATTTGATTGCAACCCATCCAGACTTTCTACCTTCAATTTCAAGTGGAATCAAAAGTTTCAGAGTCAAATCCCAGAAAACCAGGCCACACTTCATCCAATAAGCAAAACAAAATCCAGACATCAGAGTAAAAGGGAGTTTCAGGACACAGACTCTAGCACTGTAACAGCCTGCAAACCTAAACGTAGTGTCTGAAACCTATTTTTACTGCAGTTCTAACAAAAATAGACACATCAACCTTTAGATGCAGGTATAATTCTTTAAACCAGAATATCACTAAACATATACAGAAAATGTACCTAAGTATTTCTAGAACACACATATAAAAAGTCATGTCATCATTTATTAAAAAAATTCGTGTTCAAACTCATTCTTTCTTATGACTAGCCAACATGTGATCTGGTGCATTAGTCTACCTATGCAACAATTTTCTCCCCAGGTTTTGGGCAATAAAAGTTTTTCTTGGTCTTCCCATTTCAGATTCTAGGCAAAAATACATCCAGCTGGGCACATGATCTAGGGCCACGGAGGTTTTTCCCTCCAAGGTCTACAAAATATTTCTGATTTCAGTTTTTGGAGTCAATGATCATTGCTATATTTTAGTTACCTACTTTAATATGAACTATAGTGTTTACACCACTATTAAATGAGTTGGCATGTATGTTTCAAACTTTTCAAGCACGTGCAACCCTAAAGTCCACTGAATCCAACTCAAGCCTTTGCAGACTGCTTTGCTACATGGAACCACAGAAAACCTTGGGTCAAAAGGAACCTTCAAAGACCACCTAGACCAAAGACCCTGCCATGGACA
>JAYRBT010000093.1:47159118-47170375 GCA_036023395.1 Myiotriccus ornatus | reverse complement strand
GGACAGGAATAGCTTCCATTAGAGAAGGTTTGCTCAAGACCTTCTTCTATGGAGAAACATTTAAATGAACAGGGCTCAGGCTTCCCAAAACAAGTGGCTGATGTGCCACTTAAAAAATGGGAGCCCTCAGTACAACTTCCTCCTCAGTTAGATGGGATTTGAACACACACAGCTTCAAACCTCCTCTGATCATTCCTCTGGTGGAAGCATACCCTGGCCCCTCTGTTGCAGAGTAATTGAAATGGGTTACAGAGCAGAAGGAAATCCAAGAGATGCAAGGCAGAAGACCAAGAAAGCATCAGACTAACTACAAACAATGAGCTAGGTAGGAGAAGCCCCTGCTGTTCAGACATGGATGCCCTTCTCATGATACTGTCATCTGAAGTGAAAAACGATGCTCAAAGCCTGGATCTCTCAATTGCTCAGAGAAGGACGTAACAACTTGGACACAGCATGAAAATGTTTATTAGTATCTTCCCTTTTCCAAGCTATACTTCTTAACAGACACTAGTAACACCATCTGTGCTTTGCACTGGCCCCAGTGCTATTTCTGTGCTTCAGAGACTCTCCCTCACAAGGACTGTAGCAGACTCAACTCTATGCCACCAGTCTGGACCCCAGCAGAGTACGAGCCAGTGATGCAAGTCACTAGCACTCCCTTGTCCAGAGCATTTATATGTACACCAGGGAGCTGAAATACCCAGGAAATGCTGTGGTCCAGAACCAAGACCCTGAACAAACATCATGCATTCAAAGATTAAAATGGTCACTAAAAACAAAAACTCAGAATTGCTCTTTGATATGGAGCACTTAAATTCTGTTGAAGTCCAACTTTAGACACCAAAGTGGGTTCTTTAGATGCTTCCACCTATATATTAACTACATATTTATATATATATATTGTTAATGATGAGACAGCAGATAAATTATGCTAATTCAAACATCAACCAATATTAAACACACCAAACATCTGAGCACATCCTAATCCTCAGATTAAAAACACAGAAACAAAAAGGCAAACTTTACTCTGAACTTTGGCCTGGGGCCACTGGGTTTCCATGTATATTGTGACATCACCAAAAAAAAGCAGGTAAACTTGCTTTGAGCATGATAAAATTAGGAGTTTCCCACTCAGTAAAAACGGAGCCTGTAGGAAGCCTTCCCTGATGAGGAATAGCCTTCCCTCTGCTCTGACACTGCAGCAGATAAGTTACCCTTCTGCTGGCCAAATCTGGTGGCAGTATGAATAAGCCTGCTACAGAAGAAATGAGTTTTAAAAATTATAATAATTAATCTTTGCCGTTTGAAAACACCAACCATCACAAAAATTTCTATTATCTCACCACAAATAGTCTAGTAACTGATTTTTATCTGCCCACCCTAACAATCTTCGTCTAACCTTATGCTATATTTGTTCATGACCAGCTTGAATGCACATAGCAGCAAAACCACCAAAAAGCTTCACTGGCTGCTTTCACCCCTAGTGAACTTAGAAACAGCATTCACATTCCTCCCCATCCTTTACCTCTCTAGATGATATGTTCACTAGGCTACCTTCTTCTTACTACTCCCACATGGCTTGCCCAGGAGTGAGCAGAACCTGATGACATAAAGCAATAATTAATAGCTTCAAGATACTAAAATCTGAAATACAAATTGTGAAGTCGTAAGTTTAAATGGAAAGGTAAATATGTTCTTTCAATACAAGAAAGGTATTTTTTACCCCAAGGATGGTCAAATGCTGGGACAGGTGACCCAGAGAGGTTACAAACTGTCTGTCTGTGGAAATGCTCAAAACCTGATCCTTAGTAACCTGATACAACTTTGAAGCCAGCCCTGCTCCGAGTGGAGGGTGGGGCCAGGGATCCCTTCACCCCAAATCTGCTGCAGTTCTGTTTCAGAATCAGCAATATCAAAGCAAAAGAATTAAAAGGACAAGATACTAAGCTTTTTAAATAGACCTGCCTATAAAGAAAAGATTTGCATTAAAAAATGGTAAAGTTTGGAAACAACAGGGTTTTACTAATTTTTTTGCTTAAAAGTATTTTCTAGTTTCAGTTCTTTTATCACTTCCTCTTATAGCTCCTTATTGTGACAGAAGAAATGCCATTTTCCCCACACTTTTCACTTTATTTTTCCATTCCCTTGAGAAAGATTTTAAATGTGGCACAACGGGGGCAGGGGGAGGGGAGAGTCTCATTCTCTTTCAAAAAAACTAACACAACAGAAACAAAATCATCAAGAAATAGACACACAAACCTTCTAACAGTGGAAAAAATCCAGTGTAAATAGTTTAACTGCACTCTTAGAAAGCTGGAACAGAATAAGGAAAAAAAGGAAAACACGAAGCTTCTTCAACATATTCATATTTAAATGGTATAAAACACCATTTAGTTTAAATGGTATAAAGTGCCATTTTTCACAACAATTCCTAAGATTTGACAGATGCACTGCTGGCTGATTCACACAAGGTCAGCTACTGCAAGGCGGGTGGTGCTGTAAATGATATGCACTATCAAGACGTTGTTTTGTATTGCATCACAGTTCTCCAGCCAACACATTCTGTTTGAGTTACACAGAGCTGAGTCAAACTCAGTCTGTTTGAAACATTAAAAGAATCCTTTTGTTCTTCCTTGCACCTGAATCCTTTCCTATGTCCAAAAAAATAGACTAAAACCAAGTATTTCTCTCCGACAGAAATGACTAAGCTCTTTCCGGGCCCTGAATCTCATTCATTTCCTGGAAGGAGACTGAAAACCTCAAGTTTTGACAAGCAGGGGGAGACATCAAAACTGGTTGAAAAATACCATGCTTTTCTGGCTTCATACTTTTATACATTACTGCTAATTTTTCCATTTTTCCATTAACTATGAGATTATTTATAAAGGTGTCTTCAGTACACCCCACTTTGATGCATGAAGTCAGGTATGTGAAAGCCCATCTGACAGCATACCTGTGTGAACACCCAGAGACTGGCATCAGTCTACAGAAGAAAAGGAGATGAGGGAAGGTTAAGCTCTATGGCAAAGGTGGGTTTAAAGGAGTTTTGTTTCAACAGTTTTAGCAGCAGGAGGGTTAGAAAAGGTTCCCATCCACTGGCCCCACACAAGAAAGGCTGCCTGTGGTGCCACACCTACCCTATCACGAAATTTCAAAATCCCCAGGATTGTTTCTGGAGGGATATTCCTCATTCTTTAATACTTTAATGCTCCCTCCAGCCGTCTTATTTAAGCACTTGTTTACTGAGCACCACTCAAGTGCTCAGTGCCAGGTGGGGACACCCTTTCAGCCAGAAAAGGAGGCCTCTCCAACCCAGTGCTGATTGAAAGCTGAGGTTAGGTCAGACCAATCTGACCTCTTGAGCAACAGAGCAGGCTCCTGAGTCCCACTACTTACATATTGTCTTAAATAGGAAACTTTATCTCTTGTATCTCTTACAGTACTTGCTCTCTTGTCTCTCTGCGCATCTCCAAGTGCTCAGTGCTTTTCCCAAAAAGCCCCTTCATGATTAGAGGAACCTCAAATGCCTCTTCTCTGCTGTTACTACCATTGACCAGGAGATGAGAATCATACACTTGCTGGGGATCCACATGTTAAAGCATGCTTGGCAATATCTTGCCCCATGTTGCAGTTCTCTGGGTCAGCAGCAGACACTGGAGGACATTTCTCTGCTTCCCAATGCAAGGGCTAGCATCCTACTCCATCTGTCATGCACAGCTTCCAAAGGGGTAAATTCCTACTAGGTCGAAGATTTGTCTGTTTCTCTAACTCCCTGAACATTCTGACCACAAAACAATTACCTCTCCTCACAAATCTTAGCAGACCTATACATACTTATCCAGTATTCCCAGCGTTTTCCTAATTCCATGAAGAACAGGCAGTTTTCTCCCTTTCCTTCCACAGGAATAAAAAGTAATCTAAAATTCTCACTGAGGAAAAGACAGACAGAATTTTCTTTAATTTCCATCAAAAACATGCAGGCAGTTTGAATTTATGCACCTTAGTAGGAATGTGTTAATACCAAGTGGAAAGAGTAACACGATTTACACAGAAAAGGGCAGGGAGAGGGCTATAAAGTGAAAAATGTCATAGAAAATGGGAAGGTGTCCCCCAAAGGCAGACTATAAAGCAGCAAGGTTGAGTATTTCAGTTCACCCCACAAGACCTATTCCTAGAAAATAATTGCAATGGATTTATGAAATAAAATGGAAAATCTCCTTGTTCATGAGAGGGAACTAAACAAGTACAAGACACTGTTCCCTTTCCTGTGATCCACAGTTAGTTTTCATAACTCAGGCTTTAATTATATTGCTTCTATTGATAGCCAAAAACCTAAAAGAGCAGTCTCCCTCTTGAAAATAACTAAATAGTGGCAAAGTTGGCAGCAACGGTTCTTATTTGACTACTGACACAGTTAAGTCACACAGACAACGTGAACTCACTATCTCAGCAGTGCCCCTAAAACAATCGGAAACTGAGAAGCCCTCACCTTCCTGTCTGTAAAACACACTCCTTCCAAGGTGCACTCCTGTGCTCTCAATTGCCCTCTGACAGCTGAGGAATGTAAGCCTGAGTGTGTCAAGTACAAAAAAGTTGCACAGAAGATGCTGAACCTATGTCTGATGGCTCTTGGGGACTTCCAGTACTAGAAGACTGTCATAACCTGATACCCGATGGTACTAAAAAAGGAAAAATTACTTGGAAGCATTTTTCTCATTCGGATTCATTTCTTCTTTCTCTTTTTTTTTTCTTTCCTCCCTTCCTTCTTCTTTTTCTCTTTTTTTCCTTTTTTTTTTTTGCAAACAAAAAAATCTGTGGGAATTTCTTCTTTTTTTTTTAAGCAGGTCTAAAAAGTTATTTAATACTGATTATCTCCACAAACTGAATAATTCAGTTCAGAAGGAATATATCCTTTATGGAGATGCAATAAACAAGAAAGTTAGCTTCTCCCTTCTCCCTTCCCCTCCTTCCCTTTTCTTGAAATACACCAACAAACAAAACATCCAAGCACAGAACCTCTGCTGGGTCCCCACTTTTCTCTTGCAGCAAACTGTTTGTGGGTCAGCTGATCTCAACATCTGACCAGTCCATAAGAGTGAGCAGCTCCTGACATGGTTGTCACACAGGCCATCTGTTACAAGTAAGGATTAGCAGAAGGTTGATGTTTTCTTAGGGTTTTTTGTTGAACTTTCTATAACACGACTATCAACTCCTGATTTGTGCAACTGAAATAATTCCCGAATTATCTGCAGTGCTCCCTAGACAATCCAGGGTTTCTTTATCCAATCCTTCTTACACTGTATAAAAGGAATACAAGTACTTTTCCTGAATACCAAAACTACTGTGAATAAAGTGTTCCTCCATCTTTCCATTGAACCACAGGTTTCAATATCCTCATAAAAAATGAATGAGGTCTAAAAACACGAGATGGTGCAACAAGTTTCTTCAGCAATGTCACTGACAGGTATTTTTTCTCCAACAAAAATAGCCCAGCAGCTCTGAAAATTGGCAGAATCTCACAAGAATGAGGTCCTAACAAGTGGTGAATGATCCTGTCCATATCTTTCACGACACTGATACTAAAAAGAACAGCCTTACAATATTAAGCATCAAGACACCATTAGAACTTTGAGATAAGGAGTCATAGGGACAGCAGTTGGAGATAACAGTTTTCATTCTCTTTCAAAATCCTCATAGATTTCTAGATCCTGTTTCTCATCCGTTTTGATCTTTTGGAGACAAAAAAAAGTGCAGGGACAAACCTTAATCACCTCATAATGCAAGATGAAGAACCTTCTTTCTTCATGTGCTGAGATCTGAAGCCCTTCTGCCTCAGTCCATTTCCTTCTCCCTCCCTGTCCTGCCCTGCACACACAGGACTCCCTCAGCCACATGCAACCCTTAGCTGTGCTTGATCTCTTGGCTTTCAGGACAAAAACACAGTGAAGAGGACATCACAAGGAAGTAACTTGAGTCGGTGCTCTTGAGTCAGATGACAGGATCAAAACCATACTTTCAGAAAGGAGAAAGGATTAAAGAACCAAAGAAAAACTATACAAACCACCTAGAGGATAGCAAAGTAGATGTCAGGCCTAACCCAAGCCTGGACCTCAGAGACAGAGACAAAAGAAAGGACTGACCTCCCTTGGGCTAAAGAAAAAGCTGTTCAGAAACCTTTCAGTAGCCCTCACTCAGTGAGGGTGGTCAGTAAGCACTGTCCAAACAGGAGCGCACTGGGAGATCCTCACTGTGCATGAGCATCACTACCAGGCCCCGGGAATTCAGATCAGGTTTTGTTCTATTCAGAGAGAAGGCAAAAGACAACCGTGCTTCTTTTAACAGCATTCATTTAACAGCGATGTCTGCGGTACAAAGGGAGATGTCACCTCTTCAAGTGCAACCGTGCCCATGAGGCACACCCAAGGCAGCATGCTGAAGACATGCTCACCTAACACTTCGAATATTCAGAGAGACTCTGGGGCACACGTCTCAGCTTTTTCACTGTATTCAAGTTTTGTTTATGTATATATATATAAAAATATATATAATGTAATATATATTTTATATATATTTAAGTCTGAAAAGTGAAAAAGTATGAAAAATTCATGGAAACAATAAAAAAAAAAAACAAACAAGACCTGTAAAAGTCTCACAAGAGTAAAATACTCTTTTTCCATGTAATGTTGCTGTAAACCTGAAAATTATCAATTAGCATAACTAAAAATTAAAGAATTTTGCTGTGTGGATAGCAGTTGCATTGGCAGAGCTTACTCTGCACCCATAACACACTTAGGATAACTTTTCCCTGTGTTTCAAGAAAGAAGGTACCCAGCTGGCTATGCCCAAGCATCTCTCAGTACCACTGGTATTCTGCTGATGCCTGGGTTGTGTTTAAACTGCTTTTGACAAAAAACTTAGCCAAGCTTGTGAACAAAACTACAGCTGACTTCTTCGGGCTTTGAATTACAGTCCTCATTCTTAAGATCCAACACTTGTTCCAGAAGCTGAGTAATGTGAACAAATATTTACTACACATCAAAATGAAACAAGTAATGGCCTTTTATTTTTCCTCTCCTGTCTAGACAATATTTGAATGAGACTTGATACATGTTTTTACATCTGTTGAAAGAATTGTTTACAACATCCAGACAGAAAGCATCCTTCAGATTTCAAGCTATCTGTCACTAAGAATTAGAAAGATTTAAGACAGGAAAAAAAGAAATAGGCCAAACCCAAAGAAATAGGCTAAGTGCTGTGTTTTTACTTCCCAAAAGCTTACATGAATCTCTCTTCCTGTTTGGCTCATATGGAAGCTGCCAGTCTTCCAATTTTTAACAATTTAAAGTACCAAAAAGAAAGCAGCTAAAAAGCACCACATTTTCAATGAAAAACATGTGAAGCCATCAAGTTTCCAATCTCAGCTATAAATCAGCTGGGTCTGCAAAAAAAATTATATTCTTCAGCAAACCCTAACTACAGTTTTTTGTTTGCAATGAAACCTGAAACTAGGAAAAGTTCACGTGGTTTTCTTACAAAATTTTTCAATAGCATACCCTAATGTAAAGTTTCACATATATTTTCATCCCATTCTTCTACAAGGAAAAAAGGCCACAAAAAAACCCTTGTTTAATGATATGCTCCCCAAAGAACGATCATAGTCATAAGTAAAGCATAAACACTAACAGAACAGTGACAAAAATTACGTTTACTCTGTACATCAGAATGCCTACAGCAATATATTATTCTCTTTTATGACCACTTCCTTTTTGTCTGTGCAGATAAAATATCTCACTTGGTTAGAATCATGGAAGCAAAACTTCACTGCTACAGTTCTTGCTTTTTTTAAACAGCTCTTTAAAGCTTTTAAAGCTCTTTAACCTTTCAAAGGCAGTGTCCATTTATAAATCAAGAACTGCATTCACAGAGAGTCAAGGCAGAAAAACTTCCTGAAGAGACAGATTTACAGTAACCATTTATTATCCTTTTTAACTCTCTGGGCACAAACCAGATCTCTGATTACCCCTCTCACACCTGAACAATTTTTTCACGTTAACCACAAAATAAAGTGCAAGAGTTGAGAACGTGGATAAAACAGTGAGATACTCTGCTCTGAACTGTGTACCAAACCACTGTTAAAAGCTTTCTGACTTAAAATAAAACCCTACCACCTCTGGGCCATGTCCAAGGGTGTTCCAGGTCGATGGTAATTCTTCGTTAGCAATGGCCATCATCAGGTTATTATCCAGCAATTGCAGATCTTTCATTCTTAGCCCAAATTTATCCAGCAACAGCTTGTGACTAGTGGTGGTGACACATTCTGCACGACTGACCAAAAAGCGAGACAACTTGCAAGACAGATTCTCTCTGTAAGTGATGGGACAGCTGGGGACCACAGGTGAGTAACTCCCTGTGTACATTAATACAGAGACAGAAACTGCTTCCTGGCATCTATGGCCTGTAATTTTAATTAATCACTAACACTATCTACGTTCAGAAAATACGTAAGTTATTTTTTATTCCCCTCCACTTCTAAGAGCTGTGACTGCTCATTCAGAATTATTTAATTCTTCTCTCTCATTACATTTATTCGTCATAGGCCATCCACCAACCATTTCTAGTGATGAACTTGGATTCAACTGGACTGCGAACTGCCATTCCTCCCAATTACACTAATATAATTAAGTCTAGAACCAGTCTTTTTAGGTGAGCATTCTTTAACTACAATAGGTTCTTGGCAGACTTGATTTAATGTTGTATCAACTCTCTAACTTACAGCTGGGACCCTTAAAGTCCAAGGGAGTTTGTTTTTCAAACCTCTTCAAGACTTTGTGTTTCCTCTCTAACTGCTTTGACATCTAAGAGAGAGTGGATGTCATACATCTAATAGAGGTGCAAGCTGTACCTCTCACTGGAGAGCTAACCATGATGTACTAAGGGCACAAATCTAAATTTTCCTAACCATGATGTACTAAGGGCACAAATCTAAATTTTCCAACATACTCCTGTATACCCCTTGTATAACTACAAGTGCAATCCAGTAACTGCAGAAAGAAGCATGTACTTACCACAACTGCAGTTGTTTCTAAAGTGCTCTGTGTTCCCTTATGTTTAACTTGGCCACTACAAAATAACACTAACATCAGGAGGCTATATTTTAACCTCACATTTTATTTTCATCTGTTCATGCCTTCTGCCACGATTAAGTGTTGCCTGCAGCCCTCTGTTTTTATTCCTAACCCAGAAGCAACCATTTAACAATGTCATTTCAGGCACCTTAAAAAAAATTTAAGAGCCTTGGAACTAGCCTAGCATTGCCTTTTCTCCAGTTGTAATCCATGACAATCATTTACCGTTTACAGGACTAAAGAAGCCACCATGTAGGGGTGATGAACTTTCCTTTTTTATACTCTGCACTTATTTTCAGACCCTAAATCCCCTTTAGAACACATGAACAAATAACAAGCAGATCCTGTTGCACAGATACATCACGTCTATAGCCACCTACTTGCATAAATGAAAAGGTCACAAAGCACACAACAGAGGTGGCAAGCTGGGTTTATGTTACCTCCGTGAAGGAGACAATGCCAAGGCAGAAAGCCAACTGGGAAGCAACACATATACCCCTTGTTCGGGTTAGGTGACCCTGGAACGGTTTCCCAGACACCTCTGTACCATGTGCAGCTCCAGCAGAGCTCCAAGCATCACAAGCCTCCAGTAGGAGGATCTTGCAAGCCAGGTTGACTGCCAAACTGAGAGAAGGCTCAGAAAAAACAGGACTTTTGCAGGTGTTAGGATGCCCAGAGACAAACAGGTAAGTCATAGAATTAACACATTAAAAATTTTGCTGCCCCTGAAGACTGCATTTTAATGCATACCCAACTATGCAGGTCCAGCAACACTGTCTACATCTGATACTGTGCTCACGTGGGTTGCTGCAAAAGGCAGGATCACTCCTGGCTGGTCAAACTTAGCCTGGATCCCAAAGGCCATCATTCAAACTCATGCATTTTCTCCACTGCAGAGCCATAAAACAGTTATACCAAATTGTCCAGTAATCTGCAGCTTTGAAATGGAGTTGGGGTATAGGAAAGAGTTGAGAAACATACACAGGAGTTAAGGCTCACCTGGAACTATGGACTGAAGAGCGTTGTCACTAACTTGCTCAGCAAACGTTGTGTGTCTTTTCAGGCATCCATCATAAACAAAGTAAAACTTGGCATCCTCTGGGAGATAAATGTCATCAAATTTTGCACGTATAGCCACCTGTCCCTAGAAAAGGAAAGTGCACTGAGAAACGTCCAGTAAATTTCTTATCTTCAACAAATCCACTGATGTCCATTTCAGATGCAAGTTTATTATAACCTTTATAACTCTGCTGTAGAGAGGCTGTGATACAATAACAAACCCGCGGTTTTCTACTTCCACTTAGAAAATAACACTGGTTTTATGCCTGCTCAAGCAAAGGTGATTTATAAAACTGCCTTTTAAATAATGTCTTTCAACTAATTCCCTTCATCTCAACCCACAAAAATGACTTTTTATTTAAAATGCATCAGAACAATTCAGTCAGTGAACCCAAATATTTTGCTATTTACAAAACAAGTTTTGTTTTAAAAAATAAAAAATTAGAAATTCAAAAGTGCTTGAAATGATCTTAGACTCAGTTTGCAAAACGAAAGTACCAATGTAATTCTAAAAATGATTATGCTGGTTTCCAAGAATACTAGTTCCCAGATACCTGCTTCTGGGTTTCTTTATAGTAAATAGAAAGCAACCAGCCAAGAAAAACCTGTCATACAATAGCTTCAAAAAAGAACAGGAAAGGGATCTGAGAAGCAGCAAACACTAACAAATGTCTGACAAGTCTGAGGGAGGAAATGTAGATCAAGCTGCATTTTCTTGAGGAGGAGGACAGTGTGCTCCAGCACAGTCCCTGACTCCCTGACTGCCACAGATGTTCTACATAAGACAGAACTGCCTCAAACCCTGTCAGAAATGGTGTTTTCTGGAAAAATGGCTACAGAAGAGTATCGCAGCCATTCACACTTCCAAACGATGCCTGCCCTGCTCTATTTAAAACAGCTACCACAGTATTGACTCCACCAGCTCCACAAGCAAGTCTTGTAACAAGCAAAGCACAACACAATAGCACAGAAATTCTGAGGCTGAAAACCACACTGTGATGTGTTGTTACCACATTGTTACCTCTCCTAATTCCTATCCTTATCTCAAAATCCTCATGACTTGCCCTCATTCT
>JAYRBT010000093.1:47147736-47158143 GCA_036023395.1 Myiotriccus ornatus | reverse complement strand
ATGACTTGCCCTCATTCTCTACCAAAACGACTGTAACGGGTTGACCCCGGCTGGACACCAGGTACCCACTACAGCCACCCTCACCCTCCCCTCTGCAACTGGACAGAGGATAGAGAAAAAAAAACAACGAAGGCTTCCTGACTTAAAAGAGCTGGGAGAGGTCACTTACTGATCACCATCACAGGCAAAACAGACTCAAAGTGGGAATATTAACTGAATTTATTACTAACAGGTCACAGCAAAAAAGTGAGAAGTAAAATAATCTCAAAAGCACCTTCCCCCCACCTCTCCTTCCTTCCATGTTCTCCCTTCTCCCCCCAGCGGTGCACAGGGACGGGGAATGGGGGTTGCAGTTAGCTGTTTCTGCTGCTGCTCAAGGACAGGAGTCCTTCCCCCGTTGCCATGGGGTCCCTCCCACTGGAGACAGTCCTTGATGGACCTCTCTGGTGTGAGTCCATCCCTCAGACAGCAGAGTTCTTCACAAACTGCTGTGGGTCACTCCTCCATGGGGTGCAGTCCTTCACCAATGAGCTGTACTGACTTGAGTCCCCCACAGGGGCCACAAGTCCTACTCAAGAAAAGCCTGCTCCAGTGTGGGCTTCCCTCTCCGTGGGCTGCAGGTCTCTGGCAGGACCCTGCTCCACCATGGGCCTCTCACAGGGTCACAGCCTCCTTCCCGCATTCACCTGCTCCAGCACGGGCTCGTCCATGGACTGCAGGGGGGTCTCTGCACCCCGATTGTCCTCCAAGGGCTGCAGGGGCACAGCTGCCCCACCATGGGGTGCACCACGGGCTGCAGGGCCTCAGCTCTGGCACCTGGAGAACCTCCTGCCCCTCCTTCTGCACTGACCTTGGTATCTGCATTGCTGTTCTCACTCTGCTCTTCCTTGGTTGGAATTCTTTCTGCATAACCCCATTCTGTTCTTAAATATGTTATCACAGAGGCGTCACTATCATTCCAAATTGGCTCAGCCTTGGTCAGCAGCAGGAAGCCTGTCCTTGAGCTGACTGGTATTGGCTCCACCAGCCAGAGGAAGCTTCTAACAGCTTCTAACAGAAGCCACCCCTGTAGTCCCTGGCTACCAAAACCTAACCACAGAAGCCCACTACACACACTTATGCCCCTGACTGTCCTTACCATCCTTGCCTTATTGATTATATGGCAAACACACACTTCACTTCAGCGTGACTCTTGCCACTGCCCCCAGCATCACATCTTAGCCTGCCTTCCCCAAGGACATCTTTCTCATCACTCATAACAATGTGAACCCTGCATTTGTTTTCCTCTTAAATACAAGTGAGTCTAATGAACAGAGGTGAAGAGACAAAGGCTAGTTTCCTGCCAGCGTCCACCCTACCCTAACAGTTTCCAGCACAAAATCTTCCTCAGATAGGATTGTTCCCATAAGGACAGATGTAAACAACATTAAGAGTTCAATATCAAGAGCAATATCTGTCATCCCCAGAAACTGATGATTCACCTCTTTTTTAGTACCCTGAAGTGTTACTATAACTGCCAAATGTTTTCTCATATTTATCTTTGGGTTTTCCACTATTGTAACCAGAATGAAGTATTATTATTATTGTAGTTGTTCTTATTATTGTTGTTATTAATTCATTATATTTTAAAAAATATTTTTCTGTTAGTTGTGAATAACCCTTTTGGTCTGTTGAGTAATAACGTGGATGGCTACTTTGGTCTACAAAAAACTCTGGCACTAACAGGTAATTTTATTTAAAAAGCATGAAGAAACTAAAATTATGGTTATCAGCCTTTAAAAGTAGGTAATTAAGCCCTAATTCACATATCAGTTCAAAACAGCAAAACCAACAGAAATAAATTACAATACACACTACCTAAAATGGGAACACTGTCCTTCTACAGAGTGATGTTTGTTCTGAGTTTGTTCCAGACACTGAAGCTGGAAACACATCCCAACTGGCATATTTCTTCTGCATTTCTAAACACAAAATTTAGGCTTAACAGCTATCCTTCAGGCACCAAAACTCAAACTAGATAAGTCACACAGGTACCTCATGTTTGGAAAACTAGTCAAGTGGACTGAATACAAGGCAGCTGGAAGAGCATGGACCCAGAGGACTTCGCTGTTGGAGGATTAGAGAGAGGAGGCTGTTAGCTATGGCAGCATTAAGAGAGTCACTGAACCAACTCTAAACATATTAAACCCATGGCTGAGCAAGAGTTAGTATCTACCTCTCTGGGATCCATAAAGTAAATCATACCTTTTATTACTAGTGAAAACACTGCCCTGGCACTACACCAGGGAGGAGATTATCAAAGTTTGTATTTTTAACAGGATTTATAGGTCTATGAGCTCTTCTAATGTAACCAAAGAGGTTTTCAGACATACATTTTTCCTTGGTTTCTCCAGAGCACTTGAGAGCTGATGGTGTTCAGCACACAGCAGCAGGGTCTCCTGAACCCCACATCATGAGTGGGGAGCAGAAAAGACCAGACTCCTCAAACCCTTGGGACAAGAGCTCCTATCTCCAAACACTCTGATCCTATTCTGCATCCCAGCAAGGGACTCACTCTCCATGAGGAAAAGAAGGAAAGGTAGGTAGCAACACCTCATGGCTGCAGCATGGCCACACCCAGGCTGGCAGGAGGAGCTGAAGAGATGACCATGGCCCATGCGTTAATTACTGGCCATTAATCTAAACCAAGCTTCTTCCCCTTTGAAATCATTTAGATAACACCATCTTCTTCACCAGCAACCCGCCCCAGCAAAACAGGTGCAACTCAAAAAGACCTTCAGCAGACTGCCAGGTCCAGGCCACCATGCTGGCTAACACTTAGATTTCAACAATTGCTCTCTACCCTTGCATACACAGCCTGGATAAATCTATTTTCCCAAACTTTTACCATGAAAATAACACATTCTAAAGTACATTAAAAATGTCTTTACCAAACTATATAAGTAAAATAACAGCTTGAGAAGTAATCTTTTATCCAGGGTTTTCGAGGATATTATCTGTAAATGTAATGGTGTAAACAAACACCGGATTTGTAATTACTCACTCCATGAAAAATATTTACATGCTCAGGTAAAATAATGGCTTGTTTGTTCTCAAAATACAAGTCCCAACACATCGAAGTAAATGCAAATACCCAAGTATTTCCAGCAATAATGGAGCTATTTTCCTCTATGTCAACTGCTATTGGCCACCACAATTTAACAATTTTTTTTTCACAGTTTAGAAGTCTCACTTCAGAAAATCTTTGTATTTTACTTGCACTCAGACAAAAATAGTGGCAGCCATACAGTTTTAATGACCTTTGCTGCAACTTAGCTGTGACTTTGAACACTTCTACACAACAGATGCAAAAAAAGCAGGAGGGAAATTCTAAATAAACACAAATCAACCATACTCAAAACCTTAATAACAAGAAAACAGTTTTAAACATGCCTTTCTAATGTTAAGTGATATTTTTGACAGATTGCAATAAGCATTGTAATGGTCTTGTTTAAGAAAGCATGTGCCCTAATGGCATTGAATGCAATGGGATTCAGCACACAATGAAGCAGCAACCACAAGCAAGCAAGGAGTAAGAAACTGAAAAACAAGACAGGAGATAAAAGCTGAACATTTCTCTAGAAGCATTAGCTTTTTCATGGTATAGCTAATAACATTCAAAGCAAAAATAGAGTGTTTTTCCCCCCATTTAATGACGTAAGAGAAGAAGCAAGTGAGTATGATTGAAGGTTTTTTTCTATTCAGAATAACAAGACAAGGAGAATTCCACACACAGACTGGAGACAAGATATGCAATGATAGGGTCATATTTAGTATTGCATATTGCCCAAAAGCCTACACATACACTTTTATAAAAACTGAATATGCACACAAGAGTTGCTTAGAGAAGAGCCAGTCCTCAGCTCATTTACACTACAAAACTCTAGCAGCACCCTGAGAACCGCACTCTTTTGCACAAGGTAAAGGGCTGGTTCCTTCAGCCCCTGAAACTGTGCACAAGACATTGACCGCTCGTGGGAAATACACCACGGCAGATTCTCCAAGACACATCAGCTTTATGCACCAACTATCTGTAGGTACTTCCTCAGTGTGAGGCAGCTTTTTCAGAAATGCAGAGGATGTCAAAAGAGTGAGGAAAAAAGCGTTCAGTGACCATTTGAGTCCCAGAATATAATCTGAAAGATGCTTCTATAAAGGTGTCAGCACAACCTTTAAGAGAAAAGCACTAACAGAGAAATTTCCTAATGAACACAGATAAGCTGCTCTCTCTTGACATGAAGTATCAGCAAGTATCAACTAAGTTCCTCACTTTGGTTTAGATACGGTGCCTTTTCCAAAGGAAATGTTGGTAGAAGCTATAGCCACCTTTTTGACTGCTAAGTAGCCCATATAACCTGGAAAAAAATTAAGCACTCTGTTATATCCAAACCAATGACAAAAGTACACTCCAAGCAAAGAAGAACAAGGACAGAAGAGATCCACAGAAGTCAACTAGTTCATTCCCCTGCCTCAAGGCAGGATCAACAGTGTCCAAGTTACTTCTCAAGGATGAATTTTGCCTACGCTGTTTGAAAGCACCCCTCACATGGTCCCCTAACACACAGCACGGGGAACTTCCTCCCAGCCAAACAATCCCCGTCTGGCCTCTCTCACCTTCTGCAGCAGGTACATACTTCGTGCTTCTTTAACAGTTAACAAAGTCTTTGGCCTTGATAACAGGGTAGCCAAATGATACAAAATGGCCAGAGATGTGCCAGAAGGTCACACGAAATAATTATGCACAGCCTCCATTGCTGCACAGCTGTTCTCAGTCACAAGCTGAGCTCTAGCCTGTTGATTACTTAGGAGCTGGATGTTTCTTGTGTTGTTTTGAAGGGGAGGAGAGATGAAGGTTTGTGATTTACTTTGTTGGGGTTTAATAGGAGATCAGCCTTAAACCTTGTGGGTTTTCAGTTGAGCTTATTGCAGTACTCCTCCCTCAGTGACAAACTCAAATACATGTGCTGTATCGGGAGTTTCTAAAATTAAATACACTGGGATTTTCCCAAAGCTGATATGTCAAAGTAAGTTACACCTTCTATCTCCTCACTAGCGTCAACATAGACTCACTCTCTTCACAGGCACAGGCAGAAGAACAAGTTTTTTGCTGAGAACTGCAAGATTTGCCTCCAGGAAAAAGAATTAGAATACAACAGAATTAAAAAAAAAAAAAAAAAAAAGTGCCAGCCATTTAAAATACTTCAAATACTTCTAATTTACTGCAAAATAGATATAATTCCTCTAGAAAGAAAAAACACAGTAAAAAATGGGTAATAACATATATATGTGGGCAAGTCTCTATGCTACTCCACTCTAGGTTAAGTTGCCTCTAATAAATACCCACTTCAAAAAGAAACGTATTACACATATTGATTCATTTCATTCAGTGCACATGCAATATGCCCAGGTTCTTAATTTCTATGGCATCATCTTATCACAAAAAATTGTGCTCTTCAGTCCTATTTCTTCTCTCAGTCAGCTCTTTGCTCAGTTTAAGGTACAGCTAGCAGCAAGAGCAACATCCAGCCACACAAGCTGACCCATGCCAGACCTGGAAACACAATCTCATTTTTGTTGAATTAGCACATGATACAGAGCTTATGCTGGCTTTGTGGTTTTTATGCCTGCTGTATGTCAGCAGCAGGGTAAGAGACAGTCAAGGATCTAACTGCTGGTGCAGAATTAATCTACCAGTGTTTTTAAACAATAATCTGAACCACAGAGCAAGTCAGCACTTCGCATCAAACTGACTGTTTTTTTAATGTATCACGACCAATTTTAAAGCTGTGTTTAGCCCATTGTCAAACTGTGACAACAGGTAAGGTGGAGAAAAACTTTCAGTCTCCCATATGGCAAAGGGGGAAAATGAGGAGAAAATACCCTTAATGCTTTTATCAGAAAGGAGTGGGGAAGGAAGAACTAAAAAAACTGTTTTCAGGTCCAGTTCCAAAATTAACATTCTTGCTGGTCTGTCATTAAAAATATTATTCAGTGTTTTGCTGTCAACAACAACACAATTTATGTCCATGCACAAAATAATACAGAGGAATTAAAAAACTTGGGAATGAGCTCTTAACATACACAGATCAAAAAAACTTCTGCAATAAGACATATTAATAGAAAATTACCATCCCTTCTGACATGCAACCATTGACTTAAAAGGAGTTATCTCTTTCAGTTGACTTGATTTAAAATACACAAATCTACTTACTATTCTCATGTCGTATGTGATATCAGAGCTCTACTTTTGTGGACACTACACAGATACATGTAAGCATAAAGTCCCTGCCCAGAAAAATCTCAGTTTAGGGACTGAACAGGAAAACAAAAAGCAAAGGAGAAATAATACACCACGGGAACAAAAACTATCTGTCTGCTGATGGACAAGATTTGAAGCACCTGTTCTTTTCCTTCATATCTTTTAAAACAGATCCCTTTCTTTCACATGTATTTCCTCAGTCTCATTCGGGCAGCAACTCTACATCCAAACAGAGGCCAGCCAGTGCACACTCTGCTATGTGTCCCCATGCAAGCCACCCATGACAGACCTCACCAGGCTTGCACAGGGGTCAACAACAAAATACTTGTGACCCCAGCCAGAGCTGGATCAGGCCAGTGAACACAGCTCCATGCATTAGCAAATGCATGCCGAAAGGCGAACACACAATTACACCTTAAACCACATTTCTCTTCTGTGTTATGAAACTATCCTCTAAGTAATTTTAGTGATTTCAGTGATTTCAGCCTGGTTGAACACACAGATGGGCTCAGAATTATGGCCAACCCTACTGCAACAGCAAAGAATATGAAAGCACAGAATGGACTAGGTAGGCTAGGATTGTCTTCTTTCCACAAAGGGCTGGCTAGAACACCTGGCACTGAACACCTGGCAAGAGCAGCAAGTACAAAAGCTGTATCTGACTATGGAAATTATCCCTTCTTCCCACATCACCTCTTAATTCAGCACGAATGAAGTGGCAAGGCAAACATCTTGGCAAGGCAGACAATCAACTAGTCACTTTAGAATCAATATGTAAGTCCTACTGCCACTTCCTACTCAAATCATGCAAACCCACACTGGAATCAGGTATCAGTTTGAATTTCAGTCATTCAGAAAACATAATAACATTGTTAAATTATTTCTGTTCATTCTGTTTCCCTAGTGCTTTTGTGAGGAAGGTAACAATTACTACTTATTTGCCCCTCTAGCTCTAACCAGGCATACAAATAACATATTTTAGAAAAAAATTTGGAATTTCTTCCTGTCAAACAAGATGATTCACAACTTTTTAACTGTCTAACCAAGTGTTTTCAGAGTCCCTCTGCCTATGAACCTCTGAACATTTTTCAGCAGATATGCTCAAATTATTCCCAGACACACTGCTAGAGTACAAATAAAACCTTGTTTATTTAACCGCCTTTTGCATGAAGCTCAGTGCAGAACTGAAGAATTCAGAAGAGTCCAGGACTGCATGAATATTATAGTGCATTCTAACCCTGTCTTCAGCTGGAGCAATATCAACCAACTCGAAGCAATTTGGAAGACTGTCACTTTGAGATAACAGCAGCCCAAACAACTAAAAGTTGCTGACAGAGTACCAAATTAATCCAATTCCTGCATATGCATTAAAATCCTCTTTTCAATTTGAACTTTCTACCACTTTTTGTTTTCTGATCTTTACAACAGGACTTTGCCTCCTAATCTGAAACTTTTGTCTTTAATTTTCTCCACTGTGCAACAGCCATGCTGTTGTATTCTGAAGCTAACCTAGAAGTAGTTTATGCAGATGTCCATTATGGAATTCTGCAATTATTTTTACCCTTCCATGTCCCCTTCCTTGACAACAGTCAAGTGTACAGACAGAACATCAAGAGAGCATGAAAGCCAGCAACAGGGCAAGGCAAGATAGCCTCTGGCAGCTGGCTTGCTTCATTCCTTGGCCAGTGTCAATTGGATTATGTTTTGGGTTTTTTTGCATTTTTTAATGTATTTTGGATAATAAAATTATTTGTCAACTAAGACATTTTAGAATTAACTCTGTTTCACCATGTTTCTCACCTACAGAAATCTAGATAGATGGCAGCTGAACGGTACAGCTGGCTTTTTTTTAAAGAGCATTAAAAATCACATCAGGAATTTGCTGTTGTTATCTGTACCCCCCAGGTATGAAACATATCCCTCATTTCACTTTCTCCTCTCTGTGCCTGACTCAAACTCCTTCTATGGCCAAGGCATCTGTGAATTAGTAGTTGTACTTTCAACTGAGTCCTGAGGTATTATGTCAGCCCATCCTTGAGGAACCACAAGATCACAGATTAAGAAAACACTGAAGATGCTAATGATTCTGGCACAGGTGTTTGTCCAAAAACTGCTGCAGAGAGTGAAAAGTAGCAAAAGATCAAAATAATTTCAAAATTGTTATTTAGTAGCAAAAGTAAATAAAACTACCTGGATGCAAGGGACAATTAACTGAGGTTGTAATACAGACATGCCTTTGTAGGGATAGGCTACAGGTATATTGCATGTGATAAAAAAGTGGCCAGACTGTCTTGCCCACAACAGCACTTAATTTTCAATTTGCACTCCCATTGTCTTTTATGAGAGCCAACCTCTTGGGTCAGCAGTTAATGTGGAGGCAGCAGGGAATCTCGAGTTGCTCAGAGCAGAGCCACCTCAAAGGGCAACCATGACCGCCAGGCTGCACTCGCTCCTCCTCCTTTGCTCCTGCCTGAGCTCTGGCAGTGCAGTGGTGAAACGGCGACATGGATGGATCCAGGCTTGTACATGCACGTGAACAAGCATATGAATTCAGGACATGCTGCCTCAAGTGTTCCAAACCCTCATGAAAACAAGCCCTGGCCTCAATCCCACTTCACTGCAGGAGGAGGGGATGAAGGTCAAGACATGGTTCCTCTGGCTCCCATTTATTCTCAGAGAGGAGAGAGAGCTGTGAATGCAGACTGAATGCACCTCCTCCTCTCTGCCTCCATCTAAAGCAGTTGCACTTCTTTCTTTGGAAGAGTAAGTGAGATGGGACACACATTCTCTGATAGGGCATGCCAAGAGCAAACCAAATAAGAAGTAGCTTCCACTTGCTGTCAAAACAAAGCAAACTACTGTGCAGAAAAATGTTCTTCATACAGTATATTTTACTTCCAAAAAGGGGACCAAGGAAGGATGCTTTCCCATCCTAGAATCCTAGGTAAGGATCTAAGGAAGCTGGATGGGACTGTGGTTCACGGCACCTTTATTACACTTGCTGCACTTATATCACATCAGACCTTCTTTGTAAACAAAGCTAAAAAACACCTCCTGACTACAAATAAAGCACTGTGAGGAAAGGGGTACTACGAAGATCCCAGGCATTGACATTATCATAGCGATGGAAAACACAGGCTCCTAAAATAGAGAACATTATGCCAATATCACACCACCCAGATCAAGTCACCAACCCAAAAAAAAAAATAAAAAATAGCCAGACAAGCAATGAACTCCCATGACCATGCAAATTCTGTAAAGACCACTAAGAGGAGACATGTTGTACAGAAAAATAGTAAGGTAAACTAGAAAACTTGACACGTTTGGCACTTTGCAGATGCAGACCCAGCCCAGGCAAAGACCGTCACTGAGCTTAGCCAAAATTCAAAAGTCTCCAGGCAGTCAGATGCTCTGTGACTGCAAGCAGCCTGGTGCTGTGTCCTACTCTCTGCCCTTCCTAACCCAGTCAGAGAACAAGCTGCTGAACACTCACTGTAGGAATATTTCCATACATGAGTATTAAGCACCTCTCCCTCCTTGGCATCTGCTTCACTAAGGAAACCGTAACAGTGTTAGAAACAAAACCCTCCCCACACAATGCATGAAAGTGTATTTTGAGAATAGCAAGCACCATACAGAACAGAAGCAAGTGAAAGTTTTTATCTTCCAGGAGATCTTGAGTCTTTAAGCTATGAGTCTGTGCTTCTGCCTCTTCCGGAAGAATTAACACCCAAATGCTCCTTTGGAGAGACAGACATATAACCTTCAGCACCATCTCCTTGGGAGGTTAGGTCCCTCTGATGTCTACAGGAAACCGTTGTGGTTATCCTCTGTGGCTCAGCATCTTTTTATTCCTCTTTGATGCTCCCATGGCAAACATTCATCAGCTTATAGCAGAGAGTAATTTACAAACTTCTGAGAACACTTATTTTCTGCTCTTGAGAGCTGACTACTCCCACTTCATGTTTGCCCCATGGCAGGAAGACATTTCTTTGTCAATGACAAAGACCAAACTTGATAATTGTTGCCGTCCGGTCGGAGGCGGGAGGACGACACGGTGACCAGGGATACCAGCCCCCCTTATTACAACAGTGCTCTACTTATATACA
>JAYRBT010000093.1:47118546-47137707 GCA_036023395.1 Myiotriccus ornatus | reverse complement strand
TGGCACAGGGTGGACTTCCTGCTAGCATGTCTAACCTATGGTACTCTGACATGTGGCTGTGTGTCCAATCATGAGTTATGTTTATGATAGACCAATGGTGTGTGTACATGTGTGACACACAGAAGCGTATATAAGTAGAAGCACTGTTGCAATAAAGGTGTGCTGGTATCCCTGAACACCGTGTCGTCCTCCTGCCCCGACCAACGACATGTGTCCATGCAAAGAGCTGCTTTTTGGATGGCAAAGCCAAAATCTGGGCAAATCTGAGTCACTGCGTTAGTCACAGGCTATCCTTCCTATATCCTTATGCACACTCTCATTCAACGTGTTATCCAGGTCCACAGAGCATCAGGCCGCTACACACCATACCCTTTTGAAACGACCCCACAAAGGAACTAATCTCGGGATGAGAGAACGGGAACTTCTGCATAACAGCAGCAGTTTCAGATCAAGCAAAAGGAATATTCATCCATGATATTACAGAACAAAATGTTGACATAATGTCTAATTTACAAATCAAATTAGTTTCCTGGCAGCATATTAAGATACATCTACACAACACTTTCTTAGTTACAGTTGATAGTCAAACACCACTCTGGAAAAATAAAAGTACTTAAGTATTAAAATATTTTCGCAATTTTGTCCTGTCAATTTTTCATACTGAATTCACAGAATACAATTAATTTTTCACCCACATGGAAAAATCTCTCTTACTCAAATCCTGCTTCCACAATGTGTGGTAAAGAGCTATTACCTCTGTAAAAGAAAACATCTCTTAGGTTTTCAATCACATTTGTGTGCCTTATAATGACTTATGAGGAGAACTATCTTCATTTTTGTATAGGACCAGATACAGAGACAGGAATAAGTCCTTAAAAATGAAGTAGAATTTCACAGCCTTTTTTCTATAGAAAAATCACTGTGCAGGTTGAAAACTGGCACATCTCTAAGCTCTGCACACCAGTGTCCCAAAAAAATGCCCCTAAGAATTGCTTCAAAAATTGCTTATTGTTTTACTGTTAGAAAAGCTTTCATTTCCTTTACATTTTTTGTGCGTTAAAGAAGTTAAAGTAAACAAGTTAAAAACTTTTTTTGCTCTGAGAAAGGCAAGCACATTTATGGTCAAAAGTGACTACCTTGTCCACATTGGGGCAAGAACTTGGAAAAGAAAAAAAAAAAAAGACCACGAGCGGCTTTTATGGCAAAATAATGACATTAATAAAAAAACGTAAATTATAATTAAAAAAAAAAAAAAAAAAAAAAAAAAAAACTAAACAAAAAATCCAGAAACAACAACCAAAAAACCCCACACCACATAAATCCCTCTCCCCCATTTTGGGGCTTTGGAAGGCAAATGACAGCGCAGGCACACGCTGTGCCGGGGCAGTCGCGGAGCCCGGCCGGGCGCACCGCGCACCGCCCCAGCCGCGGAACATCGGCGCAGCCCCGGCGAAGGTTCAGGACAACACGGCGCTCCCGCCCAGCGCAGCGGCCCCGCGGCTGCCGCGCAGCAGGTGCCGCGGGCCGGGCTCCCCGCTCCGCCCGAGGCAGAGGCCGCCTTACCTACACCGAGCGTCCCGGGAGCGGCTCGGCTGCCGCAGCCGCGGCGGGAGGAGGCGGCGGCGCTGGCGGGCCGCCTGAGGGAGCGCGGCGGGGCGGCCTCGCCAGTGCGCCGCCCCCGGGCCTCTGCAGCCCGCGGGGCGAGGGAGCAGAGCTTTGTGACGGCCCCGGGCGATGGCAGGGGGATGCCCGGCTTCTGGGGAGCAGACCCCGGGGCAGCTGCCCGAGCTCCCCACCGGCAGCGAAGGGACAGCGAAGAGACGGCAGAGCCCCGCGGAGAGCCCTGCGCGGCCCCGACGGCGCCCCGGTGCCGGGCGGGGGAGTCCCGGCGCCTTTCGGAGGGGCGCGCTGCCCTCTCCCGGCCGGAGCTTGGGGGGCGAGCCCGCCGGAGGGGCAGCGGCCGCGGCAGCCCCGGCACTCCCGCAAGGCCGCCGGAGCCCTCCCCTCCGCTCCGGTCCGCTCGTCGGGCGACGGTCCCGCAGTCGGCAGTACGCGGCTGGGAGCTGCCCACGCGAGGCGCTGGTTGATCAGGCTGCTGCCCGGCCTCTCCACGAGTGTTTCGTGCGGCATATTGCGTTGATCCCGGCAAACCACACCGCGTTTCGGCTTTTCAGCTGCGAAGCATACGCAATACGTAACTTCAGCTGCTCTTAAAATCATCTTAGTTGATTCCCTAAGCCTTTTTCTGCCAGCCTTTTTCACTGGTAAGGACGGTGAAGCACTGGAGATGTTGCGTTCTGAGTACCATGTTGGGGGTAGAGACTTCCCAAGCTCCCTCTTACTGCACTGTAATTGAATTCGTGTAGATGGACAGCATACTTTCGTTATAACAGGAGCATTTTAGCACAATGTCATGGAGATGAAAAAAGGTTTACCCAAGTGCTGTAAGCAATGCATGAAAGAATTAAGTGTTTTACTGTGAGACAGTGGCTAGTACACGACAAAGGTGTGTATTTCCTTGGTAGCCCAAATATCTGGGAAACACAAGAGACTAAAGGTAACCAGAGAGAGAGTGAGAAAGCATAAGAATGCTGGGTCTGTTCAGCCCAGAAGCAGAATTTAAGTAAGGTCTGAGTATTAGTTTACTGAGCAATGCTACCACTTTAAAACTAATCCAATACTTAAAAATGTTATCCAAGTCCTCCAATGCTGTCATCTGAGATCAAAGCTCTATTGCCATACTTTTCCATCCTTTACTCTTTTCCCATACCTGCACAGATTCTTGCAGCTTCTGACTCTTAAACCGAAAACCATTTGCAATGAGAATAGTAAGAACATTTACTTTAATAGTGTGTTGATAGTTTAAAAAAAGATGTATGTAGGATAATAAAATCCATCTGACATCTGATATTCCAAGGCCTATATACTGCCTACCGAACTAATAGAAAAGCTGTATCCAAGCTGGTAAATGCACTGGAAGACCCTAGTTAATAGCACAGGATCACAACCTGACTCATATTTCATAATAAAAAAATTCAAGCTTCTCAGTTATTGTCTTCTTACCGGATGTCCTTAACACAATTAAACTCTGCTAATTCACTTACCCTGAACCGGCTAAATGCATGATATTTTCACCAACATTTTTAAAATTAAGCATATTAGACTGCTGTAATAGAGCACAGACCACAAAGGTACCTCTCTGGAGGAGAGAGAGAAGCCAGTAGAACCCCATTACCACCGTGAGTGTTTCAGCAAGAGATTCATGGCTTTACAGAGGTGTGCATTCATCTCTAAAGTTTAAACTTTTTGTTGTTTTGCTTTGGGTGGCTGATCACACAGAAAAACATCTGTGCAGAGTACAAGGAAAGAGGGACTTCCTGTGCTGTACTTCTCAGAACAAGTCCGCAACTTCAAGCAGCAGAGATAACCTGCTAACTTTGGAAAGTTAAATATACCAGAAGGAAAAGATACAGGTTAATGGGGTACAGCCAAGTTAAGGGTGGCTTGCAACCATCTTAGAGCACCTTTCCTTTATATCCAGCCTCAGCACACTTCACTGGAAACATAGATAACGATTGCTTTACTTCAGTTGCCATATTCACTCACCACTGAATATAACAAGCTATCCAACTGCATATTATCCTAGAAAAGAAGAGTAGGTGCATCTGCAGAAGCTTTAGACTCAGGATTTCCATTCCAAATTTTCACAATTGAAAAAGATACAAAAATTACGATCTAAAGGTTGTAATTTAATTTACGTAATTTCCAACAGGATGTAGTATTATTGTAAGATACTGACAAGCCTCAGTTCCCGAGGAAACCACCCCTTGTATTTCTATAATGCAAATCTGTTGAAATACAAAGGTATTTATCCTCAAGAAGTTAGAATATATAAGTGATCTAGCAATAAAAGTTTCTCTCATTACCTAAATTAGTCCAGGGAAGAGAGATCAGTGCATTTCCCAGGGAATGTTCAGTTGAAGGCTTGATAAAATCAACAAAGTGACCAACCTGCTCATCTCTGCATTTCTTCCACATAATTCAGGTGCCTGAACACAGGAAAGGGAAGTGTTTACTATTCTTTTTGAAACGCAGTCTAATCCTGGGTGCATTACAGAAGCCTGCATGCTAAGTGTGCTCCTGAACCACAACATTTGGTGAAAAGGAGGTATTCCCTCTTTCCAACAAACAGCTGCAAAAATGCTTCCTAGGAAAAGTATATTTAAAAAAATTAATAACAGACATGCTTTGGTAGGTAACTGTCTGCTGTGGGGCAAGGTAATTTATTAACTATATTTTAAACACAAATCAACCTGGTTATTCCCAAATGACCTACAAGTGAAGGAACATGCTCTGTGCAATAAATGCTCACTTTTCCATATAAGCAGAGAATATCCTTTCCCAAAACAGGACACCCAGCATTACATCCCCTCCAATCTAATGCACAATGAACTATTTCAACTATTTCAGTTCATGACATTCTATCTAAATACTTTCATTAGATTCTGGAGCATAAGGTAATGGACTGCTGGTAAAATAACCACATTTTCATATAAATAAATTACTTTTTCACTTGTAGAATAAAAATATGTATGCTTAGCACTGCCATAAAGCATTTTAAACATGCACCAGCACACTGCAAACTGGAACTTTTTTTCCTATTTTATTCAACCATCAACCTGACAAAAAAGCCAGAATTTGAAGTTTTATATTACATTATGTAATTATTATGTATTATATAAAATGAGAACATGAGCAACAGGCACCACAGTGGTAATAAGAGTATCTTATTGAAGCTCCTCGATAACTTGATTATCTTGGTACTGAAGAAAAGCTTGCATGACGTAAAAAAATTTTATTAAATGGGAAAACTATTACTTTTCATTGCAGAGAATAACAGAGACACAAAGATCAAACAAGTTTGGCAAGTTTGTCACCTGAACAGATACTAGCTTTCAATGCAGAGGTAGTAAATCCAGTAGAATTCATTATACAGCTTGTTGGTCAAAAAAGTCTTCCAAATTTCATTTTACATCTTGTTAGACATCACGATCTTAAATAGTATTTGTTTCCCTATGTTTTCATCAGATTTCCATTGGTGTAGACAATATCTAATACCTGTTTTCATGTCTACCTTGGCAAACTCACTTGGAAGGCTATCATGAATGGTAAACATCAAATGACTGTAAGATCAGAGAATCATCAAAGTTTGGGTTGGAAGGGACCTCTGAAGATCATTTAGTCCAATCCCCTTGCAATTACTTGAATGTTTACAGGGACGGAGCAACTACCAACTCTCTGGGCAACCCGTTTCAGTGTTTCACCACTCTCATTGTAAAAAACTTCTTTATGTCTAGTCTGTATCTACCCTTCTTTAGATTATAAAAATTACACTTCGTCCTGTAACAACAGGCCCTGGTAAAATTTGTCCCCATATTTCCTATTAGCTCCTTTTAAGTATTGAAAGGCCACAAGGTCTCCCTGGAGCCTTCTCTTCTCCGGGCTGAGCAACCCCAAGTCTCTCAGCCTGTCCCCATAGAAGAGATGCTACAAACCTCTGCTCATCTCTTCATGGCCCTCCTCTGCACTCACTTCAATAGGTCCATATCCTTCCTGCACTGAGCACCTGTCTTGGGTTACACAAAGAGTCTGGTATCCACCTTTTCTCTTTTCCCCAAGTATGTCTTTTTGTGTGTGTGTGTTTTTCCTTCTTTAAAGAGACTGAACTGCTAGTGATTACTGACTCAAACGTTCGAGCACATACAGTGACCACCCCAGGCACTGTAAGACACTATTGGTGCTCATGGCTCAATCAAGTGTGCTTTGCTAAAGATGTGCAGAGTGGGCACCCACCCAGGCCAGGGGCAGAAGGCAAGCACATCCAACACCTAAGGCTATAAGCTTGGGTCACATTGAGCTCCTCATCCACCAACACCTCCAAGTCTTTTGACACAAAGCTCCCACCTTGTGCTTGGGATTGCCCTGACCCAGATGTAAGACCTTGCACTTGGCCTTGTTCAACTTCATGAGGTTCACATGGGTCCACTTCTCAAGTCTGTCCAGGTCCCTCTGCATGGAATCCTGTCCTTCACATCTGTCAACTGCACCACTCAGCTTTGTGTCATCTGCAAACCCTCTGAGGGTACACTCAATCCCACTGTCAATGTAATTGATAAAGGCATACCCAATACTGGTCCTAGTACAGATGCCTGAATGACACCACTTATCAATCATTCATCTCCATCTGGACATTGACCCATTGACCACTACTCTCTGGATGTGACCATCTAACCAGCTTCTCATCCACTGAACAATCAATCCATCAAATCTCTCTCTCTCTCTCTCCAATTAAGATCAAATTAATTGCCATTTTAATCCAACTTCTTCCTATGCTTCTGCTAGCCATGCATCAAACTTTGAGACACTACAATGGATATATACCTTAGACATTAATATTGTCAGTAAGAACTGACAACACGTTTGATGTCAACGTTGGTGGTTTTCAAGCCATGGGATGCTACGCCGCCAAGAGAAATGTGTGCCTTCAGCTCCAAGCAATACTGGTTCATAGAATAAGGAGGCTCTAGGAAGAGCCTAGTGTCATCCTAAATGTACTCAATGGCCTTTGCACACCTCTGTTTCCAATGTGTATACAGTGATACAGCAATGCCTGAAGTTAAGATAAACCATTACCCTAGCATTCAAACACACACTGATAATAGTGTAGACAGGAAGTGACAGAATTACACAAAAATTGATTTCTGACATTTAACTGAGTATTTTCTCACTGCTGTGCATTTTCCTTATTACAATAATTTAATTTGAATTAATTTCCCTTTAGAAGTATTATCTACTTTCTATATAATTCATATTTTTCAATATACATAAGCATGTACTTCTTTTCTTGAGTCATTTTGCGGTTTCCTATTAATTCATGGAACTCTGAAATGAAGCAGGGAAAGAAAACTAAATGTAGTCAAGCATTATCAAATGCATATGCCATTTTGTTCCTATTTCCAAGGATGTGAGAGGGGATACTAACCTTAAATAAGGACAATGACACATTAAAATCAGACAAACCTCAATTATTTTCTGGTAAATAAAATCAAATAGTGACAGTACTGGATGACCAACACACACCTTAAAAAAGTTACATAACTTCAAAATAAAACTTAAAATAATTCAGTCGTTCAAAAAATATTGCAAGAAAAATCTTGAAAACTTCCTTCTTTCTCTGTCTTTAGTAATCAAGACTCTTCAACAACAGTTTGGAAGACAGATCTTCAATACAGAAAGCCTTATTTTGACAGTCACTATTCTAAGAAGTTACAAGGAGAACAGATCATATATTCCAAGTCCACAATACTTTTGTGACTATTTGCGGTGATGGCTGTCAGTCATTCCTATTTGTTTCAATGGTCTCTGTAAGACCATTACTTTCATTCTCTTCTAGGTATGTATCTCTTTTCTCAGTAAAAGTAGCAAACAGTGTATCCATCATTCCCAAGACTTCTAGTAGTTCCTCTTGATAGTCAATCTCTTTTCCTATAGCTTCTTGGAGTTTCAAGAACTGTTTATCAACAATTGCTGACTGCCCAACCACAGGTTGATAAATATCTGTAAAGAAAAGCATCACTTAAGAATCCACATATGTATAAAAAGGTGAAAATTTTATTAGCTAGTTACAGATGTTTTTAAGGAATCTGGCACCAGTCCAACCCTGTGGACAAACAAAACAACTTTAATAGTGTTCCGAATACAATGGTCATATGTACTCAATGTAACACTATGTCAAACTAATAAAAACATGTTTTTATGATCTCTAATACTATTTTTACCTCACAGAACAAGTTACTTGTATTATGTAAACATAGAAACATGAAGTATCAAAGATACGTAGAGACCGCAAGGAGCTTCCTGCAGCCAGCGCAATTCAGATACTGACTGTGCTCAGAGTTATCTGGCAATGTCTCTTTTTGGATCATTCTCTTGACACTGAGTTCATACTTATAAACAAACCCATAAAGGTTTGTTTTCCTAAAAATGTAGCACTTTCAACCTTATTTCCAACCTAGCTAACTTTGAGAATCTTTTTTGTGTTGTCCTTACCAGTGATCATATCTGCAACAGTCACCAGCACAGGAGTAAATCTTGGCTCAATCACACGCCTGCAAAATTGGAAGACATTCTAGTTTTATTGCTTTTATCCACTGTATTCCTACCACCAACAAGCAGCTTTCTCACACAAGCATACAATTTTTCTTCATGAAGACACAGCACAGAACAGCTATCAGAAATGCAAGTCAAAAAAAAAAAAAACCCTGTATGTGGTGTTCACCTCCTCCTTTTGGGAAAACAGTGGGGGTTGGAGGACTGGCAAAAGGCCTCAGGTACATGAAGACATAATAGATCAAGGCTTGAATGTCTGTCAAAGAAGTAGAATATCTCATACTATCAGCAAAACTGTTCTGTGCTAACAAATAAACTGTTTCAGATCTATCCCAGATTTTCCTATCAGAATGCAAAAGGCTTGTGAGATTTCAAGAGCAACAATGTTCTACCCGTGATCTCCTGAAACTCTGTAACAAGTTATTAGAAAATAAGTGTCAAAATAGTTAGAGGGAATGCAGGTTAAAATAATACCTTGCCACAAAGGTAAGGAGAAGATTAACTTGCTTCTCATCTCGGCCTGCAAGTGCACTCCTCAGTGTTCCTCTGCGATGTAGTTCCTGCATGACTGCAACTGTAACTTCAGGAGTATGAAGCATGATGGGTGGCTGGACACATATAAAAGAGTTTAGTACCAAAGCAGTGTCTTTACGCACAAGACACGGCAGGTATCAGCAAAACCAAAATGAAACCCAAGTTTGATTCCTTTCTATTTATACACTAAGATGAAATTAATTTGACATACAGGAAAAATTCACATCAGGTGACAGCACACAACTCTGATGTGAAAAACCAATGCCTTACCTCCAGGACTGCATCAAGAGCCTTGGAAGACTCAAAGCTCTTTAGCAGCTTGTCGTATTTCCTCAAAACACGTTTTACAGGTTTACTAACACAGAAATCTTCCTAGGATTCAAAGAAGAGTTCAGAATTAGACAAATACACACACATAATAGATTAGATGTATTACCATGAACAAGCCTGTATGTCTTTATACACTTCCTCCCTTCCCTTTCTCCAACGCAGCACATTCAAAAAAAATTTGACAAGGGCTTCAGAACATATTTTCTCACCACCTCATACCTGTTTTGGCATGTAAGTTCTTCCTTTCACATAGGTTCTATATGCTGGTTGTCTCTTCGTTTGAGACTTTTCATTCCTTTCTTCAGGTTTCCTGTGTTTAACATTTAGCACCCCATTGGTCATGCCTACAACTATAGTTTCATCTTCAGGCTAGCACAAAGAAATCACAGAGTTAGGACCCAAGTGTTTTATTTGGTGCTCTGTCATGGCGATTTTTAAATTTTTACACTTTTTGATAAGGCTCAAATATCTGTATCATAGATACCTCTTTGAGGTCCCATGATCAAATACTTTGTTCAAAACAGAGACAGCTTCAAGGTTATGTTCATAAGCAATATTACAGACTAACTAGTGAATCAAGTTCAACTATGGATTAACATCCTTTTGTAAGTATGAGTTTTGTTTTTTTCAATGGCAGACAACTGCCTTTGGCTATTACATGCCATACAACAAGCATGACCACCATCTAGGAGAAAGCAAAGCTATCATGGAACAGCAAGATTTTGAGAAACAAATGAAAGTTGTTTTTCAAACACTGGTCACTTACATAATAAAGTCAGTAAAAGTTTCACTCAAAGAAGCTGTGGATGCTCTATACCCTGAAGTGTTCCAGGCCAAGTTGGATGTGACTTTGAGCAACTTGGTCTAGTCGTATGTGTCCCTGCCCATGGCAGGGGGGATGAAACTAGATGATTTTTAGGGTACCTTCAAAGCCAAACCATACTATGATATAATAAATAATATAATAAATAATATAATAATATAATATAATAAAGCCTACAGAATTATGACAGGTATGATGGAGATCAGGTGGTCAATGTCTCATTTAAGGGCATCGACTGAAGCCAGTGAAACTAATAAGGGTTGGACTTGATGATTTCAGAGGTCCTTTCCAACCTGGCTGATTCTATGATTCCATGATTCAAGTGGAACAATAGGAAGCAATTCTTCACACAAGTATCAGAAATGTGGAACTCCTTGTCAAGGAATCTAGACAAGGTTTCAAGTTTGCCCAGGTTCAAAGAGAAATTCTTTGACTTACACGGAAATCACACTCTGCTGAGCTAATTTCTCATGTATTTATTAGTCAGCAGGAATATAATCAGTCATCTCACTTTGCATGCAACAGCACTCCTCTGAAACACCTCAAATAGCCATGAAAGCAAAATGAATTACTTCAGTGACTTAAAAGGTATCAGTAATTACCTTATCTAGGAAGATGTCTACTGTACTTACCGACAACGCAAGACTGAGGATGGATGTTGCATAATTAAAGCTGTGGACTACTTTGTAGGATGTAGTACTGTAAATCTTCACATGCCTATACAGAACAGCAATGGTAAAACTATTGTTAGTAGTGCCTTATCATAGTCATTTTGCAGGAATTTCATCCCCCTCAACTTCTACAGATCATTTAAGGAAACCAAGTATTGACATTCCTCAGACTGCCACTGAGGTTCTTAATTATTACTGTTAAAAATTATCCACAAGTCAAGACAGGATTGCTCTTACCCCAGAAAAGATGAAAATGGGGCAAGGACAGGAGAAGAAACTGAAGGCAGATGTAGTGACTATTTGCCTTCAGAAATGCTTATTAGGAAACAGCATTTGTTCTTAAATTTTAAAAGTAAGATCTACTAACAATTTCTGGAAGTAAATCCATAGATATTGTATCCAGCTCGTCCTTAATGATTTCATTGAAAGTATCAGATATTTAAAAAATGGGAAAATAAAACATTATCTTACAACAAGGATGAATTGTAGTGTTATGTAACCATAAAGCCTGAGGTAACCTGGCAAGTACAAGAGGGAGGAGGGAAACAGACCACTGTCATTTCACACCACTTCATATTTCTAATGTCTTGGAGACAACAGATCAAGTACCAGTATTCACCAACTTAAACCAAACAAACAAAGAAGCCAGGAGGTCATCTTTCACCTGTCATCCCGGGTACGAAAAGCAACAGCATAAGACAGAAAACTCAGGCTTTTAAAAAGTGAATACTAATACACTTGCAGCTATGTAAACTGTATTAAAAAATAGCTACTTTACAGAGACTGCAAAGGTCAGTTCAGAAATCAAAAAAAAAAAAACAAAACACCTATTCAGAAGTTGCCCATGTGCATTCCCATATGGCACATGCAATCCTTACTGACATTCAGGCTAGTAAGAAGAAAAGGTTAAGGTATATCATAGAATCATAGCACAGTTCAAGCTGGAAAGAACCTCTTGAGGGTCATCTAGACCAACCCCCTGCAATAAGCATGGACATCAGCTACATATCTTGGCTCCAAAACTTGTTCTCAAGTAAAACCCCAAAAACATGCACAGATTCACAAATTCTTTCCTTTCAAAGGACAAAAAGTTCTAAAGAATTTAAATCTCAACAAAGCCACAAAATGCACTAACCTGTCCAGGGATCCTGACAATAACCTTTGTCCAGAGCTGTTCAAGCATAAACAAGTTACAGTTTTGTGGTGATTTTTAAGCGAAACTAGTAACTGTCCACCTTTTAGTACATCCCAAACTTTGACATATCGACCTCCTGTGAAAAGGAAGCACACAAAACAGTCTTACATATGTACACATTTATGTTTCTCTGAAAAAGTTTTCGCAGAATAATAGATAACACAGTTTTCTGTACCTTCTCATCATCCCCTTCCATTATGACTATCTCCTGGGACAAGACACACTACAGACGTGCTCCTTTTTAGGACATTCTGAATGGAGCTGAAAGATTCAACATACTCCTTACCAAAAAAAAAACAAAAATCTGTAAACCACTGGGTTACAGGACTTGAGATGCAATGGCAAGAAGAGACTAAAAAACCTTGTCAACATTAAGAGAAAGACAAGTCCCATCTTTTCAAAACTTCTTAAATATGCTCATTCCTTCACTTTAGCACTAGGCTAATTAAAGTCTGCAGTTTGCCATTAAAAATGTCTTTTTCTGGGTGGGCCTACTACAAGAATATCAAAACCAAGACAAAAAGAAAAGACCCCCTCCAGATAAACACAGATTCCTAAAGAAGATATTTGAGAAATCCAGCTGTTACACCACCACTTCATTACCAAATTGAAGCACCACACATAAGTAGCTGAAGTATTTCTCAAATTATGACCACAGAAAAGATATTTATTTCAGTTTATTGAATTACCTGCAGATACTAGAAGTCCACCAGAAGGGAAAAGAAGCACACTCTCCACAGGATGGCCATGTTCTATTGTCATGACACTACTTTTTGTTCGTGAATCAAATAGTTTCACAGTGTGATCATAGGAACCTACAAACCATAAATGGCTTCAGTTTCAAAATTTCAATTATTTCAGGAACTAAAATAGCCATGTTCTACAATCTAAAGGAGCTCTTGGCTAATGGTAATGTTTTAAACCATACCCTTAAAAACTCCTTGTTATTTACCTTGGTTAGTTTACAGCCTTCAGGCAACATAAATTTTCTAATTCTACTTTTAAGGAGTAAGATGAAGATAGGGCTAATTTGCTTTAATTTTATTTCACTTCCATTAATGAGTTTCCATTAATGAGTTCTATTTACAACAACAAATATTAGGCAACCTGATGAAACCTATTCTTGTGTCTCCGGATGTCAGGAATATTAAGATTTTTTCACACCAGTTTACCACAGATTATCAGAAAGCTACTGCCAGATCCTGGCAACCAAAAGGAACTGCTTTCAAACAGCTCCTCATGTGACCTTTCATTTTGGAGCCAGAACTACTGTTCTGCTCCAGAAGCCCGATAAAACACCTCAGTCAACCCCAGTCAAAGGATTAATTCACAGTATTTTCTTAGCTTTCAAGAGCTAGTTAGAACAGTTCTGTTAACCCTAACAGGCTAAAACAAAAGATGTTAAAACTCAGTTCATGATGAGTTTTCCCAAAACGTCAGCATCAAGCTTAAAAAGCAAGCAAAAAAAGGAAACAACACAGTAGCTATTATGTAGGAAGACTAATCTTCCACTATTAAAATATAATAAACAAGATCCTACTGTATGAAAAACTTCCTTTCTGCATTTTTCTTCAATTCAATCCATAAGAAGCATAAATAAAGAATAAAATCAAACCTGTTATAAAGACATCCGCATTCACTTTACTTGCACAGCCACATCTCACGTAGTCAGTATGTTCACTATACGAGACAATTTCTGTGGCACTTGGAATATCCCACAAATTTGTTGAATAATCATCACCACCAGAAAATATTCTGTATTTATCGGACAGGAAACCCACTAGATGAACTGGTCTAGAAAACAAAGTCCACAATACTCAAAGTTAAAATACAACATATTTCAAGAAGAGTTAGTCTGTATGAAGAATTTAATAAAGTAATTTAACTTAAAAGTGCAAAGTGGTTCTTTACATCAGAAGTTACAAAGTCTCACTTTAGAGGTTCAAATATTTTACGTTTTGTACTTCCAAGCAGAAACAGGTCATGCTGACAGATTCTTACCTAAGCACTAATATGGTATGCCTTAAATGGTTTACAGATCTACTAGATGTCATTCAAAAGCTCTAAATTCTGCACTTGTTACTTAGAGGTCTGTGTCCTAGCACTGTCCTTTAGAAAACATCTACAATAGTGAATTTTAAGAAAAATTTATTATAGTAAATTTTAAGTACGACTGGTTTGGACAACCTTTTCATCTTTTAAAATTGCTATTTAAATCTCTATTATCACCATAACATCCCAACAGAGAATGACTTTCACGGAAAACACAAAGATCTTACTAGAATTAACCTTGTCAGTGGAACATAACACCTGATCTACAAACACAGACCTCAAACCGAAACACTCACAACATCAGCCTGGGTGCTTCCCACTGAAAGGAGGGTTGTTGTTCTACATAGAAGAAATACACATTGGTCTTCCACAGCACAGCAATCTTGAAAAGACAGTGTTGAAGCATTGTCTTCTCCTCACTGATACACAGAACTTCTAAATCTTTCCCTCCCCACCCCACCCTATCATGATGAACTTTTTATGTTTTGTTTTGGTTTTTTTTTTAAGGGATCCCTTCTCTTCCTGGCATATTTCTTCATTGCTTTTGTATAGACACTTTTTAGAACTCTTTTCCTGCCAGCATCAAATAAAATGTATGTATCAGTGCCAGGTAATCGTTAAGACTTATCTACACAACATATTAACAGTCAGCTACCGGATATAGAAAATGTATTGACTCTTCTCTACGCTCGATGCATATTTAGAATTTAAAAAAAAACCCTCCCTCCAAGTTTGAATTTAATTGTAAAATCTACTTCTCCTTTATAAGATCTGCATGAGACAGTTGCAAGCAACATGGAACAGTATTACTCAGATTTTCAGCAACATGCAAAGCAGGTACATAAATACTATATACTGGTAAGGCAGTGGCATGGGTTGCCCAGGAAAGTTATGGAGGGAAAAGCCAAGACTGTCTTACTTAGTGTGCCCATCGAACTGCCTCAGTGGTGCTCTCCCGCTGATGTCGAAGAGGCGGATGCTGCTGTCCTCGCTGCCGGCGACAAGCAGCTGCCCATCGTCCCTGTAAGTGGCACCGTACGCGGCATCTCTGAAGCGAGAGAACGTTTTGATGGGCTCCTGGGAGTAACGACCATAAATGTGGATCTGGAAAAACAACAAGGCATTGCAAATTTTCTTGCATTATATAAACACAAGGACAGGATCATAAAAACCTCAGAGAAGCCACTTACCCTCGAGGATGCTGTGACAGCATAGTTGTACGGCGGGACTGGGGAGAAGTCAATTTTATTTACTGCACCGAACTCCTTTATCTGAACAGGTGTCTAGAACAAAAGTAGCAAAGATCATTAAAAAAAACATTACCACACCGTCAAATGTGAAAGCGGAAAAATAAAAAACACTCTTCCTACAGAGAGTTCAGAAAGCTTTTAGAGCCAAATCGTTTCTTAAGTACAACGATACCGAATTTCACTTCTTCCAGGCTCGACTCCTCCGGCTGTCACAGTTTTTTTCCAAAACGCTCATTACAACTCACCCATTCATTACGTGTTTTCATTGGGGGGGGGGGAGTAGGGGGGATGAGGGGAGGAGAAACCTAAAATTACGCGTATTTAAAAAATACTTCGATTAGCTGCATGAAAGCGGTAAAAAAAAATTTCCAGGCTAGTAACTGCCGTTGTTGGGCCCCTCCTACCTTGTACCCTCGCCAGTACAGCGTGTCCTGCGTGATCTTCTCGCCGAGCTTGGGGCACGCCTGCACCGCCACCGGCTTGTAGGCGGCCATGGCGCCGCGGGCGCGGCGGGGCCGCCCGGGAGCGGATCGGGAGCGGATCGGGAGCGGATCGGGAGCGGATCGGGAGCGGATCGGGAGCGGATCGGGAGGCGCGGCGGGACCCGCACACGCGGCGCGCGCTGCGGCAGCCCCGCGCCCCACGCGACGAGAGGTAGCGCGGGCGCACCGGCAGCGCGTCATCGTCCGTCACCGCGCGTCACTTCCTGCCCGCGGGGCCGAGCGGGCGCGGCCGGGTGAGGCCGGACTGGCCGCGGGGAGGGGAGCGGGACAGCGGGGCGGCGGGGCCGGGGAGCGGGGCGGCGGGGCTGGGCACCGCCGTCTGTGGGGCTGCCGCGACGCCGGAGCGGTGTTCGGGTGGCGAGTGCTTCGCGCCTCTCCAGGGAGCGGGGAGGGCTCCAGGCGTGCCCGGCGCTGCCGCGGACCCCGGCCCGCCCGAGCGGCGGCCTCCCGCGGTCCTGTGAGCAAGCCCCTGCTGTCTCCGGGTGTCTGCCGTCGGTGTGAAAGCGACCTGGGTTTTTTCTTACGTGTGTGGTAGAAGCCATTTATTTTACGCAGACGCAAAGGGGGCTTAAAGTCACTTTAGCTTTTCCTTCAAGCCTGACGTTTTTAGGAAATAAAGTAATCTTTTTGGAGCTTGTTCGCGGCTTGGTATAAACCTGGTTGGTTGTGGTGTGAGGGTTTTTTTTGAAACCAGTAGAATATGCTAAAGCATCACTTAGATGAAACTCCTACTGGCTTCAGTATGGAATTCGTTTTAAACATCCACATGATAAAATGTCAGTGGAGAATTCAGTCACTAGCTTGTGACAGCAACGACAATGATAATTCACCAATGTTTTGACTTTCAAAACTAAATGCCATAACCTTAAATTTAGCCAAATTTGGTGTATTTTTATTCATTGTTTTACTATTGTTTACCAACGTTCTTAACCTGTGTTATGTTTGTTCAGTTGCAGCTTGTTCAAAACACTGGACTTGGCTGGACAGAATTGGACTTAGCTGGAAACTATGAAGAAACATTTTGCATGAAACTTTTACGTGATTGAAGCCATGGCATCGTCAACAAACTTAGATGTTGGGGCCCAGTTAATTGTGGAAGAATGTACCACGACCTACAACCTGCCACCCATGCCAGACATTAAAGTGGAGCATCAGCTTGACTCCAGCACAGAGGAAGGCCCAGCTCAGAGTGTCACCATGGGGATGAAATTCATTTTGCCCAATAGATTTGATATGAATGTCTGCTCACGATTTGTGAAATCTCTGAATGAGGAGGACAGTAAAAATATTCAAGACCAAGTCAACTCTGACCTTGAAGTCGCATCTGTCTTATTTAAAGGTTGAATTTATGGTACAAATTGTTATCTGTGGACTGTGTCATCCTGTTAAGCTATTACGTTTTCTTAAAAAAAAAAAGCCACTACCTTATATGTGTATCAATCAGTTTTCTAAGACTTTTCCCCCTTTTTATTATATCATTAATGTAAAATTAATTTTCAGCAAGATTATTTTTTAAATCGCATTTCAATTTTTCTTTTTCATTGAAAAAGCAGTGGCACAAAAAGTCCAAGTTAACAAGGGCTGATGCTGATCATGGAAACATTTGTGTAGCATGTCCTACAACAGTATGGATCTTCACAAAACACTACGGAAAGCACTGTGCGATGATTTTAATTTCAGTAGCTTTCAGCAGCATGTTTTATCTTTTCACTAGTATGAGGAAAAAATAATGTAGGTCTTGTGGTTGCCTGTTTTATCACTGTGGCTGTACAAAGTCTGTGGTTGTAGAAAAGGGCTTGTCAGTTCAGCTTCATTCTACTTGAAAGCAAAAGCTGCTCCAGTTCTGAATACCTGCAACTAATCCAGCCATTGCTGGGCAGCTTCATCATGACTGATCCATGGTTTTTTATGGCTGGGGATACTGATACAGAACAAAATTAGATCTTCCATTTGTTTCCCCTTAACAACTGGGGTTTCTGGCCCTTGATGTCATATTTCAGACTGTTAATGGTTTGTCTTCTCATGAGGTTGAATGTCACCCATTTCCTGAAACAAATGCAAATACAGGCCTATTGTGAATTTTGATGGTTTCACTGGTTGGTATTGTTGGGCTGCAGTTCAGCCATCGTAGTTTTCAGACTTTTTTGACTGGGAGGCCCTGAGTGCTCACCAGCAGAGCCACAGGTCTGAGCGGCAAACTTGAATCTGTCAGCAATAGACCTTGCTGCCTTAGAAGTAGTCCTGCAGATCCAGGGACCACAGGTCAAAATCTGTGGTAGGGCATTTAATTCAGTGAAGTAAGCTGTAGCTATCTGATTGGCAGACAAAATGTAATTTAATTTTTATCCTGTAAAGCTCTACTTCTTTTAATTAGTTCTTGCCCAGAATTTGCGCTTGGGTTTATGATCACGAAATTCTCTATGGTGTTAATTCAGCATGTGTGTTAATTAGCTTCCACGCATTAATTACTGCTGCATACTGGTTTAAAATCAATATAGACTTTAATCCTTCAATGTCTTTCCAGTATTTAATCAGTTAGCTTCTTTAAAATTGCTTGGCTTCTCAGCTTCTTCTCGAAACCGTAAGCAACTTTTGAGAATTAGAAGCCAAGGCAATTTATAAATATGTTCTGTAGTAAAATGCCATTAGCTTCTAAGAGAAAACAAGGAAAGTTAGCATGAGGGAACACATTAGCACTGAATGACTTCTTGAATTCTAAGGGGTGACCTGCTTTTGCATTTTATGTAAGTTAGTGTGGAACGTCTCTTTTTCTGGTGGATAAGTATTCATAAGGCATTCATAATGCTGTTAAAATATTAACCAGGACTGGGAAAAGCCCTGGTGAAGAAAGTTAGTGAAGGTCATCTCCGCCCATGCAGTGGACTGGTTGGGAGCAGGTAGAGGCATGATCTGAGCAGTGACCTGACTGCGTGTTGGACCAGAGGTGCATCATGTCATTGCATTGGAGTGTCTGACAGGTTGAGTGGAACCCTCCTACAGATAAATCTGTGCCAGGCATGTTGAAAAATCTAGACATAGGCTTACCTCATTTAGAGATCAGCTTGTCTTTGAGTGACATTATGCCATACTGAATGTGTGTGGTAGAAGCATTGCTTTATGCTAGAAATGAATGCAGCCCTTTTTTCAACTTTCACAATACACAGTGGGAAAAGCACATGTCAAAAGCTTTCTTAACATGGATTTTAAAGGTCTTGTGATACTGCTGCTTTCTAGTTTGACTTAGAATCTATGGCTTGCTTTTAATGCTCTTACTAATACTGAAATCCTGTCTGGGTTTTTTTGTTCAATGTAGCTGAATGCAACAGCCACACTTCTCCTTCCCCTGGTATCCAAGTAAGACATGTTTATACTCCATCAACTACTAAGCATTTCTCACCAATAAAACAATCAACTACTTTAACTAACAAACACAGGGGAAACGAAGTCTCTACAACACCTCTGCTTGTAAACTGTAAGTATCCTTCTGCCTTACTGGTAATAATTATTTTGTGAACTGTACGTTGAATGCTTGACAGATTTTTCCTGTTTTTCTTTGGTGTTGCAATGAACTTTAACATAGGAAGAAAACACTGAAATTAGTCTTGTCTAATATCATATGGTTCCAACCACAAAA
>JAYRBT010000093.1:47080660-47118230 GCA_036023395.1 Myiotriccus ornatus | reverse complement strand
CTATAAATTATAGGTTTGTTTTTTTTTTTCAAAAAGCCACTTGCATGGGAAGAATTAATCTCGAGCTGCAATGTAGGCCTCGAATAAAATGTGATGTCTTTCTGAAGCTTTCATGTAATGACTGAGGACAGTCAAAATTTACAGCTGATGTAAACATTAGATAATTTTATTATTATATAGTGTGGATAATTTATTACATATTCCCTCCTGAGCAGCTTTCAGGCCTGCTCCAAGTTGCATTTAGGAAAACCATGAACCCATACAGTTTAGTGTGTGATTGGAGATTTTTTCTTCATAATCTCTTAAGAATTATTCTGCTTTTAAGACATGGTACTTTATATTAAGGAATTAAAAAAAAACCCACACAATTTTTTCCTTCCCCTCTGTACGTCAGGTTGTATATAGTTTTGTAATGTCTGATCTATTCTACATTGTAGTGAGTGAGAGTTACACTCACTTACTCTGTTGAATAGCAGGAGAGCTCTCTTGATGATATGCAGTCTCTTAGGTGTAATTTTTAAATTACACATCCCTAATTTATCAAAATATGTTTCATTTCATTTGTTAAATGGTCTTAATGTGATCTTGGTTTGCTGACCAAGCAGTAGAGATGAGATTATGTTGCTTTGTAAAAAGTCAGCATGGGAAGTATGTATCTTTGCTTTCAAGTATGACTGCAGTGATTAAAAAAAGTGATTTAGTTTTTAAAAGAGTGATTTCAGTTCAGAATATAAGGTGAAACCTATATACCCTCTCAAATCCAAGTTCTGTACTGCTCGAGCCAATGGACATGTTATACTTAGCTCCAGTTAGAGTAGAATGAAAACTGGTGTGTGTAACACATGCTTTTCCTTCCTTTTCTGCAGCTTTATCAGTCCATCAGCTGGCTGCTCAGGGAGAAATGTTATATCTGGCCACACGTATTGAACAAGGTAAGACAGAAAAAGGTTAAACGCCTTTCCTTTTCCTTTGGGCCATTTACGTGCTGTTGTATTTGACCTTTCCTTGAAGCTGTATTAAAAAATAAGTCCTCGGTTCTGGTACAAATGGAAGGATATTTGACATATCTGTGCTTTACAGATGTGGACTATTGTTCCGCATCAGTCTATTATTCGCTTAGTGCTATGATTTGCATTTAAATTAAAACATTAGCATTAATAGGAGTAGTAATTTTATTTTTAGATTTTCTTTGTAATTTAAAACACAGTTCTTTCAGTGATGGCTTTCCAATTCTATTCAATCTATCAGCATAAGGACCTACGTGCTGCTAATTTAAGCCATGGCTCACACCTGCACTATCATAGTACTACACATTCTGAGTTGCGTGGTAGTCTTCAGTGTGGCATTTGTTGTCCGCAATACATATACAACATTTCAACTGTACATAACATACTGAATTTTGTACTATTTAGTTAATAGTGTATTCTTATTGTACTAATAGTAATCAGCCATGCCTTCAGTGCATCTTTGTTCAAATGTTTACTGGAAAGCAGGTATTGAGTCACTAAGTCTATCTACTTTGTAATGAGCCATGTATATGAAAAGCAGGTCAATTCTGGAGTGTTGGTAATGATTAAAAATGTTTATTTTGTTACTATGATACGCATGGGATTTTTAAAGTATAGATATTTTTAAAAAAATCCAGCTGAACTATTTCAGCCAGACAATTGTTAAAAAAAGCTTTTTTTTTTTCCAGCTGCACTAGATGTAGACCTCAATTGTTTTCGCAGACCACCTTATTGATCACATGAACTTTGAGCAGAATGGAGTTGTTCTATGTATATTGCTATATAGGCACATTCTTTACTTGTGTGGCTCACTGTATTGAAAAAAACCACTGCCTACACTATAATATACTTTATAAAGTTTAAAAACTTAAATTTTAAACTATTAAACAAAAAGTTTAAATTTTACTTTGGTCAGTTGGATATGTTTTTCTTTCTTGGACAAAGGTATTTCTACCACCACTGGAAGAGAATTCTGTGTTTGAAGTTAAGATGAGAATGACTTTTAGGCCACTCTGGTACCTGGTGAATACATAGTATTCACCATGGATACATCAACACATTTCACCAGCTCTTACAGTGCATCAGTGAAAGGGATTACTAAGTTATATATTTTTCTTTAAACAGAAAATTTAATCAATCATAAGGATGAAGAAGGATTTACCCCTCTGATGTGGGCTGCAGCTCATGGGCAGATAGCAGTAGTGGAATTTCTCCTTCAGAATGTAAGGAAAAAAAACTACACTTAATTTTAAATTTATTTACTCATTAGTTCATTTTGCCTTCCTACATTTGCCAATGCTGCTATAGAGTTTAATGATTTTAATTTAAGTTCTGTTGTTTCTTGTTTTTAAATTGATACTGTTATTTCAGGGTGCAGATCCTCAGATTCTGGGAAAGGGGCGAGAAAGTGCCCTCTCACTGGCCTGCAGTAAAGGGTACACAGATATTGTTAAAATGCTGCTCGACTGTGGAGTTGATGTCAATGAGTATGACTGGGTAAGAGTCTACCTTGAATTTATGTCAGAGGGTGCTTTGGTCAGAAAACTGAAGCAGGACATAGCACTGGCTTGGATTTTAAAATTGTTCTACCTCTTCCGAAATATATGAGAGTTTCAAAACTTCCATAGGATAAGAGAAGTTGGTTCTACTAGTTCTGACTTCTTGGGAGAAGGAGAACGAGATTAATGCTGGCTCCTTGTAGAAGTGTGAGCTTAAAGTTTAAAAAACAGACAAAAAGAGATGGAAGTTGTGAAGATCCAAAAAACCCCTCGTTTTCATAAAATTATAGTATGAAGTTTCTTACTGATACATAGCAGCATATTGGTGTTTTAGGGAATTAGAATTGCAGACTACTTAATTTATAAGTGTCTTAAGGCATTTCTCTGCTTTTGCAGAATGGAGGCACACCCTTACTATATGCAGTACATGGGAACCATGTGAAATGTGTAAAAATTCTCCTTGGTAAGCAGACTGTCCACACAGAATTACCAGTAATAATGTACTATCAGTTCTCATTGTCAGAAATACAAGATTCTGTTCCTGTTTTACGTAGAAAGTGGTGCTGATCCAACTATCGAAACAGATGCTGGCTGTAATTCCATGGATTTGGCTGTAGCCTTGGGCTATCGGAGTGGTGAGTATTGCAAATGTAAACTCTTCTAAAAAATTTTTAATTTTTACAGCTCCTTGTATATGTAGGTGCTGTAATGGCTTGGTAGAGGTTTTGCAGCTCTCAACATGTTACCTGTCCTACAAGTCTTAATATACCTAAACTAATCAGGCCAAAATGGGTAGGGGCTTCCATCCCTTTTTTTCCGAAAGCCAGGTACCTAGTAAGAAAATGTCACTGACCTGGATCTGCATCAGTGGGAACAAATATTGGTGTTTAGGGCTGATGCAGCCATGATTTAGACACGGGGAGCCGAGCTGCTCCCCCATCCCTGTAGAAAGGAGTGTGTTGCACTGGACAGTGGTAAGAGGATTGCAGCCTTCCTGAACCCCTCACTGTGGTTAACTCGCAGGTAGTAATGTAGTTTGCAAAACCTTCTTCCCATGTCAGACCAGCTCTATCTCTAGTTTGTCTTGGAGGCACAGAGTAATAGGATCAGTAGTGAATATACTACCTCACTTAGTTATGGAAAACAGAAGTAAAGAAGGGACTCTTACTGTTTTTTTAACTCATGCTGCCTTCATTTTGAAAGCTGTGAAATGTCTGCCATTACAAAAATGAACTGAACCCAAAAATATGCCCAGCAGTGCATGTGGTACTTGTCCAAGCAGAGCCCTCTGCTTATGAATGACCCAGTAACTTGACAGATACCTAGATGTAGGACTGCTTCAAAAGCTCAGTCTCAGAATGGTCCACAGAAGAAATTCCTAATAATTTTTTCCCCTACTTTGTAGGCTAACATTTCGCTTTCCATATGCTATCAACTTGTTCAAACCACAGAACAGATGAGGACCCCCAAAACCCATCATCTGCCTTACTGGATGTATTGTTGTTGCATTATATAAGGCTTTTATTTTCTGAAGGGATGCAAATTCTCTTCACAGAGTGAATTTATTCCTGTCTGGCTTTTAATAAATCATTGTACAGGACAAGCAGGCAGAAAAAACAATACAACCGTAAAAATATGAAAAAAAAAAGGAACACTGATTAACCTCATCTTTTTTCTCTGATCTAGTTCAACAGGTTATTGAGTCTCATTTATTAAGGCTACTTCAAAATATCAAGGAATAAAGGCTGGCTCTTCTTCGGGTGTCAGTTCTTGGCTTGGAGATTTGAACTGCTTTTTAGCCCTGTAATTGGTGACAAAGGTTGGTTGTTTTGTAACTTTACCTCAGTTCAACTATTAGCTGATTTTACTTAAGCTATTTAGTATTCTTCCTCTTCTTCCCTTGTTGTTCATGCAAATATGCAGTGTCATCCTTTTTTTAAATATATAATTTTAGAAGAAAGAATTGTCATGCATGGAAATCTTTGTAAATAAATCCAGTTCTGACCATCTAAATGTTTACACTGAGTGCAGTGGGTGGCACTGCGCCGAGTGTCCTATTTCAACCCATCACTGATACATATTCACATGAAGAAATGTGTTAAGGTATGGAGGTATATAACCACAGAAGACAGATGTCTTTATTGTTAATAATACTAAAATGTGCACTGTGTGTGATAGTTTTTGATATCCACAGTTCATATTTGTCCTGGCTCTGGCCAGGACAGGTTTAATTTTTGCAGTAGGCAGGAGGGGGCATGGCTGGGATATTTCATCATTACCAGGGGGCGGGGGAGGGAGTCTCTTTCAGAAAGAAGGGGTTCCTTCCACTTGGGGTGGCGTGCCTGCAGTGGAGTTGGGTCAAACTCCGTGGTGAGCATTTGTGCATGTGAATCACTCTCTCTTTGTATACTTTTGTTATTAATATTGTTGCTGTTACTGTTCATTTTCGTATCTCATTGCTGTTTCCAGTAAATTGTTCTTTTTCTCAACCTGTCATCTTTACTTTTTGTGCTTCCAATTCCCCTTTCCTTCTGGCCTCAGGGGGAGGGGAGAGGGAGTGGGGGAATGAGCGAGCAGCAGCATGGTTTGGAGGGTCTCATCAGGAGCACTAAATTGGGAGTACCATTCCTAAACCAGGACAGCCTTATTTGGCACCCAGTGAGGGGCACAAAGGGTTGAGATAACAACAGATCTGGCCAGAACAGGTTGGAAATAAAATGGATCTAAACATCTGTTGTTGTGGGTGCGGAGCCACTGGTCACAGTGTTGCTTAGTCTTTTCGTGTGGCTGTCTTGCCTAACCATGTATATATTCTCATTTGTGCCCCTCGTGATGATATTTTTCAGAGTAAGAAGAGGGATCAGGATTGCTTTGATGATGTACTGTGGGGTATCAGTTAATGGCATGATAACATCCAGGGCAGTGAGGGTTATTTGGTATGTGTATTCAGTGCTGCTCTCCTATCCTTACCTTGGGTGCTAGTTGTGGGAGCCCATTAATAATTGTACCCAGTCTGGGGATGGAAGAGGGAAGGATGATTTTCCCCAGCTTTTAACCCCCTTTTTCTCCTTCAGGCCTGTTACAACAGCTTTTGAGAATTGTGAATTCCCTCTGGATATTAAGGAAGGCATGGTTTAGTTGCTAAGTCTGCCAGGTCTTCTCAGTGCAGTCCACACCATGTTTAGAGTCAAGAAAGGGATTTCTAGGAAGGTCATTCAGAGATCTGCCCTGAGGGTCAATAAGTCATGAGTAACATGGAATGCAGGATAAAATTGCCACCTTTTGAAGGATTATTCTGCTCCAATGGTTCAGGTTGGTTATCAGGACCCTGATAAAGTGGTAGAATATATGAAGGAAAAACGTTGTGGCAACTTGAAAGAGGCACAAAGTTATGCAATGCGCTGGGCCCTGGCTACTGTTTATCAGACACTGATAGTCACTAGATGGCATCCTCAGGGGGAGGAGGAGGAAAGCAGAACAACAGGCACTGTGGCCACTCAAACTGCAGCTGAACCACAGGAACAACTTGTGCCAGTAGCAGTCCCACCTATACAGAAGAAATCCAAGAATAAATCAGTTCACACCATGAAGGATGAAGAGGAAGCAGGGCCCTCACAACAGGAGGAAGAGCCAGGGCTAGAGATTTATATCTGATCCCTATCCCTGGGTGAGCTGCAAGGTATGCAGAAATATTTCAGTCACCAATTGGGTGACCCCCTGGTGACCTGTCTGCTGCAATGCTGGAATATCGCAGCCCACAGTATGACACTAGATGGTAGTGAAGCCAAGAAACTGGGATCCCTGTCCTGGGATGTGGGAATTAAAAGGGGATTGGGAAGAGGCAACTCCTGTCATCAGGAGGGAAAGGTATTTTCTCAGGAATGGTCTAAAAGTGCATCCAAGCAGGTGGAAGACCATAGAGAAAGGTATCCAGTACCTGAGAGAATCAGCTGTGCTGGTGGTATTCCATAGAGATTCAAATAATGAGCAGTACCCTGAAGATTCAGAGGTGTACACAATCCATGTGGTGGAAGTTTATATGGAGCACACCGTTGTCATACACCAACTCATTTACATTCATGTCTGTTACAACCCACCCCTGAGGACAAGGGTAAGTTCTTGTTAATAGATCCCTTTGGGCAGATTAGAGCAAAAAGACACTGAGTGACCAGTGTTTATAAATATGTATGTATATATATATATGTAGGGTTTATTTTATATATATATATATCTATATATGTAGGGTTTATTGTAGAACAGTCTGGTTGCAATGGAAAGCAGGTATGGAGCCATTTTGGTTATTATTATCTAAAGTAATATAACAATATAAAAGCATAAAAATATCACTTAAGAAAATACAAGGAAAAGAAAGGAAGGATAAGGGCAGAAAGATATCACTGCCTGTGGATCCAGTGACGAGACCTGATTGTTGCTATTTCAGTGTCCGTTGGTCAAAGTGATGGTGGCAGTCTTGATCCATCAAAGGTGGGAGAAAGCTCACAAAACACAAAGTTCAGTGGATTAATATACATTTAGGTTTACTTGGGAATGCCCTCGTAAGTCCCCGGGGGTTGGAGCTTTACACTGTCCAATTCAGCAGTGTAGATCATGTGCAGTCCTGTGGTGGAAAGCTCCAGAAATGAGTCTGGGGGTGCTTTGGGGGTCTTTGATGGTTTACGACACCTTCTAAGACATGACAGTTGCCCTCATGTCAGAGTAGTTGAGCCAATTATGCCCCATCAGAAGGGATGAATACCTTCAGGCCTATATATGAATGCCCCAATATCTCCCCTGGGGGGAGTTTTACAAATGAGCCAGTTGTGGAAGGGAGGACGCTGGCATAATAAAAAGCACCATCCCACCTTGAAGGATCAGCCTCTTCCCTTATCTGGCTCAAAACTCAATTTCTTGCTAAACAGAGGCTGACTTGTCATCGTTATCCCCTGGTGCTCATGCCCTCTGCATCAGAGGTTTCGCCACCACACCCAAAACTCTCCCCCTCAGAAGGGGGCTGCAAACCCAGGCCCAGCAAAGCACCCTGACACCTCCACAAACAGCTGTTTTGAGTCATTAATTATTAACATTTCAGTCTTCCACAATATCAGTGAAAGAAGGAAGAAAACTGCTCCAATGACTACCTGACTCCAGCAATATGATGATCATCTGTTTTCCTCCCTACCTACCTGCACCTCGGCTGTGAAAAGACTGTCCAAGACTGGACAGATTGAAAGACTCGCACAAGCTAGAGAGGAAATGTCCCATGCCCCACGGTGTGGACCAGAGTTTCTGCTATTGGGAGCAAGCATACTCCTGCTCAAAAGAGGAGGGGTACACACCATGAGGTAACCTGTGTTTTTATCTGCATGACCACAGAGAGGACAAGAGGAAGGAGGTTTATTTTACCTGTCCCCTAGCAGCACGGGTAGGTGAGTTGAGGGAAAGAACAACCACCACAGGAAATTCTTCAAGCATAAATGCTGCTTCAGTTTCCAGTGGGCAAGTCCTCTGACAGAATAGAAGGACTGATGTTACTTCCAGTCCTCTTGAAAGAATGTCCAGTTCCTATTTACAACAAGTGAGACACAAGTACTATAAACCAGAACTAGAGAGGCCATGCCTCCAGCCCGGTACTGAAAAGGGACAGTTGGATCTATGTGGCCTGGCACATCAGACCCACAAGGGTATAAGACTTTAGCTGACACTGGCACACAATGTACCCTGATGCCATCAAGATATGCAGGGGCAGAATCCATCTCTCTTTCTGGGGTGACAATGGGATCCCAACAGCTGACTGTACTGGAAGCTGAAGTGAGCTTGACTGGAAGTGAATGGCAAGAACACCCCATTGTGACTGGCCGAGAGGCCCCGTGCATCTTTGGCAAAGATTACTTCAGGAGAGGGTATTTCATGGGCCCAAAAAGGCATTATTGGGCTTTTGAGATAGCTGCTGTGGAGACAGAGAAAATTAGATAGCTGAATACCTTGCCTGGTCTCTCAGAGGACCCTTCTGCTGTGGGACTGCTGAGGGTGGAAGAACAACAGGTACAGATCACTACCACATCAGAGCCCTGTTAGCAATACTGCAACAAACAGGGCTCTGTGACCCCCATCCATGAGATGGATGGTGAGCTGGAGAGCCAGGGGGTGGTCAACAAGACTCGCTCACCTTTAAACAGTCTTATATGGCCAATGCTTAAGGCCAGTGGAGAGTGGGGACTGCCAATAAACTATCGTGGCCTGAACAAAGTCACACCACCACCAAGTGTTGCTGTGCCCTGACATGTAACACTTCAGTTTGAGCTGGAGGCCAAGACAGCAAAGTGAAGCCACCATTTGCATCATAGGTAGAAATTTTCTTGGTATAAGAAAGCCTAATTGCAAGTACAGAAATTTTTAGCTCCTAAATACCTTCCATGCAGTGGCTGAAAGCAGGCATCAGCTGTATGGGAAGAAAAGCCACAGTCTACTGCATTCCAGCCTTCTTCACCCACAGTGTAGTCCTTTGGTTCATAGAATATGGTTAAGGGACCCATAAGGATCACTGAGTCACACTCCCTGCTCCTTGTAGGATGATCCTTATGGGTCCCTTCCAACTTGAGATATTCTATGACTACCACCATATGACTAAGCATCATCCAGATGCTCCCTAAATTTGACAGGCTTAGAGACTACTTTCCTGGGGAGCCTGTTCCAGTGATCAACCACCCTCTCAGCAAAGAGCCTTTCCCAAATGTCCCAAAACTTTCACTGATGCGGTTTCATTCCATGTCCTTATGTCATATGACTGGTCACCAGAGAGACCAGTGCCTGCCCCTCCACTTCCCCTCAAGAGGAAGCCGTAGGCTGCCACAAGGTCACTTCAGTCTCCTCCAGGCTGAACAGCCCAAGTGACCTCAGCTGCTCCTCATACAGCTTCCCCTCCTTTGGACACTCTCTAATAGAGAGTTCAGTATCTTCCTTACATTATGGTGCCCAGAATTACCCTCAGTATTCAAGGTGAGGCCACCCCAGGTCAGAGCAGAGCAGGACGATCCCCTGCCTCGACCGGCTGGTGATGCTTTGCCTGATGCCCCCCAGGACACGGTTGGCCCTCCTGGCTGCCAGGGCACTGCTGATTCAGATTCAACTTGCCCCCAGCCCAGACCCTCAGATCTCTTTCTGCAAGGCTATTCTCCAGCCTCTTGTCCTCCAGTTTCAGGAATGTCTCATTGTAACTGTTCAGTTAAAACAGCAATTAGGATTTTGAAATTAGTTGAAAAAAATCAGGCAGTGTTAACTGATTTTCCGGAACCCCTGCACTTAAAGCTACAGTGAATGATGGGACATGATAGTTTTACACAAATAATAGATAAGCCTTTGAAAGAGACTTTTCAGGAGCTTTTGCCCAAAAATACTGCATGGCTTTCCCCATGCAGTATTCACGTTTCCATGTGTCCATTAGAGGTCTGGAATCTATTGACATCCATACACCCCTGATCCCTGCGTTCTTCCCCAGTCCATGGGTAGTGAGCCCAGTCTCCAGTTGGCTCTCACCCAGAGTTCACAACACATGACTGAACCCAAGTATGTTACTATATTCCTATTATAGTGTCTCTGCCATCCTTGTTTTTGTATTTGAAAAGCATTCCATACCCAAAAGAAATTGATACTGCTTAAAGTACATGCACTGCGATCCTGACCAAAGATACTGAATGCAGGAGAACAATCCAGCCAGGTTGTCTGAGTCAGAGCCAGAGAAATAATGAATTAAAAATGCTAACTTTGAAGTAACAGAGTGACTGAATATATAATAGGGGAAAATGTGGGAAAAAATAACCAAACCTACATTTCTGGCTACTTTTCTCTCTGACTCTGTACTGATATACCTGTGGTGGATAAAAGTTTACATCAGATCAGAATTAACCTCTGAAAGGTTGTGTGAGAGCCAGTCCAGAGATCCATTTCTTTCATGAAGCTGAAATCTGAAATAAGCCTTAAGGGAGATGAAGCAAGAAAATGTAACGGGTCTTGCAGGTGTTGGTGAAATCCCTGCTGCATTGAGTATTATGCGTCTCCTAGGCTTTGACACCTGTATTCTTAGACAGCATTTACACCACTTTTACTGTAACATGTATGATTAAATCAGACAAAAAAACCAGCAAATCTGGCATGCCTTGGAGTAAGAGGAAAAATGTTCCATAATCAAAATCCAGAAAAATACATCCTCTTGTAATTTTAAAATAAAATAACATGAAATGGCAATTACCATGAAGTTGCATATTAAAAATACTGAGATTTAACATCCTTTGTAAAAACAAATGCTGAAATTCCATGTATGTGGAAAAGCAATGCAAATAAAATGCAAATTGTCATTTCTTGAAATACCATAACCTGAACCATTTCTTCTTAAAGACATCTCATACATAGACAACCTACATAAGTATGCATAAGGAACAAAATTTCCTTTTTCTGAATTATCTGTGTTACAGGAAAGTACTTGTTCTAAATAAACCTTCAATATCTGCTTTATATTTTGTCTTGAATTTCAGTCAGCAAGGAGTTAATATATAGGAAATAAAACTAACTACTTCTTAACTATTGCCTGAAAACATACCCTAGAAAATACTTTTAATTATATGCAAAGACATTGGAATAGAAGAATTCTAGATTAAGACAACAAAACGTAAAATTTATTCCACCTTTTTGCTGTAAAATTTCAAGCAATTGTCAGACAGTCATCACCACACATCCCACAAGAGTGAATACAAAGATGAAAATAGTAATCTTTCAGAAGGTGTTTCCTACATGATGAGCCCTTTTGTATAGTTTAACATTATGCTGCTAATATGGAATGGAAGATTTCTCTATCTCTTGTGAGGGCCCTGCAGGGATCAGCCAGCACTATTTCATAAAGCTATGATTCAGACACCCTGAGGAAAACTTAGTCAAGAGTTAGCAACTGGGAAGGGGAAAAAAAAATCTGTGCAAAGTAGCAGCTTTACTCACAGGAAAAAAATCCCTGTCAAAAGAGCAGAGACAGCTGTTGATTATGCAATACTAACAGCATGCTTCACTCCACATACTTTGTGTTTCTCTAATGCACAACACTGACTGATTGTTTCTCCTCGTGTAAATATTTCTTAGTATTCACTTTTTGTTGTTTATCGAGGTAAAACTCGTAAAGCCCCTGATTCAGCATTGTTAAGTGTTGTGAAATGTCAGTCTGCTGATTTTGCTTTAGTGAAGTATTTCTGTAGCCTCTGATGGCAGTGAGGAGACGTTAGGACTTACCTTTGAACCACACCCATGAGTCTAAAGGCAGCAGTGTTTCCTTGCCACAAGACCAGGAGTTGAAAATTCTGCAGTCAAAATCTTATTTCCAGCTGATTCTTTCCAAACATTTTACCAAAAGCTCTGGCCAATCTAGTTTCTTACAGTAATGTTAATCTTTTACATGTGAACTTGAATGACAGTATACTTTCAGAGTGTTAGTAAACAAGCTGCTTTTCCTGATTACATTATTTTTGCCAAATTCGATGTGCAGCATGTAATCACAGATGCCATGAACTCTGCTCACAAAGCAGGTTGCCAGCAGTTTGATGTAGCAGTAACAGCCAAATGCTTCAGAGCTGCACAAAGTCTTTGTTTTATTCATTCCTGTTTGACTTTGCAGGGGATTCTGGTTAATCATGTACAATGTTAGCATTACTATTTGCATGTAAATTTGATGAGCACTTTGTAACACTCTTCCCTGTCTGCTCTGGTTTTCCCTGAGGCTGTTACTAGTTCCACTCTGTTGCCTTCTTTGTTCATCTGTCTTGTACTTTGAATTCCCCACTTGTATTTCTGAGACAGTAACAGAAAGCAGCAGCCTCCTGCCAGACCTTCCCAGGGCAGAGCCTAATCTCCCTTCAGCCCTCCTGTGGGTTTTTCCTTGGTATTTAAAAAAAAAAAAAAAAGAAGAAAGAAAGAAAGAAAGAAAGAAAATCAGTATCTTACACCTCCCTATGCCACACAGGGAGCAAGTGCCCACAGCAGGGAGCCAAGTGATGGAAGATGGGACCTCTGCTCTTCATCTTTTGCATGATCCAGGCAAGGTGATCACAGCTCCCCACTGTGGTACCAGAGGTAAACTCTGTCCCATTGTCACAATGGCAGTGCCCCATGGCACTCTTTTTTCCTCAAAAGAATTGTATCCCAATGGTATTCCTGCAGAAAGAAATAATGTTACACAACTCCAAGATGAAAATCAGCCACTGAACCTTACTCAGCTGAGAAACAACATGAGACAAACTTCTACTTATGGTATGCACCAGCTTTGCATTTCCAAAGCAACTTCATTGTGCCTTGGTCCTACAATCTATCTTTAAGCAATCTTGAAGCTTGCTTCTCTAAACCCTGATGATGCTGCTTAGTTCTCAGCCTGAAAAGACAGCTGTAAACTAAAGCCAGAACTATTACTTATTTTCCACAACTGTTTTATAACACTACTTGGAACAAACAATGTTAGAAACAGAGCAAACATGAAAGTTTATCCAAATTCTAGGTAACTTGTTTTGCCTAAGCAGTTCATAGTCACAGCTCTAGCCCACCCCTACCATTAATCAGATGCAACTCCATATTCTCAAGAAACTGGAAAGATTATAGGATAGAAAAATTACTGTATTTACTGGGATGATAGACTCAAATACCTTCTGCATTTTTCACTAGTAAGCTGATTGTTAGGGACATTCCAGCAGAGTTTTTCCTGAACACTGTGGACCAGACTTTTTTCCTCTACAACAACAGTATAAATCACTGGAGTGCAGACACTGCCCATCACTAGAACGATCATCATTAGTATTGTTATAGCAGTTCCGCTTGCATGCACCTCCTGCTGTGCAGCACATAATGCTTTCAGGAAGTACACTGCTCCATCTGGCAATGAATGTATATCTGGGTGAATTAGGAATCCAGTCACTTGGAACTTTCAAGATCAAAGATATTGTTAGGGGTTAGTCCTAGGAATGACGTCTGAATAGATCTTTCTGTTGAGGGTTATTTGTCACCAAATTAAGCTAGCAACTCTCCAGGCATACAGGACTGTAAAGCACGTCAGTCAGTCTTCAGCAGATGAGCAGTGATGAGGCCAACCATGTACACAGAAATCAGCAGGGAAAGTTGAAGACCCCACCAGAAAGGGAAACTGGACACAGCAACAAGGTGGATTACAGCTGCACTGTGGACTGCACTGTATAGCTCATCCTTTTACTGCAAGAATAAACCTAAGTAATCCCTGAATAATCCTCTGAAAAAAAACCCTGACCTGCATTGTGGGAGATACTGTTTTGATTCATTATGCAAATCAACTGTATGTGCTCTTTTTTTAGCACTGAAATCAAAGCATAGCAAATACAGAGCCATCACATGCTTTTCACAGCCTACAAAATTTTCTAGCACATCAGCACTTCTATTTAATAAATAAAAATAGAGCTTACAGGACAGCATCATTTTCACACAAATTCTAGTATGGATCACTTGCAAGCATTTTAAGAGGACCTATCATAGGCTGGACTCAACCTTTGTGTGGTGTTGTCAGCTAGAGGATACTGAATGACATGGAATCTGCAGGGAAACCTGATGTGCCAGAACTTACTCAGGCTTCTAGAACAATGGAAATTTGGGAAGTTCTACCTAAACCCTATAAATCCCAGCACCCTGCTTTTGTAAGCCATTAGGTTACATCTAGACTGTCTTAAATGTTACAACCTAGAAGACTCAACACACAGTTGTTTCTGAAAATGCATTGCAAAAGCAGCTTGCTTATCTACTCTGCACTTGTGGTATCATGTCTATCCCAAATATAGGGTAAGATCACAGGTGTAACAACACTGCCATTGTCTCCAAAAATGCTTTTGTTTAGAAGTGTTATAGTTTTCTGTTCACATAAAATGCAAAGGTTTCAAGAAGGTCCACAGCGTACATGAAAAATATACTGGTGCATCCTTGAAGGCTTGCATCTCCCTTGGAATTTCATTTACAGCCTGCTGACATAGTTTGTCTGTCAAATATACTGTATTTCCTGATGAAACCAGAGCGCAACCAACGTGGGACATAATTGAAAAGTGGAAAGTAAAAACAACTCCACGTTTTGAAATAATCACCTAATTTTCAAGGCACAAATGACTAAAATAGGACAATGCTAAAATATGAGGAACAAATATAATGGGAGTAAAGGGTCTGTTCTACAAATGCAAGGGCTGAATGACATACTAAAGCAGGATGACCATCCATCCAGACTACAGTTCCTGACAGAGGTCAGCCTAGACACCACGTATACGAACACAAGGTCACATCTAAGCAAGTCTGAATTTTGTATGCTGGTGGAAGATGATGAGTCAGTGAATTCTGAGACCTGTAGGCTATTCTAGCCTCTACACAGTAAAACCTACACACACAAACACACAAATCTTAAAAGATCACCACCCCCGGGTAGTAATTACTGGAGCATGAAATGCTGCAGATGTACATGGGGATTGTTTATCCAAATGCTGTCCCCAACATAAGGTAAAGGCAAACCCCAGCTGCATGAGCTGGCTATGCTGGTTTCACACTGTTTAGGAACCTCCCTAAATCAGAAAGAAATGTACCATCTCCTGATTCCTAACACTTAACTGGTGCAAAGCAGCCAGAAGGAAAATAAATGAATTACATAATTAACTCCTCTCTGGTTCTCTGGATACCAACTGTCCCAGGAACAAAAACTTGTAATGGATGCCTCAAATCAGTAAGTCTACCACTGTGCTGACACAACTGTTTGATTTTTTCACTGTATCTCATTTTCAGTTTAAATTTGAATCCTACAAACACTCATGTTCACATTACCTTTATAGGATCAGGAGCCTTGAGGCAGTAGCTGTCTCACCATATGTTTAGGTAAGACTCATGCCTGGTGGGGGCAGATGAACATCCTTCCCCAACTATAACACAACCAAATGAGTTGACTGACCTGTACAGGTGAAGCCAAGTAACATTAGAAACCAACACAAATGCAGAAGTCTTAAAGACGTAGTTGATCATAGTAAGTATTGTAAAAATGGTTCCTGCTCACTCAAGTCTGCTGGCTGCTATATTACTCACCTACTTGGCTCTAATGAGGCTTTACCACTTTTAATTTCTGCTAGTTCTCCACATTCAACAATACAGAAGAGACAAGGAAGATCTTCATCACCACATGCATTTTAACATCATTCTGCTGGGACTCACAGTCACAATGCGTGTTTACAGATGTCATGTCAAACACCAATGTCACATATCTAGCATAGATTTTGGCCCCCACAATGATCTTAATATTATCTTTGTCCTGCACAGCCACAAGTTAAGAGTGCCAGAAGCACTCCTGCATCTCAGCTGGGCCCTTAAAGATGGCTGGAGTCTTGCTTATACAGTTATTAGGACTTCATCACAAAACAGAAGCCCACAAAATGCAACTGTTGAGAGATCTGTTAAGTCATACTCGGTTACCTATGCAATTGCCTAATGCATGTTGCTGGAAATAAAAGAATAGCAGGACTAGCCACAGTTCCTGGAGTTGCGGCCTAAACCCAGAGCTCCTCCTTTTTCAGTATATACTTCCAACAACTCCAAACCTTGCTTAATCTTATTGTTGAGTTTAAAACGATGCAGTAACATACAGGTGCAAACACTTGCCACAACTTATATGATGGTTGTGAAACAAGATACTGATCAGCTCTACATGGCTGAAATTTCTGAGATTCCAGCACAAGCCCAAAAGACCTTATTAACTCAGGTGCAGCTTACATAGAGAATGTAAGCACTTTTAACTCAACTTCAGATATGCCCTAAAAATTTGGAGTAGGATACAACCCACAACTACATTTTTCCAGTACTCAGAAACAAACAAGCACTACTCAATAGAAATGCAGAATAAGGATTTCAAGTGCAGCAGATACTTCCACATTTATCTGCCTATATCCTGCAGTGCACATCAAATCCCTGACTGTGTGAAACATGTTACAAATGTTGGTTATTGGTTATCAAAAGCAAAAGCACTGTGCTGCTAGATCAAACTGACCTTTACCCAATCCAGTAACTAAATAGCAGTAAGATATCCTAGAATTCTGCCTCTTTTATTGCCAGAATACTTTCAGTGCAACGTAAAGGCAGTAAGTTATATTTGTTAAATCTCCTTCTTGCAAAAAAAAAAAAAAACAAAACACTACAGCAAGACAGTACAGTATCACATAAGCTGTCTTCCTTCTGTTCAATAACATTCTAACAATAATCCATGCTTTAAGGCAGAATATTAACAGAACAGTTAAAACTTTCATTATGAGACTGATGTGCGACCATATGTTACTATGGAACCATAGCTTGAAGTCAATTAGAATACACAGAAAGCTATACGTCTGATTCTCCGAGCTTTTATGTACATCCACAGCTAAAACAACAGATCTGAAAAGGAACAAAGAGTAACTTAGAAAAATCAGAAGCCACATTGCATGTATTAGGTAAGGGCAAGACATGTTGAGTATTTGTTAATATGTTAAAGTATCTAGCTTAGAAATCCCTCCTCTTTACATACACCACTATCTTACCAGTAACTTAAGGCTGTAATTTAGTGATCAACATGGACTTCCCTATAGGCTTTCTTATCTGTGCTGAATATTAACTGTCTAGTTTCCTAACTTACTTGAATCCATTCTCACAAACAGGATGATCAAACAGCTTTCATATTCTGGCTTCTCATCACTTCCTCTGCTGTCCTTGAAAAATACTACTTTCCCCCACTTGCCTCCCACCACGGAAACTTTTACCCTAGCCACTGTTCTGATTGCATCTCATTTCTCCTTATATTCTTCCACTGCCTCTGACAACAAATACAACCTACACTGTTCCAAGAAAAGATTATTACTCTATCTGCACCATAACATGACATTCAGGCTTCAGCAGATACAGCAAAACACTTGAGGAAAAGTAAAGTGTCTGTATGATGTGTCACCCACAAAACAGTATCAACACAGAATGTCAAAGGTGGCAACTACACTGAACTTCCCTCACATCCCTAGCAAATCAATATAATCAGATACAGAAGTACTGATTCAGCATTTGAGGTATTGAGCTGTGAACCAAGTGTTCTTCCTTGGTCACATATGTTAAACTTGCACTACTAATTATGTGGAATTCTCAATGGTTACATTTCCTAAGAGACACAACCATAGACTCACAAGGCTTTAATAATAAAAGTGACAAACCAACCTGTAATAACACAAGGTGCCTCCTAGAGCTTTAAAAACAATGTCATTTTAAAACAACAGTAGGAAGCTTTTTATTTTTATATGTGCACCACACTAGCTTAATAAAATACATAGCTTCACTGTCTTCCAAGAGGGTTTTGTTGTTTTTTTAGTATCTGCATATACTACTTTTAAACCAGTGCAAAGCCCTTCAAGCATAAGATTAACTATTTTGAAAATATTTCCAAAAACCTGTCACAAACACTATGAAAAAAATCTCACTAGGACCCACTACTGCATTGAATCAAGCTATTTCAGAGCTTCATGTGACAGAATGTAAACATTCCCTTAGTTTTTAAAAAATAAAAAGCTCAAATAAACCTTTGTTTCAACAGAAACACAGGCACCTGTTTTCATTTCTCCATTGTCCAAAATATTTGGAATGGAAATACGAAGCCAGAGTAAAACTACAGATGTGAATCCATAATGACATAATTACATTATGGTTACATAGAAGTTCAACCTGATGAGAAACAATATGACAACTATTCTCAGTTTCCAGCAGTTAATAACAGACTAGGAAGACCTTAACCAAACTCTCCTTAGCAAGAGGAAATCATCACAGCATTGAGTCCAGGACCGAGCATTTAAGTTAGCCACAAAGACTATTATACACTTCCAGTTCAAATCTGCAATAATGGAGAACACATTTTGATCATATATCTTTGTCCTCAGTCAAGTCTGGGGATGCAGATATGCCAGTATTTCCTGATTGAGAGTGTGTTGGGAGCGTACCTTTGCACACAGACTTCCAGACATGTCACATGGCTGTTTATCACTAGATTAACCTTACTTTGCATTTCAAAGACACTGCTTTAGTAACAATCTTATTTTTTAAGCACCAAGTATGTCTGTTAGTGGCAAAAAAACTGGAACACCTGAGCAAGACATTTAAGTCACTTCATAGGAAACCAGTACGAAGTATTTCATTAACAGCAGCTACAGTGGCTTAAAGTATTTATGAGGACTTAATATATCTGAATCACAACAAAATAACAGATTTATTGACTTCTAAGAAAAAAAAAACAGCATGTCATTTACTGATCTGACAAGTCACAGGAAGTCTGGTAAACTACTTTGTAGAATTTGTTTACCTTTTGGAGGGCAATTACATTCACCATCCTCACTTCAAAACACAAATTCACAGTCTGTAGTTTTTCTACCATACTTCCGCAATTCAAGGAACATACTTTTTAAACTAATGGTAGAAGTATAATTTACTGATAAAGTACTTGCAAAGTGAGACAAGTGCACTCATATTGTTACTCTGAGTTCTTGGACTTGACTTCAGCCATGTCATGCTCACATCAGACTGTGTCTTACCTCAAACCACAAGGGTTTTATGGCTTGAATAAGTTCCTCCAGTTTCCCAACAGTAATGACTTACACCATGACAAACGTGCTTGGCAAGTTAGACACAGACCCACCTTTTCCCAAGCACAAGTAGAACTTTGTTATGGCTACAGCAAAGTCTTATCTGGATTTTATCCTGGACAAGTCAGGGTGAATTTCCACTTCCAAAAGTACTTGTTCTAGAAACAAGTTTAGAAGGCTGGTAGCTGAGTGCTCTTCTATCCTAGCTTACCTTTTGTTACGCAAGTGATCTGATCTACCATTAACCTCAGTAACTCACAAACATGAAGTTTAGCCCTCACCCCGGGAAGCTCCAGCTATACAAAGGTCAGAATGGAATTTGAAAAGTCTTTCTTGTGTCCTAAAACCAAGTTATTTTTTTCTCTGTAACGCACCAAAGCAATAACATATTACTGAAACATTCAAAAAAAATTATTAGTTAATAGATCTGGAGCTGATAAATACAGACTTAATACAGAGCCATTAACAATTTTATTAAGTCTTTTTCCCCTTCCTATAACTCATTCCCCCACATAACTGATATTTTCAGATAAGTAAAATTAAAATAATTGGAATGTATTGTTTAACCCATTCAACAGTTATGCCCTGCAAATACCTATTAAACTATTAAATACCTATTAAACCTACTAAATACTGAAGATAAAAATTTAACAAAGTTCCCCGAGATGCCAATTGCTTGCTGCTGTTCTTCAAGGCCAAGTAAATTTCTTTCTCAACTTGCGTGTTCTATGTTATATTATGCCACCAGTAACTGTGGCTAGAATACAAATTTATTTCTCAAATTCAGTAGGTTACAAAGTGACTTACAGCATATGTAGCTCTGACCCGCACACACTGGGAATTCACTGATTAAATACAAAATGCTTCAGAAGGTTTTTTTTTTTTTTTAGGGAGGCCAGCTTTTTAACACAGCAAAAGGAAGACGCCCTGCAGAAAAGCAAAACCTTTTAAGATTAATATTTACAGCCATTTTTCTTCCTGCTTTTCTGACAAAAAGCCACACCAGAAACTTTTTTTAATATTTTTATTGTATGTCAAAGTTCAACAAGTTACTCAAAAAATGTGTCTAGGAAGAAATTTGTTAGCAATCTGACTTATTTCAAAGCATATGTTTTTTCGGGCCACAAAAATAATATTGTGTACAAGTAGTAACTAAGGAGCTGCAGATTCAAGGAGTTTCCAAATATGATAGATCTTAAGATCTCATCAGGAAATTAGATCAAAGCAGTCACAATATAAAATAGCAGCTCCATGTAGCTTTTTCAAGTTTCAGATTTATTCAGAAAGTGACACTTAGTTCAGTTTGCCTCATTCTTCGAAGCTTCATCAAAGTTTTCAACAAGATCTAGAAAAAGAAGATTGTTAGAATTAAAGTTTGACCCACTTTTCCCTTTTCTAAACATTTTGGGTTTGGATTTTTTTCAAAGTTCCACTTCATCACAAGTTTTTACAACATAAAAACTTTCAGCTTATAAAATACAGACCAAATGAGCTTCATGATTCATTCTCTTTGCTCAGCCATAGAAGTTTTGGATGATTTATTATAAGCACAATTTTAAAAGCATTTAACTTCACTATACCCACAACTGGGCAAAATCATACTGAGAAGGTACTTTCTTCACGCCCTCTTATGGAATATTAAATAATTATCTTAGTCATAGTTACTACCTCTACACAGGACCAAAATGCTAGCTCAAACTACTAAGTCTCTCATGGTATCTGAAATCAACGAAATCATCTGCCTGCAGAAATTCTGTGGCAGTAAGTGACTAGCCAATACTCTTACCATTCCCGGCCTGATCTTATATGCTCTGCTTATGCTGAAATCTCTCAGCATAATTCATTTCCTTTTCCTCCATTGCATGCTTGTTCTTACCTGGAACTTCATCATCATCATCTTCACCAGTAGCAAGAGGTGCTTTTCCATCCACAGCTGCAAGAGCAAGAAGTTCAAAAGTGTCGCTCAAGCTCACCACAGGCATCTTGATTAGCTGTTTTGCTTTGTGTTTTTAGAAAGCATTTGGTAACATTCTGAGGTAAGATACAATGCTTTATCCAGTTCCCCCGCTGAACAAAAATTTTCAACTAACCTAGGAGGGTCACACTCCCTTTGTTACTGATAATGCTCAAACAGTCTAGCAGGGAAATCAGAAGATGTGTGCTAAACCAGCTTACTAGTCACCATCTTGTACCTAACTACACTGAGTGCCCTGCATGATAATAATTTTCAAATACAATGCAGAGACTGATTTAACCAATTTCTCTTAAAAGTAAGTTGGTTTACTGATTACTGCATGTTACTCAAGATTTATGTATTTTACACAATCAATTTTAAAGGAAAATAAAGGATCTTATGATCCTAGACATTCAAAGAAAACTGAGGTGCAGTTTGGAAGTTGCAGGCAGACACACATGACTGAGAGGTATTTAAAAGACACTATTGTTCCCTGGCAAAGTCAGAGAATTAGGGAACTGGATGCACAGTTTTATACACTTCTTAAGGGGTTGAGGTGACCAAGTGTTCTGGTCCCCATGTTTGCTCAGTAATTTTTTTAACCATTCCCATTGTATTTGACAAGAGGCAGAAAGCTAACCATATCCACAGCAGCAGACCCAACAAGCATTTGCTGAACTGCAGCAGTGTAATGCTAAGAATAGACATCTCAGGTGCCTGTGTGCCTGTGCCACTACTTTTACTGCTATTCTTAGCTGTACTGCCAAGGGTAAGCTGTCTCATACTCTCTATCACTTCAGTTTTGTTCTGATTCATCCTTCTCAGTTTTCAAAAAAAGCATGATGAGTAAGACAGGTTTATATTAGACCTGTACAATAATTTCTAGAGAACCAGAATCAGTGAGTGCATACACTTTGGTTTGGAAGGGCTTGGGATAAGGACACCACTAACCTTCATTTGCTTTTTTAATAGCAGAAAGCTCTTAAATCTCAAGTGCATCTTAGTGTCAAATGGGACATTTTAAAAGCAAACGATGTTATGTCCTCCTAAGTTGCCAGCATTGTCTCTCATCCCCATGTTTACTTTAGCACCTGCAACCATCACAGATGCTTCACTCACTGATGTTAGGCTTCCAAATCTAGCTGACAATACTGAATGGAAAGTTATGTGCATACTCTGGCATCTACCCTAACTGGAAAAGAACAGCTATTTACTAAGTCATACAAAGCAATCACTTCAAACAAACCTCTTATTATAACTACACAATTTATTTTAGAATATAACCACCTTGTTTCAATACAGAATTTCAGGGATCGTTTTAAATCTTTCAAGTACTTTTTTCTTTCAAGCCTACTACTATAACAAGGAAGCCACACAGACGATATTAGGAAGACGAGACCCAAGAACCATGGGGAAAGAAGCACTTTACCCCACATCCTGAAGACTACTTCTAGCAGGATATTTTCAGTGGAAAGTTGACAGGAGGGTACTATCATCAACTTTAGGAATGGAAATACAGGCTGTTTCATTGGCAATAGAGTAAGAAAAAAATTAACAATCAAGTTAGAAAACCAAAACCTGAACACAATTATATTCTTCCATTTTTTCCATATTTAGTATGTTCCATACCTTGAAAGGAACAGGCTTAAGGTATTTCAGAAAGTAGGAAGACTGTATATGCAGGACACAAGGAATGTTCCCAGTGTCAACAAGCCTGTCTTTCATTTCTAATTCTCATCCTGTAGTGGCAGCATCTTTTCCAAACACCACATATTCAAGTCCCTCCTCTACTATTCCCACACAGTTGTTCCAGTTGTTTTACTAATGTAAGGATGGAACAGGAAGCTGGTGGATCTAGCTTGATGCTCATGCCAGTCCTGTTCTCTGCACTGTTCTATGCATACTGAAATTATGATGTACTTCCTTACAAATACTGTGTAATTCCCTCCTACCTATTAAAAAGCTCATGCGAGAAATGCGAGAAAACCTTCACCACACCTGTGAGGCAGAAAAGCAACTGAAGATGTCTTTTAAGTCCCTCTCCCCGTTACTTATACTTCCATTCAAAGTCTCCCTTTAGAAAACCTAGCTGTTCAAAAGTAATTCATCCACCTAGTTTTAATGAACAAGGTATGTCAAAATATGGTAACTACATCAAGAAGGAAACTACTACAAAATCAAGTCTGGCTACAACTTTCCAGTGCTAGACCAGGTGCAAGACATGCCAACAGGTGACACAACTTTACTGAGTTATACTTGTCACTGGATTTGAGCTATAAGTAAGATCTAAGGAGTTCCATTCCTTTATAAGCATTTTATACTATGCTTGCAGGCAGCAAGAGAGCACTGCCTCACATCAGCTGCCAGCATGAAACACATTCAAGTTTCAACTTACATTGCTTGGGTAGGGCTTCTGCCAATCTTCTCAGGCTGGTCAGACTGTCAGCTCCAAGCTGGTTTAGGATGCTAGGAAGCATTTCTGTCAGCTGCTTTGTCTCAGCATGGCCAGTGATAGTGAAAGTGTTAGCAGCCAGAGATGCCTGAACTTTTGGGTTATTGAAGTGAATGACTGTCCCTTGATTGGTAAACATGTTTACCTGCAAGAAAAAAAAATCCAGTACTTGAAGTAGTTTAGCAAGATCTTTCAATTTAACAGGAAACTGAAGTTCTTAAAGCTCCATGAAGTCCTACTGATATTTTACAGACAGGTTTGGGAGCTATGTTACTTACCAGAAAATCGATTTTAATACCTTTTCTATTTACATATAGAATTTTTTTTCCTTTAAATCAATTACCTCTTCAATTCCGGAAATATTGTTGACTCCCAGTTTCTTCAATGAAAACTGAAGTTTCTTGTCATCTGCTGTAGCTGTTCTGTGAACAACCTTCTTCTTTCTGCGGGCAGTACCCTTTGCAAAAAAGAAAAAAAAACTTAAGTAGTTCTTCATAAACTTTAATCCTCAGGACTATGTAACTACAACATCAACAAATCAACTTAACATACAAAGTTCTACTGCTGTGTTTCTGTGTTTCAGTGCACGCAACCCCGCCCCCCAGCTGCACTGCAGCAGTCTTCCCTTGCTATAAGGCAATATTGCATCTGTGAGAAGCATTTATTCCACAAACCTTACGGTATTCTGCAACATCTTAGAAAAGAGAAATTGCATTGCTAACCCCAGCTATCACAGACACAAAACCAAAGAATGAACAGCTTTAGGTAGTTTCCAAAGCTTATTACTTTTTCCTTAGATCATCTTTCTTAAATTATAGTCAAATTTTAGTAATAGTCAGAAGCCATGAAGTTATGAACACGATTAATAAATGAATATGAGGAAATTCAAAATACTAAATTTTTATTCCAGATAGCCATCTCCCATCTGATGGACTTACATATTTGAAGAACAGCTCTTTTTCTAAAATATTTTATAAATTCATTTGTAAAAAGCATTCCAGACCAACCCTATGTAGAAACCTAACAAGAAAAGGTTAAGTTCCCCGCAGATCCAGAGCTCTATATTTCTCCAGGGAAATAACTGTCCCACATTAGAAGACAACTATAGCCATGAAAAAGCAGAAAACATCATTCTATACTCCCTTGTAAAATCATAAGGGTTCAGTAAAATACGACATAAAATATATCTAGGAGTAAGTGAAACTAAGCTCCTCTTTTACATACTGTAACTATGAATCTAAGTCCTCCTACTCCAGCTGCTCATCTGCCACACCACAGCAGTAAGAGAATGTGTTGCTGCCCAGCCACACAAATAGCTGGAATGCCTTTTCAGTTAACTGCCAGATGTTAGAAAACTGGCTGGACACTAACAACTCCAAAGTAACTCAGTTACCAACAAAAAGGAGTGTGAATGACAAATTCATATGAAACCAATACTTGGAAGACTACACCTCAGAAGTTTAGGTTTTTGCCTAGACAGCTTGATATTCATTCTCTGCTACTGTCAGTTAAGCACATAAGAGTGGTTTGGAAATTATTAAAAATAGCAGAAATGGCTTCATTTTAGTGATTTGTGTACCCAGAAACTGAGACAGATAAGGTATTTGCTAAGTCTCTCCGGACCAAAGACATCACTAAATTTCAAAACATTCAAGGACTATGTAGAAACATGTACCTCTTCCACACCCATCTCAACTTACATGGCAACAATGCCATGAAGAATCCCAGAAATCATTTCGAACTATGAAAAAAAAAAAAATTAAAAACTCAAGTTCAGGCGTTCCAAATATTCCACAGGCCAATTTTAAAAATAAATTACAGCACCACCATTCTTAGCTTTGCTTAATGTCTCTAAAAGACTTTTGGATATTGACCAGAGGCCTGTGAGAGCTATAATCTGAATGTGTGCCATGCTCTTATGTGACAAATATTAAAAGCCTCTACAGTCAACAAACATGCACCAGTTAGTATGCACAAAATCAGCAATATAATACAGGAGTATTCTAATTAACCAGTAACTCATACAAAGAATATCCAAAATCACCAAGGCAACTAATTACTACAGTAATCCTGATTTAAGGCTGCCTAAATCTCCAGCAATCAGCCAAAAAAAAAGAAAAAAACAAAATCAAACCCCACAAGAATGAAAGCTCCTGGAAACTCCTCAGCAAGAGTTCTGTTGAGTAATTTGTATTCTACAACATTGTGTATGCTCCCACAGGTATAAAAACATTACTGACAAATTCCTGAATTAAGACTCACTCTGTAATTAAAATGTATACTGCCATATGACTATAGTAAACATACTTTTTGTCTTTTCAGATTATAAGTAAACACATAGGTACACATATTCAGATGTCTTAACAAAATTAAAAGGTCTTCTGATCTTGTTAGTCTACAACTACAGGCATGTAACAAGTGCACAATTTCCAACTTGTGCTGAAAAACAGCTTTGAGCAACCTTAATATTTCTGACAAGTCTGTAACAAAACCCTCTACAAATTGTCATGGAAACTATACCCAAACTCATTTGTTGTAAAGCCTACTCGGTAAAAATACTTCATGTCTTCTAAAACAGCCCATACGATAATCATACAATCATAGAATGGTTTGGGTTGGACCACAAAGATCATCTGGTTCCAACTCCCTGCTGTGGGCAGGGACACTTCAGCTAGACCAGGTTGTTCAAAGCCCCATCCAACCTGGCCTTGAGCACCTCCAGAGACAGGGTATCCACTACTTCCCAGGGCAAACCTAGGTCTCCAGTGTCTCATCACCCCCACAGAAGTTTTTTCTAATATCTTATCTAAACCTACCCTCTTTCAATTTAAACCCATTCCCTCTTGTCCTGTCACTACATGCTCTTGTAAATAGTCCTGCCCAATCTTCCTTGTAGGTTCCCTTCAAATACTGAAACACTGCAACTAGGTCACCCTGATGCCTTCTCTTTTCCAGGCTGAACAATCCCAATTCTCTCAGCCTTTTCCCACAGGAGAGGTGCTCCATCCCTATGATCAACTCAGTGTTCCTCTGGATTCACTCCAACAGGGACCCCAGAGCTGGATGCAGTGTTCCACGTGGGGTCTCACCAGAGCAGAGTAGAGGGGCAGAATCCCCTCCCTTGACCTGCTGCCCACACTGCTTTTGATGCACCCCAGGATACAATTGGCTTCCTGGGTTGTGAGTGCACATTGCTGGGTCATGTCCAACCTCTCATCCACCAACACCCTGAGTACTGCTCAGCAGGTCTGCTCTCCATCTGTTCATCCCGCAGCCTGGATTGACACAGGGTCAGGTCCAGCACCCAGGTCCAGCACCGTGCACTTGGTCTTGTTACACCGCATGAGATTCCCGTTCCCCCTAATATCGGGTATTAAATCTGCTATAACATAACAAAACCAAAGCAAAATAGCTGGAGATTCAGCTACTATATACTGCTCCTAGGGATGTGACTCCAGAGCGCCCTGCAACACCATCGCTACCCCTACGGACAATCAAGCGGGGCTAGGAGTGCTGAGGTCTGCCCCCACGCCAATTCCAGAACCCCTTGTGCCAGGCCCGGCGTGGGTGCAGGACACGCAGCCCCGAGGGCAGGGCGGGGCGAGGTGGCCGCTCTTACCTTGCCGCCGATGCGCACTTGGGCCTGCAGCTTGGCCAGCTTCTCCTGATTCATGATGGTCTCCTTCATCTGCGGAAGCAACGAGAGCGCCGGCACAGGCGGGTGTGGCAGGCAGGTGGGGCAAGCGGGCACAGGGGCCCCACAGCCGCCCCCGCCCGCACACGCACCCTCAGCGGGCGGGCACCCCGCCCCGTCACGGCGCCGGCAGCGGGCTCAGATCGCGGGCAGCGCCGCCCAGCCAGGCCCGGCCCAGCCGAGCCCAGCCGACCCTCCCTTCAGGCCCAGCCCGTAACCGCCTTCCCTTCCTCTAAGCACCACCGCCCACCGCCCCGCACTCCTGGCCGCGCCACACGCCCCCCCGGCCGCCCCCACCGGACCTCGGCGAGGGGAGGCGGCGCCGGAGCGGGGCAGGAGCGGCGGGCAGGGCGCGGAGCCGGGATCCGCACGCGGGGGCCGGGATCCGCACGCGGGGGCCGGGATCCGCACGCGGCCGCAGCGAGATGGCGACCGGAAGGAAGAAGCGGCGCCCCGGGGCGCGCGTGCGCAGCCGCCGGTGCCGGCAGGGGGCGCCCTCCGGCCGGCGGGGCGGGGCCGGCGGGGTGAGGGAGCGGCCCGAGGGGGCAGGATCGCCGGGATCGCCGAGTCCAGCCCGTGAGCCAACAGCGCCGTGTCAGCTAAACCGCCGTACCCAATGCCACGTCCAGTCCTCTCTTAAACACTTCCAGCGATGGTGACCACCGCCTCCCTGGGCAGCCGATTCCAGCGGCTAATCACCCTTTCTGTGAACACGTTCCTCCTAATGTCCACCTCCCCCGGTGCAGCTTAAGACTATGTCCTCTCCTCCTGTCTGCTACTTACCGATTCCCACCTTGCTTCAGCCTCCTTTCAGGTAGTTGTAGAGAGTAATAAGGTCTTCCCTGAGCCTCCTCTTTTCCAGGATGAGTTCCCCCAGGTCCCTCAGCCACCCCTGAGTGGCTCCAGACCTTTCACCAGCTTCATTGCCCTTCTCTGAATGTCCTGCAGAACCTCAGTCTTTCCTGTGATGGGGACCCAGAAATGAACACAGTACTCAAGATGTGGCCTCTCCAGTGCCAAGTATAGAGGAAAGCGATCACTTCCCTATTTCTGATACAAACCAGGTGCCATTGGCCTTCTTGGGCACCTGGGCACATGGCTGGCTCTTGTTCAATCAGCTGTCAACCATCACTCCCGGATCCATTTCCACTGCAGCCACTCCGCCCCAGCCTGCACGGGGTTATTGTGGCCAAGGGCGGGACCCACCACGCACATGCCTTGACATGCCACACCTCACGTACTTTACAGCTCTCTTACCTGCCCTGCCACCTGCAGCCTCGCCAGAGAAGTTCCCTGCCACATGTGCGACCAGCCCCAGTTTGGCATCACGAAATCATTAGGGTTGGAAGGGACCTGTGAAGATACCTAGTCCAACCCCCCTGTTAAGGCAAGGTCATCTAGAGCAGGTTACACAGGATCATGTCCAGGTTGACTTTTAATGTCTCCAGAAAGTGAGATTCCATGACTTCCGCAGGCAGCCTGTTCCAGTACTCTGCCCCCTGCCATGTAAAGAAGTTTTCCCCTCATGCTGAGTTGAAGTTTCTTGTGTTTTAGTTTATGGCCATTGCTCCTTATCCTGTTGCTGGACACCACTGAAAAGAATCTAGAATCATCCTTTAGACACCTGCCTATGAGATATTTATATACGTTAATGAGATCCTGTCCTAGTCTTCTCCTCACTAGATAAACAGGCCCAACTCCCTCAGTATCTCATAAGAGACATGCTCCAGTGATCATTTTTGTACATCTGGATCCTCCCCAGTAGTTTGTTGTCTTGTACTGAGGAGCCCAGAACTGGACATGGTACTCCAGATGTGGCCTCACTAATATTTTACTTCCTAGAAAACATGTAATTGTTGTGTTTCTCACCTGTGCAGTGCAGGCCCCCTCCCCAAACCCATGGCTGTGCTTTTCCCCACTGTCCCTGGTGATTTGCCTCCTACCTTTCGTAGGGTCGACACAAAGATCCACAGTGGGGCCTCTTAGGTGAACAACCCCCCTGACACCCCAATTGCCCTGTCCAACCAAACTGCCGAGGCTTTTTCTGTCACCACCACCTATGTGTCGGTCCTTGCCCTCTTTCATGTTCCTTCCACCTCAGGTGTTTTCACTGCAGCTTTGCCTTATCTGTTGTGTCACCAGGTTGCTTGCTGCTGGTCACCGGACACCCTCTGCGTGCCCCTGCTGCACCTCTCAGAGCTATTCTTCTATAGCCATGTTTTCCATCACTGAGGCCTTAGTGTGCTCTTTTCTGGTACTGTTTGTGTTATCCAAATGCTGTTCTGAGAGCCAAACACACACCTCCCAGGCCCTAACTCAAGCAGTTACTATTGTATTTGAATATATGTAAATCCTGTTCCCAGCCTGTGTCCCTCAGTGCACCAATCATTCACAGCCTAAAACTTCAATCCTCCCCAGGTTTGCCATTGTGTTTGAGTTTGGTCTCTCTCATGAGTCTTATGGGACTAATCTCATGGTCATCAGAAACGCGCATGTTTGGCTCCAACAGAAAGCTATGCAGTCTTTGCAGGGTCTGAACCTTTGTTGCATATAGACTGAAGGAGTAGATTTATGGCGGAAGAAGCCTGGCATTCCCATCAGTGCTACACGTGCTCACAGAGTGATGCAAGAGGAGTAGCTCTGTTGCTCTGTGACCCTGCTCTAATCACCATCGCATCTGAAACCCAAGTGCCTACTGGCATCAGTAGCAATACTATTGACCTTGCAATCTCATCCTGTATTTTAATGCCTTTTATGCTGGTTCTTCTCTGAAATATCCTCAATAAACTATTTCTTTGTTCTTGTTTCTGTAAAACTATGTTAATAATTTATACTTTTTTGTTGATTAATATTAAGTCTCCCTTGTTAGTAATCCTCAGAGCCAAGGCTTTGCCAAGGCAGACCTTTTTATGTGTCTGAAAATTTTATTTGTTCTTATGTTATCTTTTCGCTGCTCCAGAGCTGAGTGTTAATTTGTACAAAAGATTTTGGTCTCTATTAAAATTGAGACTTGTAATTAGTGAAAATTTATGATAACCCTGAAATTACTCCTTCTGGTGGTGACAGATCTCAAGGAAGTGATGATTCAAAAGGTGGTGCTGAAGAGCAGACACATCACAGATGAAAATTAGAGGATGATCAAATGACTGTAAAGGATGGTTGGAGACCTCTAAAAATTTGGTCCAGCATATCTGCAAAATTGGAGCAGTGTCTCAGTTTGAGCAGAAGAGATGGGGGGAGAAGCCCATATTACTGTATCTGAACTAGCAAATCCTGTATCTAATTCAGAAAGAAAAAAAAAAACAGATTCGAGAGAAGGGAGTTAGTTTGGAGACGAGAGAGTTTGTTATGAACTAAAAAGAAAGCTTATAAATTTATTGCAGTATGAAACTGGCAATGTGCCTGTAGCAATGTACCTGCAGTAAAAGGAAAGAGAACCACAACGAAAAAAAAAACAAAAACAAACTAAACCTGAATCACTGCAAGGTATTGAAAGTAAAATTCGATCAGCTTCTGATTTATCACAGTCTGCCGTCAATGTACAAGAAAGATTTTAGAGTTACTAAGCTAGATTATAATTACAAACATGCAAAATTATTTAATAGGCTGAAATACTGAAGTGAAAATGAGTCCCAGAAAGATTATTCCAAGAGAGATGCTATAGAAAATGCTGTTCCAGCTGTCATCTTGGGTTAACTGATCTAGAGGTATGATCTCATATTCCCTCGTGTGAGATTTTGAAGGTGAATTATGTTGAAAACCACATCACTGAATTGTATCGGGAGTCAACTAAAGCAGCTCAAAAATGACAAGATTTGGTTACATTTTGTGGATCTCAAACAGCAGACCTTCAAAAAACAAACTTTGCATCAGAGGAAAAGCTATTTTAGAATGCTAAACAGTATTGTCTTGTTTTCTTCAATTGTTTTTGTGTAATTGCATCATGGAAAGCATAAACCTAAACCTGGATTCAGTTGTAGCAGAACTTCTACTGAGAAATGAAACAGATCCAAAAGCTGTAGCACTGAAAAGGAGCCTGAGCTCAGTAAGCACCTTTTCAGTTCTGTAAGAATGAAAGTTATGATCTCAAACCTATCAAACAATATACATTGCTAAAGCAAAACTCATTAACTGCAGAAAAGCAGCATAGGAGTGGGAAAACTAAACTGGTTACTTGGGAAAATTTCTCCTAAATTATGTGGAATTTTAAAGGCAGAATAATGGCAACATTTGCTATCAAAATGCCAGTGGTAAATCTCTTCTGAAAGTCATGGCTATTGCATAAGTAACAACAGGGTACGTTGAGGAGAAGTGTTAAGTTAGTATCTAATCACAGGTCATAAACGAAAGTGATCAGGCTATAGTGATAGTGTCCTGATAGTGTCTTGGTTGCCAGTGACAACAAAATAAAAAATGTGTTTTCAGTCAGTGAGAGACTATCACTGTCTGATAGTCAAAATCTCATTGGGAAACATTTGTTAAGAAGAATACTGTTTTTAACAACAGGACATAAGGGGAAGGAAGCACTAAGTTATTTGGGAAAATATCCATATATGTCAGTAATTTAATGGAGGAAAATAGCTGCATTATGGGGTAGGGGAGCAAAAGTGTTCAGAGAGAAGCAAATGAAAAAGAAACCATCTCCAGATATCTAGACTTAAGAGTCACTGAGAAAATCATAGCTTTTTAAGGGATACTAAATATATAAACATTGAATAGGAGCCCAGGAAGACTGAACTCATGTCCAGTGCTGTTTTCATCTGATATGTTGTACCATGTACTGCTGAGTTGTATGGAGTGATCTGTTGTAGAATTCAGTGTCAAGAAAGAGAGACTACTCCTCAGCAGTGTCTCTTTTCACTATGCCTGTAGCTCTTAAACTCAGCAACCCAAACAATTGGGCTTCAAGCCACATCACAAGCCTTTCATGACCTGTGGGATGCCTTTCTCTGTTTGTAACACCCTGTGGAGGCTGACTGAAAACGAGTCAGGGAAGTGCTATATCAAGAATCCCCTACCTTCACCGTACATGGCTCAAACAGGCTTTGCAGAATGCTTGGGAGTTCATGTTAATAGGATTGGTAAAAGTTTGCTAAGAAAGGCTTACATGGTAGTCTTTGACACTAACAAAGATCTTGCTAGAAAATAGGTAAGACCCAGAAGTCAGCGTATTCCTCACTGTGAAAAGGGTGGTACCTTAAATTTATGCACAGATGTCAGAGACTCAAACAAACAGTTTATTCCTGTAGGTATCCTACACACAGGATTCAAGAGGACTTGATCTTTTAAGCCATAATCACAGAAATGTTTTGACTGCTAAGACAGTGGTCTTTGGATTGTCTTTAAACCATTAATACTTACAAATCAGAAACATTGTTGAGACATAACCCAAAATCCCCATAGTTCCATCTAGGTGTAGCACATTTAGCCCAGGATGAATAAGGACTAAATTTGGTCCACTTTAGAAGTATAGATGTCAGTGTGCTACCTTTGACTAATGCCTTGGCAACTGCAAAGGCGTGATTCATTCTGGAGTGGACTTCTTTGAGTTTCTAGTCCAGCTGGTGCTCAACAGAAGGCAAGTGGTGAGTGCAAGTGGCCAGGGGTGAGAAGGCTGAACAAGGCAAGGGCCTTCCTCCTTCTGCAGCAGATAGCTGTTATTTCTGCTCAAGTCCTGGCAGAACTCACCACCCACTTAGTTCTAGATGGAAAAATTATCTTCTCTATCTTCATTCATGGTATAGCTTATCCCCAAGGATTTCTAAGTGAAAAAAGACCATACCTGCCAATATTCACTGCGTTTATGAATGGGTTTGTACTCCTTTGGGGCTTACTTCCAACTCTACAAAATGAAACGGAAAATATCTCAAATATTTGAGATATTAATTATGGACTCTCCCTCTTAGTTTGCTAAAGCTACAGCAACAACAACAACTTGGTCTACAACAAAGAACTTAGGTCTTATGTGGAAAAAAATTTGAAAGACTTTCAGTAGTCGGTGAAGTAATAAAATCAAAGGTAACCTAAACAAACATGATTTCTTTTAAAAATCTAATATTCTTCCACTAGCATTGGGCATAGGCACTGGCTTAAAAGAGTAGAAATAATAAAGTGAAATTAAAAACAGAAAAGCAAATTTAGGCATCTCATGCTGTTCAGAAAGATTATTGCAAAAATAATAGGCCTGAGCTGAATAAGAAAAGGTAGAGAGAATTGTAAGGATTGTCAGGAGTACAGAATTACTTCTGTGCTAATCCATTGATTCCAAAGCAGAACCCTTCAGCCTGAAAAAGAGATAACCAATGAAAAAAATTGTCACAAAATGTACAAAGCCATGAACAGCAGGGAGAAGGTGTTTTACAACAGTTGTTCCTTCTCTCTGCTAGTGCAAAAATGAGAGCACATCAGATTAAATGAGCAGGTGACTTGCTTAAAGCAAATTAAAAGAGACATTTCATACCACACATGGTTAGAGCTGGGGAACATTCTACCACAGAATATGTTTAGTGGTGTAAAAGTACATGATTTCAAAAAATGACTGGACAAATTCACAGAATAAACTCCCTTGGAGGCTATTAAATTCGGATATTATCTCTGGCTTAAAAAAAAAAAAAAACTCAAACCTAAAAACTAGATTTGGGGCAGTAAGAATCAATTTTATACACTTGCTCTCTGGTAAAAGCTGTCTTTAAGTTCAAAAGGGTTGTGAGAACATTAAATCACATTTTACAGAAATTAAAAGCCCAAAGAGCCTTAAAGGAAGTGACTTTCACTTGTCAGAGCAAATGTACTGACCTACAAGAATTATGGGGCTGAGGAGGGAAAACAAAAAACAAAAACTCAAACAGAAAAACAACCAACCAACCAAGCAAACAAACTTGGCCAAGAAGAAAAATATGTTTGACAAGAGGAGTGGGGGGGTCATCTGCAAGGGTGACAAACTCTTTTTCAGTAGTAGGCATGACTGGAAGCCACAGATTTTTATTTTGTTTTTCAGGTGACTGCTGCCAACCCTCAAAATGCATTGTGGTCACACAGACACTCTAATCCCAGCCTCTGCAGAAGCCTTAAAGAAAGTGTTACCTTCCCTAGAGCTACATGGCAAGGGAAGAGGAGGATAAACCCATAAAAAAGTGGAGCTAAAATGGTGATTACTGTTATACCGGGCAAAGAAAACCACAGCTGTCACTGCCATTGTCCTTGTCATAGACAAAACTACCCTGCTGCAAGGTCATCACTGGAGATTTATTCTTTCCATGACACAAGCAGCTCAGAATTCAGTCCAGTCTTTGGCCTAAGGCACTACATAGACAGAAAATGTAAATTATTAAAAAATTATTATTTATATAATAACAGAAAGTCTGGTTCTGCAGGTAAGACATGGATCTGGATGTGGAGAGCTGCAGCCTTTGGTGTTGGAGACTTTCAAGGCTGAGAAGGCCCAGGAAAGGCTCTTCAGCCCCAGCATATATCAGTAGTGCCAGGCTCTGCCTTGATTTCCACTGGCTGCACCTAGACAAGCACTCAACAAATCACCCAGGGGTGCACACCACCACCAGACACCTGACCCATATGGTGATGAAGAAGCCTTTGGCATCCTTCTGCATGGTCAGGGGCAGTTCCAGAAAACTTGAAGGACCTCAGCCGGTGTGCCAGTGTGCAAGTGTGGCTGTTTGCAAATGCCCTAAATGGTGCCCAAGGTGCTCTTTGATTTTGAATAAGAGACCAGGGCTCATCTATTCCTTGTCCCAGCATGGGTTCCTGTGTGCCCTTCTTGGACGCAGGCTTCCTAGCTGCAGAAAGATGTGTGGCCTGGGATGCTATGGGGGTCCCAAGGGGTACTTTCTCCCATAATAAGGGAGAAATCAAGGGGAAGTCATGGCAGGTCCACTCAGCCTGGACATACCGTGTGAACCAGAATACTCCTGGTCTGGCTACTGTGCTATTGTGGTTTTAAATGCATGTTATGTCACATCATTCACAACCAGCAGGAAGCCACAGAAGGCAGCCCCCGAGGTCCTGGGCCGAGGGTGGTCCTTTCAAGGTTGGATGTGTGGACAGAGAGCCCCGGGGCAGAGGCTGGAAGGTGGTCGTGGACGTTCCAGCCGTTCCATGAAGGGGGGTGTTCTTAGGGCACCTCCAAAATGCTTCTTTTCCTTAAAGTTCTCGGGGTCCCATTCAGTCCCTGAACGCGGAGTTTCTGGCCGACCCTGCCCTTCCTGGGGGCTGCTTTGGGCGCACGTCCCTGCCCCGGCACACACCGTACCACAGCCGGCGCTCCTTGCCAGTAGATGGCATCCCCCGTCCGCGCAGAGAAGCGCCGGGAGCGGAGGGGCGCGGAACGGCGCGGAGCGGGATCGGCCGCGAGGTGGGGGACAGGGCAAAACCCGCGGGGCGGCAGGGTCTTACCACGGGAAACGCCACTCGTGGTTCTGCCGCCGCTGCTCGCCTTTCTTTTCTTTCTTGCCCTTGTAAGACGGCACCTGCCGGGTTGGAACTGGAGCGACTGGAGACAAGTCGCGACCAGGAGCTGTAGTAACACGAGGTCTTAATTGTCCGCACTGGATGCTGGCTCAACTGATCCCCAGAAAGGAATACCCTGAGCAGCCCTCCCCCCCCCCACACACCACACACCTTGAATCAACAGGGTGGGGCTTGGGAATACTGCCCAGGTCTTCCGGGGGGGTACCCACCGTCACCCTCCGAGGTCCCCCCCGTCGGCCAAGTTCAGGAGGAGCCACACCCAGCCGGGCCCCCCCGGGAACCGGTGCTACCGAAGAACCACCGCTGTCACTCGCTCAGTGAAACACCCGTGCATCCTGCGCGAGTGATAGTAGCGGATCGAGGGCAGACCCAGTTCTTTTGGTTTGTCTCTACAGCGGTTCTTCCCCATGTAACATTTAAACTCCACCGTTTTTCATACTTCAGAGGCTGTTTTTTTGTTTTTAAGATGTTTTTTAAATTTCTGGGAGAAGATGAAGAATAAAAGGGGGGGGGGGGGGACGAGGAGTAAAACCGAAAAATACTAATTCGTCGTCAAGACGAGTAACCTCTTGAGGAGGAAAAATCCTGTCTGCCTTTCTTTTAGTAGCTTGCCCTAAGACCTCAAAACTAATTCGAAGAGGCATTTTATGAACTGTATGAACTGTAAATCTCGAGTGACATCAATATTTCTACAGAAAAAAATAGTAAATTACTGGGTCTGGGGGTACTTTTTTTTTCTTTCCCTTTTACTTTTTTTTTTTTTTTTTTTCCTGTTTTGTAACATTTGGTGGTTCTCCTGTAGGCGTCTTAGTAGTGAACAAAATGTAAATAGGATTATTTGGAAATAGTAGAAAGGATTATGTTGTAAATCCATGGAAATGGGTTTGAAACAGGGTGGCTTGTAGTTTTGGGTTAAGAGAATATATCGAAAACGTATTTCAAGAAATGGAGTGTGTGATTTGTTTGAAAAGTGAGATTTGATCAGTTACGATGTATGCGTCAGCCCACCCTTCTCAGGATGATTTCTGCAGGAGAACAAAATGCTCCCCTGCTTTTATCCCAGTCGAATCCTATTGTGGTTTATCCTGCCAGAACATCCTGGGAAGGATGGGATTTTTCAAAGCTTTACTTTTGAAGATCACTGTAATTGCATTTCTCTCCAAGTTTGTGGGGTTTTGTTTTATTTGGGTTCTTTGGTGGGGTTTCGGTTGTTTTTTCCCCTCACATAACGAGGGGCCCGCTTTTCTGTCGTCTCATGGAACACCTGAAACGAGGAATGGTGCGACTTAATTAGCTAGCAATCCTCTGTGTCGGTTTCTCAGGGATGTTGCTCCTACTTAGAGCAAAATTCGCATTTTAAAGGCCGGCGAATTGTTTTGCTTTGCAGACTAAAGAGGTAACTCTAAGTCTCTTTTAGTGTTTTCCATAATGGAGGAAGCTGCTTCTCTCCCTTTAAAAACAATAGCCTTACAAATAAACTGAGAATAGCGGTGTGATTTGGAGGCTGTTCTTTGAGAGCTTGTGAGGTCGACTTGGAGAGATATTTTATTTCATTCTTAAATAAGTTAAACTCTGGATGGGGGAAGGGGGAGAGAAGGGGAGAGAGACGTTTCTAACCCATTCCGCGGACAGAAGTCTGAAGTTTGTTAACTCACCACCTCCCTCTCCGGCCTGATTTTTTTTTCTCCTCCTTCCCACGGGAAGCAGCACCCCATCTCGGGAAGCAGCCCTGGAAGACGCGAAGCTCCTAGACCACTGCGAACGGCTCTTGGGAAGGTGCTCCAGCGGTTTGAGACAGGCGGGGGGGGGGGGGGGGGGGGGGGGGGGGGGG
>JAYRBT010000093.1:47049773-47078294 GCA_036023395.1 Myiotriccus ornatus | reverse complement strand
CGTAAAAACTAAAAAAAAAAAAAAAAAAAAAAAAAAAAAAAAAAAAGGTGATAAATAATGTCTCTAAACCGTAAAAGTTCAGAGATTCTCAGGTCTAGGAGCTTGAAAACAGTAATGTACAGGAAAAAAAAAGGCTTGAGGGAGGACAGCAGAGCAATACTTTTTCATTTTAGTACACTTGTCTCATGTACTTTTATAAAAGAAAAGATTAACGTGTTTACACAGAAGAAAGTCAAGATTATCATTTCTTATTTTAACCTGTGTTTTGTATTATAATAGACTTACGGAGTTTTTTATTTTGTACTTTATGCGTATTCTTTACAAGGAATATTGTTAAAAATTACTGGCAAGTATTGTACCATTTTAATGTAAAATTTTTACACATTTTCAAAAATAAAAATTTTAATTTTCAAAAAAAAAAAAAAAAATCAAAACCAAACCCAAAGACCAAAGGAGCCCAGCCAAATAACTGGCTTTGGATCCTTCCCTCCTTAATGCTTCTCATTTCTTTGAGACATAGATAATTTTTTTCTTCGGGATTAATAGCACAATAGTCAAGGAATATTATAGCTTGAAATTTATTATGTCTGGATTTGACCACAAAGAAGATCAGAGTATGATATTTGCAGTCAATGCATTGTTAACCCTACTAGAGAATTATAGACACCCCCCCCCAAAAAAAAACCAAACCAAAAGAACACAAACAAAACGCCCACCCCAACACAAAATAAAATAATAATTAAAAAAAAAAAAAAAAACACCTAAACAAAAGACTACAAAAAACATCAGGGACGGAAGAGGGGATAAATAGAACTAGGTCTCTCTGTAAGGCACCAATCAAGGGATTGATTAAAAAGCCGGTTTAAAACTATTTTTATACTTTTGGGTGTGTTTTAAATCACAACTGCTTCACAGTTTGGTTTCTAAGAGGAAAATACTACTAATAAGAGGCACGTCCTGAACTTAAGAGAGATTTGCCCTAGAGATTTAAGTTTCTGTGATAGTAGTGGCCTGTGATTCTACTTTTCAATACATATAATATAAAATGAGCTTTGGAATATTCTTATGTGACAACTTGATTAAGTGTATACGCTGTTGAAGTAAGGATATATAAGTATATGGAACAGACCATGAAAGCAGTTTTTCTGATTCCAAACACTCATTTTTAACAGGGTAAGGTCGATAGATATCTATTTTACAGACTAAAAATTTTTTAACCACGAAGTTGGCCTCAAATATTCAGAACTTGGGCACGGAAAAGAGAAACACAGATTTTAGAAGTAGGCATGTGGTAACTTGTTGTGGACTAAGAACACACGTTTTTCAAACCAGGGAGGCTCTTTTCAGGTACGACTGTATTTATAACAATTTAGGAGACTCGGGGATCAATTATGTGAATTTTCTTAATAAAAAAATTATAAAAGGTAGGGATGCCTTTTAGTGCTCTTTGAAGTGAGGAGGGAAAGGTGGGATAAATACATGCATTTACATATCGAAATACTTCGTCGCCTTGGGTTTAAGTATTTTCGTAGATAGAAAAGTGATGCTTTCCTGTTTTGTTTCTAGCAATGCAGTGTTAAATTAGTAGCTTTCTAAAAGCAGAAAGATTGGGCATAAGATCTTTGCGGGGCTCCAGTTGCAGTCTGCAACTGGAATGCTCCTTTGGATGTCCCGGGTCCCTTAGAAGACAAAGAAGTAGAGTCCATTTTCATTTTTAAAACTAAAGGAAAAATACCCCAGAGGCACCGTGTATGTACCGGTGATAGCGTGTCTTTTTCACGAGAGACGGATTAACTCTCTTTCCCCGGGACTGGCCAGGGGGATGCACCGGGCCTACGGCCGGTCCAGAGCGGGGTACCGAGCTCGGCAGAGGCCCCCCTCGCACAGTCACATAAAATCAAACAGGGAAGGGTTTTGCCGGGGTGAAGGCAGCTGTAGCAAACGAGCGCTGCGGTGCCAGGCTCACCGAGGAGGGACGCTGCCGGCCATCGGTCGGGATTCTGGCTTTTCGAGTCCTCGAGCTCTCCACGAGCATTTACGTGGGAAGAGCAGGTTCCGGCGACCCACCCTGTGTTTGTTTCTGTTGGCTTCCCGGCAGCAGACTCTGGGGAACTCAGCGACCTCCTCTGCGCAGAGCCTGGCCCGGCCCGGCGGGCGGCGAGGTTCGAGCATGCCCGCCGCCTGTCCCTCAGGTCTTCTCAAAGGTACATGGCAAGCAAAGTGCTTAGCCACTTGTTTCTTCCACACTTTTCGCCGCGCTTTCACTGCATCCCATGCAGACATGGCCTTTCCCTGGGAGCTGATAGGGAAGCTGGCAGGAACAATTTGCAGTATGTGGTGCAGATTTTATTTTTCTTTTAAGGAAAAAGGGATCGGGGAAGAGGTTTATGGCATTGGTGGAGGACCCTTTCGCCTCTTCTCCTCGAGTCGACGGGGAAGCCGCACGTCCTCGGCCCCAGTGCCGGCGGCCCCTGTTCCCAAGCCTCTGCCCCGGAGCAGGTGCCGCCAGAAAAGGCGCCGGCCCCGCAGCCCTTTGATGAGCTCGCAGCACCGCCGGGCCGCAGCGCCCCATTCGCATGCTAATGGCCCGCCGTGCTCTCCACGGCTTTCAAGGCTGACAGAGAGGATGTGTAGTCCTCCCAGGGACCAAGCGCGTACTAACAATTCCTCCAAAAGAGTCTGGGCCCTAATAAACAATTTGGTAGGACAGGGAGTATAGTGTCGCCCCCTTCTCCTCCTCCCAGCGAAAAAGTGTGGATTCATTAACCCGTCTCCTTGCTCATCATATCCCCGTAGGGCTGAGAGACGAACTACTGAATCTGAATTAGGAGAGGATTGCTCTATGAGGGGGCTAATGTTTCAATCAGTTCCTCCAGAAGGACCACACAAAAAGAAACTTTTTAGTTTATGGTGCCATTATGCGGAGTTTTAATCTAGGGATAGATTTAGCCAAATGTTATCTATTGGGAATTTAATGAGGCCCTTATGTATTCAATCGTCTTTCATGCCACACACAGTGTCTCTATCCAGAAACATTTCCTTCCACATATTTCTTTGTTTCTGATGGGTGATTTATATATTTTTAATTGGTTTTTTTGAAAATTATTTCTTTTCAAGCATCTTGTATAACGTTTCTCTCAAGAAGGACTGTGTTAAGTCCCTTCCCACATCCTCTGTAAAAGAGGTTTCCCCTTTCCTCCCCGGTTTCAAAGATGATTAGCTTGCATGTCTGCACGCTGTGCCCTTCCCGCCGGAGCGTTCCCGCTGCCTTGTATAGAAGGTCCGGATATGGTGCCCTCTCGGTCATCATCGGAGTGGGCTGTGGCGAGCAGCGCAGTCCGGGTATCCGACCGAGCCCCGAGGCCTCCGTGCACAGCTCCCCGGCCCTAAAATTGCTCTCCTCACAAACCTTCCGCACCCGCAGCTCCTTTGGACCTCACCTTTGGTCCTGTTTGTATTTCTGGTGCCGCGAGAGGCACCCCTGGGGGCAGCGAGGTGTCGGATGGTGCATACCCCGTCTTTGTAGGCTCGTAGGCTTTGTGGGCTCGTTTCAAGTACCTAGGACCAACTCCACCCCCGAAGGTGCAAGTGGGGTGTGAGGCCCTCACCTGCTCTCAACTGCTCCCTTTCTTTCGGCGCTGGTGGCGAGGGAAGAGCGCACGGTCGCCCCCATCGAGACTGAGGCCTCTGCGGGGGATCTGTTGGAAAGTAGATCTGGTTTAACCGTCCCTTGGCACGGCCCGGAGATTTCACTCTGTGTGTAATACTTTCCCTCAGTACTTACAGTAAGTGCTGCAGTAGTCTCTGTTAATATTGTATTTGACACAAATAATGGAAATTATGATCGTGGCCAAACGCTTCTCGCTCTGGAACTTGCTAACCAATGTAGATCCGTTTTTCAGCTTGTTCCCAGTGGCTCCCTCATCCGCAGCGGTATTCCTTCCACTTCCCTCGGCGCCGGCCACACACACCATCGGAATCTGGGTACGGGCGGGAACTGGCCGCCCTGTGTCCGCAGCCGGACGCATCACGAGCAGGTAGGTGTCTGCTCGACCTCTGCCTCCGCCGCCCCTCACCCCCAGGCCCCGATGATCTGCCGCAGGTGACTTCAGAGCCTCCGCCCTTCTCCAGAGGTTCTTTCTGCTCTGCAAACCCCACCTTGAGAGCCACGTCGAGCAGCCACCGTGGGCTCTCTGCCCGTTCCTGCCCTCCAAGGCACGACCAAGATGTTTAGGAGACATTCGCTCATAAGTGTGCGCGCGCGTGTGTGTGTGTGTTTGTGTGTTTGTGTGCAGGCAAATGGCACTCCAGAAGGTAACAAGCTGCTGCCGGATCCATGCTGCGGCAACAACCGTACTTGGGGCCTCCTTACGCAGACGGGTGCACGTCAATTTTGGGAGCAGGCGGAGAAGTGCAGGCGAGCCCCATATCGGTAAACCTCGTTCCTATTTTTCAGTTGCAGGAGAACTCCGGTCCCCGCCGCCGGCCCCGCCCGGAGGTGTGCTGTGGAGTACAGGCCCCGAAGCCACGCCGGACCCCTCCCCGCCGCCCAGCCCGGCTCGCCGCTCAATTCTCGGCACGATCCGGAAGAACAGAGGCAAAGGCTGTGGGGCTGGGGGGTGGTACACACGTCGGCAACCTCAGACTAGCCGGCTGCAGCAGCGCGGATGGCACCGAGGGCTGTGCGCGGGCGCGCAGAGGCACAGGGCCTCCGCGGCCTCGGGTGTGCTCTGCCCGTGGGAGCGGGGAGGCACCCGGCGGCATCTCGGCGGGAATCACCGCGGAAGGCACACGGAAACTGCACATCGTACGAAGATGTGGCCTAAGTGCAGAGCTCCGTCTCCGCGGGCTGTCGCGACGAGGGACAGAGAGGCACACGCTGCGCTCTGCACCACGGAGGAACCTACCGGCTAGGCCTCGGAGTGCACAAAACCTAGAAAAGCATATGAACAGGACTGTACGAAAGGCGCTTTTTAAATTTTTTTTTTCCTCCTGTGTCTCACCAGTTTCAAAAATTGTACCGCTGATCTGAATTCAGAAGGAAAGTTGTGGATTTTTTTCCAATCAAAATAATTAAACTTGCCCTTCCTCCAAGTCACAAGAGACCTGTTGAATTGATTCTAAGTTTCCCTCTCCCTGATGGAGCAAACGGCATGCAGACGTCTGTAGGGCCCCATATTCAGATGATAAATTATACACTATATTTTGGAAGCAAAAGGATAAATAGATAATTCAGCTTTTGTATTAATTCGTTTTCTAAGAGCGGGAAAGCCTTAGTCACGGTTAATCCGACAGTATTTCTGTCCCCTCCGTACAATAAAAAACCATCTGCATGCATCGAATGCTCGCGTATGTTCAGACGTGTGTGCCCCTCACCCGGTGATGCTACCTTCCCGAGCAACTGTAGCTCTGCAGTGGTATATCTGGCAAATTCCTAGCCTTTGGAAAGTCCTTATAAAACCTGGGTATATGTCTCTTCATACCGCAGCGGTCGTAGGTCTGCTTCTCTTATTTCATTACAGGAGAGTACATGCACACCTGTATACACGAAATACATGAAATACAAACAATCAAGATAAATGAGGTGTCTTCTCTGGGTTTTCTTTTCGTAAAATAAACACTGTCAAGTTTGCTAATTCAGCAACCACTAGACGAAACAGATAGCTTTCTAATGTACGTGTATACAGTGAAATTCCACCTGTCGGCTGCACGAAGGGAGGGGTAGAGGAGGACAGTCTCTTCGGAACAATAGCTCACGATTAAAAGAACCACTGGAGAGAAAAAAAGCTCCAGCTCGGAGAGAGGAGGGACAGATATGACAGGTGACTTTCCCCTAAAGTGGACGGGTTCGGAAATTACGGACCATGGAAAAAAGAGTTTATACTTTTTATTGCAGCCTGCCTCTGATTGCACAAAATCCCGTCTGGGAAAGCTCGGTGGTCTCTGTCAAACATCCTCCCCTCCTTTCTGGAAGTCCGTAACTTGTCTTTTTCCGTGCAGACGGCACTGCCTATGGGGCAGCGCACGCAAATGTGTATCATCGCGCTGTCCCACAAGCGCTCGGCAGCCGTCGGCCTCGCTAACACCAAACACAGACCTCTTCCGCTCTATTTTCCGCTTCTGTACGAGAAGCCAAAGGGCGGCCCTTCTCTGGAAATTAACCTCTTTAGATCGCTTTCAGCAAGACTTCCCTCGCGATGGTTCTTCTCCGGGTGCTCAAACATATGCCGGCCGGGACACCATTTTCGGGGGAATTCGTAGTCCCACCCGGCCGCCCACGAGGCAGATATCCTGTCCCCCGCACCGGAGCGGAGCTACCGACAAGCCACGTGGAGTGAATGTCTCTGCTTTTAAACAGACTACCTTCCCCTCCAGTCTCCTCCCCGCCCCAGAGGGAGTCCGCAAAAACTTGCTAACACTCGCGGGCAAGCCAAACCTGGCACTCCCACAAGAGCTTTTGAAACCAGCCCCGGAGATGCTGCTGCGCCTGCGGCTGCAAGACGGCGCGGTTCGCCGGGGTGAGCGGCGAAAAACTCCGCTGCCGCGCCGGGGCGGAGCCTGGGGCGCTCCCGGCAGACCGGCTGGAAGGAACCGTGTTCTGTGCCTCCTCCCGGCCCCAGGTACGCTGTCGTCCTAACAGGCTGCGCTGGGCCGGCCGCTGGCAGAGCAGACCACTGCTGCCGTCGAGTGAGCAGCCTGGGTTGATAACTCGCCCTGACGCGGACAACCTGCGGTCCGGTCCGGTCTTGCCTTCGGCACCCACGCGGGGCACTTGGAGACACCGTGGGCCGCCCGGGGGCGTGTGGGGTGAGGGGAGCCTGCTGCAACTGAGTTCTGCACCTTTGATTTGAAAAATCGGATTCTTTGAGTGGAAACAGTTGACAGGAACCTAAAAGGATTAGCTGCATTCCACACAGGATCATTTTTACTCGTAACATTTTGAAACGATTGATCCCTTCCAGACCATAAACAATGTCCAGAAAAATGATCTAACGAGACTTCCATTGTTTCCTTTGGTCTACGAGTCCCCTTTCGCCAGCAGTTTGATTAGGAACTTTGACAGTTTGGTTCTTCCTTACACACACACCCCGTTTTCCCGAGATAAGTATTGAACTTGAAATAGTTCACTATTTGGTCCGTAACCTTAATCTGCCCGAAATTGAGCAAGTGCGGAGAAAGCCAGGTAGGGGAAGAAGGAACAAGGAGAGCGGGAAGGGAGGGGTGTAGGGGCTCAGCTGCCACAGGTTGCCACCACAAGAGGTGGGAGCATTTGCCGGGCTTCTCCTTTTATGCCGGCCTGGAGGAAAAAAGAGGAGGGGAAATCCGTGGTTCCCCGGAACGTGGCGAGTAGAATATTTAGAATACCGCACTTGCGGTCCCGTTCCCCACCGTTGCCCGAGAAGATTCGAGATTCGCGGACCTTGCCTTGTCCCCCACCCGTCCTCTTCCTCTCCCGTCTGAGGGCAGCAGCGTTAACGGGGAGACACTAATGGGGGAGGGAGCGAGGAGGCCCTGCCCTGTCATACTGACCGCCCGACTTTTCCTCTGTTTTGACACCTGAGCACACCACCCTGTGCTCGTCTCCTTGATTTATCGCCCATTTAAATGTTCAGTCTTTCTCGAACCGGCCGTGCTGCTTCCGTTTGACGGGTCTCCGCAGGTGCCGTCTCCCCGACGACAGCACAGGAGGTGATGGCCGAGGTGGGGACCTGGGAAGCAAGCCGCTTCTTGCTTCTTCTCTTTCTTTTCCTTCACCTCCTCACGTGTGTGATCGCGGGGCCCAGCTGCCCAGGGGCGAGACGGCTGGTGCTGGAGCGGTGCCCGATAGCTAGTCCCGGCCCAGAGCTGTGCCGTGCAGCGGGGAGTGCTTCCAGCCCCGGACGGAAAACAGTCAAAATCTGCGGGAAAACTCAGGAAAGGCATCTCAATTATATTTCTCTTCAATGAAGAGACAGCAGCTCCTTCCCCTCGGATTCCTCAGGATTTGTTCTTCCTTTCAGGCTCCGGGATTCTTCTTTCTCTCTTTTCTTCTCTCTCTCCCTTCTTCCCCCCCAACCCCCTAGGTTTTTTTTTCTTCTTTTCCTTTATTTCTTTTTTCCTCACATTGAGAACAAGAGGTTCGCCGCCACATATTGGTGCATTGAGCATCTTCATATCTTAACTGTGTCTTCCCTGTATCTATCAATCCACCTCTCTAATTAGACTAATTAGAAGATACGTGGAGTGTTGCTGGGTCCACACACTAAACTGCTTAGGGCTTCTGAAAGGAAGGCTGAATGACCGCCATGGGAGGTGGCCATTCAGGGGGACGGTAACAGTTGCTACATTTATCTCCTGCCATTGAAAAGAGCTCTGCTTAAAGCTCGATTAAAATGTTTGGAAACTAATGCCACCCTGGATCCCTCTCTAATTAGAGGGCCTGGATAGATCACCCTGAGCAGTCAAAAGGAACTCCTTCTCAGGCTTGGTTCTTCTGTTGAGCAGAATTACTTCTTTCCCCACAGTCCTGCTTCCTCTTCCTCCACGCCCCCCCACCCCTCCCCCAAACTAGAAAGTGGGAAAAAAAGAAAAAAAGAAAAAAGAAGAGAAAAAGATAACGTAGCTATAAAACCGGAGGGCAGAAAAATGGCTCTAGGCCAAAGTCTTCCTCCCCAAGGGTTATGTTTGGTCCCTGCTTTCCTGACGGGAGGCCTAGACTCTCCTTCCTCTAATATTTTTCAGCGGCCAGGATACTCCCACCTCGCAGAGAGATAGGTCTCGATTGAGCTCCCCAGATTCTTCTCCACCGCCTGCTGCCAGCCAGTCAGGAATTCAGTGAAGGGGAACGACCGTCGTCGTCCTCCCTTGCACAGCGGCCCCACGGCTGCGGTGTGCCCACAGGTGCGGAGCACGGAGCCTGGCTTTTCTCCGTGCCCCGCTGCCCTTCTGTGCCGCGCCGGCCTTGGGCAGAAAGCGACGGTGGAGTGAAAAAAGGGGCGGAAGGAGTGTGGGGAAAGGTCACCCGCCAAGGTGGTGCCTCCTGCCCCCCAAAAGCTGCGTGCGGGAAGCCCAGTCGGAGCGGCAGTTTCCAATAGGCTTCCATGCGAAGTGAGGGAAGGGAGATTGGGCATCTCTCCCCGAGGTGCCCTGTACCTCCAGGTGACCACACCGCCGCGCACTCAAGCGCGCACACACGGTTTCTGTGCCCCACGACATGTGCGCATGGGCGCGGGCAGCCCTCGGGGCGCCTCGCTCCCGGGGAACGCAGCCCCGGCCCAACACTGCAGTGTCTGGCACTTCGTAAATTCTCGGAGCAGTTTCTTCCCCGTACGACAGAGATATATTTTGTCCTCATAAACGCGAATAAAAGATTGGTGCTGACGGGGGAAAGCACGAGGAAAATGTTCTCTCCATTAACACCAGCCTGCTACACCCAGATGTCTTAATTTAAGGGATAGATATGACCAAAAGGGCCTGGAAAATCTTCTAGTCATGAACTGGCAGTCGACGAGCCCACGTCGGTCAGCTCTCATCCGGGCGAATGCACCGCCCTTATGCCGGCAAATAAACGTGAGCCTGCGGACCCGTCGGTACCAGCGCGGGGAGGGCCGGCGGGGGCTGGTGGTGCGGATTTCACCAGGGGTCTTTTGTGATTGCAGAGCATCAAGTATCAGCAGAGGAGAATAAAGCTGGTGTGTGATTTTTGTTGTTGTTATTATTGTCAAGCACGACCCGGTGGGCCTTCTGGAGAAACTGACCAATCTACCAGGGGAACGTGTCCGCATGCCGTTCTCCCTGTCTTCCCCCAGGAGAGGCTCCGCTGAGCCGCTGACAGGTGGGATCTCCTGGAAGTGGCAGGCGCAGAAACCTAAGTGATATCTTCCCTTTCTTCCAAGCCTCCAGAGTCACTTTCTCCAGAAGCCCTCTGCAGGGAAGGGGAACAGGAGAGAACTCAGAAGATCTGCTCGGTGTTGCGCCTCTTCGTACCAGTAGTCAGGAGACTACCAGCGGGAAAAGGACTGGCTCCGAGACCCGGATGAGCCCGCAGGTGGCAAGCGGGATAGCCCCGGCGGTGTCCCGGGTCTGCTGTGCTCTTCGTCGGCCAGGCAGAGAGCTGCTCCCCCTGTATCATGTCTAATCCCAGTGAATTTAGGACAAGTCCCAAGGACAAAACCGATCAAATACTTCCCCTAGGGACATACGGGGAGCTGCTCCCAGTGAACTCAACAGGACGAGTCCCAAGGACAAAACCGATCAAATTTTTTCCCTTAGGGACATAGAATCTACTTTCCCCTCTCCCCCCACCCCCCCTTCCCACCCTCAAAAGCTAGCGCAGCTCAGAAGACAGATTCGTTCGTCTGTGGAGACGGCATCTCTTCAATAAATGCTCCCGGCGGATCTCACTCTTGCTCCGCTGGGATCCTCAGGTGAAGGGGCACCCTTGGGACTCACCTGCGGGAGTAAGAGGGTAGACTCCTCCTCCAGAGGGTGGGGTTTGGCCCTGGGAAGCGAGCCGGAGACTTCCTCATTGCTGCTGGGCCGGGTCAGGTCACTGAGCAGGTAAAAAAAAGAGCACACACGCAACACACCCTCCAAAAGGCAGGCTTATCGCTTTCCCTAATAATGGGCTGCGGCCCTGCCCACACCCCTCCAGCAATGACGGTATGTGGGGCACTTCATCACGATACGCAACTCCGGAGGTGCCCAAGATACAGTCAGGAGGGAGAGCCCGGACTTCAAGGTCAAAGATCTGCATGAGAGATAGCTGAGAGTTTGCTACGTTTTACTGAGTTTTAGAGTTTTCTTAATTTCAGCATGCAGCATCTTCCCAGGGCCAGTGTCCGCATTTCTCGAGACCAAGGGTAGACCCTGACACTCGTGACCTCTCACTTTTGGCAAACAAGCAGATAAGGACAGAGGATGCTTCGGGGCATCTGAGCTAGGGGCATCTGCAGCTGTGTGCCTGGTAGTCCGTCTCAATCAGCATGTGGTTTGAGCTGTTTGTCTACATTTTACGTATTTCACATTGTTTTCCTTGTGGGTGTTACAGGGCAACTTTCCTTGTTAGCACTGGGATTTTTTCTCTCTCTCTTTTTTTTTTTTTTTTTAATTTATTTTTTATTCTTTTTGTTTGTTTGTTTTTTAATACATTATCGTGTGAAATCTCTGCAAGTAGCATGGACATAGGGGCAGAGCTCCGGGCTGAGTGGCTTAGCTGAAACCTATGCCCTGGCGCTGATCCACTCTTCCACTCATGGTAGTCCTGGGCGTGCCTTTGCCTCGGATGTTTTTTGTGTAGTTATGTCATTCACCTCAGCCTGGTCAGGAATGGAAGTGGTGGAGATTGGATGCTTTGAGGCTGCGGAAGGCAGGAGGAGAAGATAGGTTAGGCCTCTCTGAAATCTAGTCCTCGGTGAAAATCCCGCTCAGGGAGGGGCGCAGGGTCATAGCCGCCCCGCAGAGAAGCGGGAGCTCTCCGGAATGTTCAGAGTTGTGGACACTTTTTTTTTTTTCCTTTTTCCAGCGAGTCCTCCGGATAGAGGCAGGTTGATGCAGGGGGCCCCTCGCCATCCCACCCCGCTGGGGGACGGCCTTTCCCAGGGCCCCGGGGGTCGCTGCTGCGTGATGGTGGGGCGCAAAGGGTCAGGAGCTTTACTAATGGAAATTTCAGAGGGACGGAGATCTGCGTGTCTGAAAACACGCACTCCTCGCCATCCCGCCAAAGTACCATTGTGATCGGGCCATCTCAACCAGCCAGAACAACGGCTTTCCCCAGATGTTGGTGGCAGAAAGAGATAAAAGGAGAATTAAAATAAATATTTGTCCTTCAGGAATGGGAGTTATTAAATTAACACCCCAAAGTTTGCACTATCTAATGAGTTTTGTCAAACATTATTTTTTCAAAAGAAAGATCAGGATATGTGAAGTTTTGCCCTTGGCTGGTGCAGTGGAGCGTAAGAAAAACATATTAACGTACATCATCGAGCCACGCAAGCCACTGCTGGACACGTACAACACAAGGTAAATAGATTATTTTGTTTAACAATGCTGACAGCTTGTATGGAGCAGAATTGGAAAGATCTAAATATTAATAGACTCATTCAAGTGGAGCAAAAGTTACAAATCATTAGCTGAAGGAAGTTGGCTTCCAGCCCACATTCTATAGGGGCATGAGGGAAGCGTGGTAACTGTGCTGTTGCCAGCTACAAAAGGGCAATTTTTGTATATAATTTATTTAGATGAAGTGTGCAGAATGTTTTTATTTGTTCTACTTCTAGCTGTCTCACCTCTGTGTGAACTCCCCAAAGCCAGATCTACTCCAAATACTTCTGCTCCCCCTTCTGCACACTTCCCTCCAATGTGTTTGCTTTGGCAACTTTTATGTTCTTGCAAACAGTTCTTCCAAAGATATCAATCACTCTTGCACCCAAAGAGAAATACTGTACACTCAATGCGATGACAAAATGAAACATCTTTGAAGCAAACCATGTGTTCTAGTGTGCCAGGGATTATGTTATTTGTTCAAGGAACATGTTCGGAATATTTTAGGCTTCTGTTACTCCTGTGATAGTAAATTTTATTGTCTACTGTTAGGATTTATTATTTTGGAGACAACCCAAATACCTCTTTACACGAGGAGAGCTTCTAAAGGGGGAAGCCTACTCTGCGGTCTCTCTGGGGGGGATGTACTGGCCCGTGGTATTGCATTTTGTAATGCCGTTCACCCTATGAGACGCGCAGAAACCGCGGCAAGTGGGCCTGGTGCGGGCAGCGTGGCACGAGCACCCCGCCTGCTCCCACGCATGTCCTCCCGGCCCCGCGGGTGCCCCATGTCGGCCAAGAGATAGGAGCCAGCGACGTCCTGCCACGGAAGCCCTCTGCTAGGGGCGGGCAGAGCCGAGGAGGCGGGACCCGTCTATGGCACCCATGCAGAGCCAGCCGGCAGGTAGGAGCCCCGCAGAGGCTGCATCGGCCCCAGGCCTATGCGTGGGCACTGATAGTCTGCCCTGCTTCCTGTGAAATCCTGATTTCAGATCCTGATGTTGCGGGAGGGTTTGGGGTGGGGGTTTTCGAGGCGCATTTGTTGGTTTTGTTTTATTTTCCGGGTTTTATTTTTTTGTGGTTTTTTTCCACCCCGGGTTTCCAAATAGCCTTGCTCACCAGGGAGCGAAGCGTCCCAGAGGGATGAGCACCGCTCGGGTGCTCCCACCCGGAGAGCTGTCGGGCTTATTCCCCGTCGCCACCGCCCTTCCACGTGAGTCAGCGTCCTCTCCTCTCCTCTCCTCTCGTCTCGGCACCGGCAGAGACGGATCGCCCAAGAGTGGCACCCTGTCTCCCCTGTAAAATGCATCAGTGTTCCCCTCCAAATTCGCAGGGAGCCTACCCATGCAATCGCGAAATTACTGTTCTCAGCGCTAAGAGGCTTCGCTTTCCTTTCCCGTCTCCCTCCTCGCGTCGGTGGCTGTGCCCACGGCACCCTCGCCTAGTATGAGGGGTGCGCCAGGCCTCATTACATCGTTTCTGGGGAGCCCCCCAGACCCAGCATCCGCTCTGCAGCAGCACGAAGCCGCCGTCACCGATTGTCTGCCCCCTCCGTGCGGGCTGGCCTTGCGTATGCACCTTCCCCTTCACACAGCTCCCCGTCTGCCGCTGCGCCTGCGGCAGTGAAGGCAAGGGCCCAGGATGCTCGAAGGCGGCTGAGCTTCCCTTATCACTGCAAAGCCAACCTGGTATCTGCAGATAATTATGTCATGCTTCTGGTCTCCAAAAAGTCTGACTGGGGTGTCGGATATAACGGGTCTGAAAGTCAGACGTCGTTAAACTATCGCGATTATGTATGAGCCAGTCCAGGCTCATTTTCCTAGTTTGGCATTGCTCAAGTGAAAGTGGTAGTGCCTTGTCCCAAAAGAAGCAGAAATACCCGAAAGCAGAGCTGCCGTATGAGGGATGCCCGGGTTTCTGATCAGGAGCACATTTCAAGCGCGGAATACACACATTTCCCTGAAACGCATTGTTAAACTTCCTCTAGCAGGACTCTCACTTGGCCTGTGGTCAGGCTCTGCATTGACTGCTTCAAATGGAATAGGTTTTGATCCTCCAGGGAAAGAAAATAGGTTGTAGGTCATTAGAGCAGTAAAGCGGGTTTTGGTAGCTTGAATTGCCCGAGTGTCGCCTTCCCAGGTGCGCCGTGGCCAGCTGGCTGGGACAGAGCGTGTCTGCTCAGGAGAGGAACAATGCCATGGCTTAGGGGAGTGCTCCGCTTGCCCTTGAGGAGGACAGCACTGCTTTCGGAGGGTACCTCAAGCTTTAAACGTCCTAGGTGGGAAAGGGCTTCTCTTGTTAATAGGCAGAGCTAATCCAGGGGTACCTCCCGAGGAAATATAATTTGTAAAAGATTTTAACGGGGAAAGCAGAGCACACACTTCTTCTCCTCCCACATCCCCCCCGTAAATTTTTTTAAGTATCTGTGTTTTTGTGCTTGTGTTGACCCCGCAAAAGTGAACTGGGAGGGATATCCTGTTCTGAAATAGTTGACGCTTTCCCCCTCCACACCTTGGCCTAAGGATGCTCGATGTTCATTGTCAGTGTGTTTTATTGACGTGTTATGCTGGTTTCAGCAGTGAGCTCAAGCCATGAGCTAAAGCCCGTTTCAAAATGAGAAGTATCTTCTGTCAGTACAGGTAACTGTGTAGGCAAGGAGTGCCAGAGTAAAAGATAAAGTACGGCTTGTGTCCACGACAAATCCTTCATAATTAAATAAAAAAGCATACTGAGAAAAATACTTGTAAAAGTACGTGTAAGTCTGTAAAACAAACAAGCAACAAACAACGCCCACAGACCAACCAACCAACAAAAGCTCCTAAATGCTACAGTAAAAAAACCAACAACAACTTTGCAGGGGAAAGTAACCTTGTGCAGATGTCACGAAAGGGCAGGAAACATAAAAGAAGGCTCCTTTGGTGCTGAGTTCGGTATCTTGGAGGGAGCTGGAAGCGCTGAGAGGAGTCCGACCGAGTGGCGAGCCGGTGCCAGCAGACACCGGAGGGTGATCACTGTTACTGTCTCCTGCAACTGAAGAAGAAACAAGGGAAACAGTGCAATGCTTACTATTCCCGGAAGGCCGGCTGGAAGCCGATCTGCCTGGTAGCGGGAGAGTGGGCAGAGGCTTCTCCGGGCAGCTGCACTTACGTCGCGGCTTCTCCTGGCCCCGGCCCCTTCCTCGCGATCTTATCGCTGACAACGCTTTAAGTAACAGAAGTGAGCGCTCAGGCCTGGAGGCAAACCGCCCCCCCCCAACTTTGGCGGGTGGAGATTGTCCAAACTCGGGGGTCCTTCCCCGGCCTGGGGTCTGAATGCCTGGGAGTGAAAGGGCATCTTCCGGGACCCCCCCCCGCCGCCCCGGGGCAGAGTGACCCCGTGCCGACGCTGCCCCCCGTCCCAGTTCGTGACTTCTTCTGATCTTTGACGTGCAGCGCCTGCTTGGCCGCTTTAAACGCAGTGAGGATGGGGGCACCACGGGACTGAGTGGATATCACTGTTTTCTGGATACGACGTCGGTATTTATCTGTTCACGGGATACTTTTCCTGTAGAGCAATGTTCAGCTTCCTTTAGCTCCGAGCAACATATGGCTAATCACGCTGGAAAATGTAACGAGATGTGCCTATGACTGTTCACTTCATCTACTAGAAAAACTTCTCCCAAATGACTGAAATCCAGAGCCGAGGCAGAATAATCTCAACCACATTTGGCTTTATAGTAAAGTAATACTGCAGTCTATATAGTTGAACGGAAAGTCGAAAGCCAAACCAAAACCCGTGTCAAAATAAATACTCATCAGCAAATATTTTGGTTATTTAAAAATGCCTTAATAAGTGTCTAGAATTTCAAAGGAAAATTAAAAAAAAAAAAATATGAGAGAGAAGTGGAGTTTCAGCCCGAGAGCCACATGTCTTGCAGCTCATCCCTGAGCGAGAGACGAGATGTTGATTAGTCTGCACTGTCTGGGTTTATGGGAATAAACCCATGGAGGTTTATTCGCTATTATCTCATTTAGCGGTCCACAAGACTCCCCAAGCCTCCAGTTGGGTGTGAAGCTCTGCGTCGGGAAGACCGACAGATTAAAAACGAGGTTCCGAAAACACCTCAGGCTACCCAAAGGGTGAAGATGCACTTGTGTGAGCGGCTGCGGTGGATTCGGGGTGCCTCCAGAGAGATGAGGTGGCTTAGCTGGTGTCCCCTGTTATCGGCGATAAGAAACACTAGAGCTCTCCCCTCTCTGCTCCCGGCTGTACAGGCTGCAGCATCGGCGCTCTCTCTTCTAGACCTGCTATAAACAGCCCAGAGACTTTTCAGCTTTGTGGTCCGTAGGGCTGGAAGCTTGAAATGTCCAAAGCTGGCACGATGCATAACTGAAACCTTTATAAACTTGTTTCCCTTAAAGTCTTTATTAACTACCCCCAAGGACTATGACTGCTGCTACTTCTGCTCTTGCACGGTGGTGGTCTGGCACCTCCACGAAGCACACATGCTAAACAGATTAACATGCTTCGGCTGACCCATACTTCACAAACCGGGGATAGAGTTTCTCCAGCGCCATGTGGAAATTAACCTACATGTAGCAATGGTCAGCTGCAAAGAGGGAGTTCCCAAGTAATCTAAACAACTTACAGTTCTTTGTTACTTTTGGCCTTTCCCTCCCTTTCTATGATTAAATATTTATTAAAATAGGAAACAAAAACTTAAAAAAAAAAAAAAAAGGAAAGCAAAAGGAAAAAAAAAAACTAAACCAACAACCTTCTTCCTCCCCCTTGGCCCCTTTCCCCTTTTCACTGGGCTTATGCACATTCTTGCAAGAGCTTTTTGTGCCGGTGCTTTTTTGTTTATTGTTCTAGAAACGCAAGGCTGCTTTTAGAAAAGGGCTAAAATCTGTGTTGCATGGCTTATTAAGCGTTCGCGAAAATCAGGCTAAACGCGCAGGTTTGGGAGTGTCATCAATGTTGGGAAGGCTTCAGTCCCCCTTGCCTTCATTTGCATTTGAAAGCACCTTGAGATAGAGCTATTTGTAGATAGGAAGGAGTTTCCAGCATGCTAATCCCACCACTTTCCCTGTGACAGCCTCTTCGCCTTGTGCCTTTGCTGCATCGATCCGACACCCTCTCCCCCACGGCTGCAAGCTCCAAGTTTGCAGAGGCTAAGAACAACTACAAGTAACTGTTGGCTTGTGTCACACGAGGCTGTCATGGTAATAAACACACGGCTTCTCCTCCAGGAATTCCTAATCCTCCCTGTGTGGCTCTAGCCCTGTGGATAATATCATTACAGGACTAAACAAATAAACAGTCTACCCGAATCAAGCGGGAGGCACCGGGGATCACAGTTCCTCTCTGCAAAGATGACACAAGTAAATTTACACTCACGGCTTGGAGAGGATCCAGTGGCTATGAATAGCTGCTCAGTTCTACAGCACTGGCTCTGGGCTGGGAAATGGTGCTGACCCTCCTGCTCTGTATTTGCTGCAATCAATGTGAACTATTCAGGGCTGTGTTTTCCTTACTATCCTCTGCTGGGAACATCAAGGACCACTAACGCATTTATGAACCCAGGCTCGGAGAAGACGCTTTTACTGCAAAGTTGGAGTATGAAACTCAGTGACATGAAGGAGAGGTTAACGCCCTTCTGACAGCCAGGAGTTGGGCTTTCTCGTGCGATATCCTGTTGTTCTGGCTGCTGCCTTGTATTTGATAAACTCGCTCACGTGCTGGGATGCACAGCCACAGTTTTCTTCATCCTATTAAAAAATAATAAAAAAATTGAAGGCTAATCCAGCTACAATCAAGGTCTAACACACACAACCAAGACATTTTAATAACACTCTATAAATTCTGGATTTGAGTTGCTATAAATAACTTGAATGGCATATTATGAACATTAGCGTTTATATATCTTCCCTCCACCCCCCTCTCCCCGGCCCCAACATACATATATCAAACTTCTCTGTATGACTTTGGCTCCATGCCATAAAAATCCCAAATCCCTAGACATTTACCACCCTTGCCCCTCACAACTGTCGATTAATACATCGTATTTCAAAGTAGGTTTTTTTCTATGCACTTTTAAAAAGACCTAGTTATCTAAAGCTGTACACTTCTGAGGAGAGATGTTATATTTCTTCTCAGAGAAAGAGAGGAATAAATTGTTGTGTTCCTATCTGTAGTCTCTTAGCAAGGATTCTTCTGAAATCTGTTTTCTACCACTGCAAATGCTGGAGATGCTTAGCTCAAATAAAACATTTCTTTTTTCCCCTCTAAAAGCAGCAATAAAAACTTCACACCCAAAGACTGCCCTAAAGCTCCTACAGAGTTGTGCTCTTTCAGAATTTTTATCAACATTCTATTAGATTGTGCTGCAAAATTCCTCTGTTCTAGAGCTTTTTATCCTCTATGGGTACAGTCTCCCTGGGAGGTGCTTTCAGGATGTACAACTCAGGATGTGCTTGACTCCTTGCAGGTGTCCACAAGATCCATTAATAACCATCCAGCTTGGGTGACTGCTAACTGCACTGAGAATACCTTGCATCATGGAGAGGGAAGGAGCTCCTAAAGCTTCTGTGCTGTAGCTTGTTCTGTGATGTGGCTGGTGGAGCAAGAAGGAGCCATTTAGCCCAGTTACCAGCTTCTTTCCCACTGAAGTGGCATTTCCACAGTTTTCTTATGTTCCAGCCGAGCTCTGGCCCGTCTTGCTCCTTACTTTGATTTTGGATCTTCCTAAAGCTAAGGCAGAAGGTGTCCCTCTGTCAGTATTGTTATGCAGTGGTCCATGGAATGGGGATTGTTCCTGCTTTGGAGGACAGGTTCTAGGCATTTGCTGGCAGTGATAATGACAGAGCAGGTAAGGGAAGAAAGGCAGTGCCTAGCTGTCCTTTCCACAAATTGAGATTCAGAGTCAAAAGTCATTTCCGCAGCACACAACCATGCTGAACCTGGGAAAAATGACATCCTGATGAGCTAACTGTCAGCCCCATCTTTTGTTAGTGCAGTGACAGACAGAAACATCCTGAAACTGTGCTGGGGAGAGGGCACAATTCATTTTCTTGGGATCTGAAAATAGGACTAAAATTTTTGTTTCATTGACTGGGGACATAACTCATCTATTAAAATCAGGGGGTTAGCAGTTCAGACCACAGGGGAGGAGAGCTCAAAGAAGAAATCAGATTTATTTCCTTAATAAGATGACTTCAGAGTACAGGGATATTTTCTTAGCATGGTTCCTTGCAGCCATCAAATCACATGGGTGGTTTTAAGATCTGCTTTGCCCTTCCCAAGCTGTGCAAGTTCCTAATGCTAGTTCAGACCTTCTTACTGGGGAGTTTATTAGCATGGGAAAGCTATCACTGAAGAGGAGGGCATGTAGTTTTCCATCCATCAAGTGCAATGCAGGGGGACAGTAGGCGAAGGAACAAAGTTGCCAAAGAGTTATTGGCCCCCACTGCCCTTTTCCATTAATAAACCCCACCACAGCATGGTTGGACCTGGCCTGCTTTCCATTGTCATAAAGCTGGAATCAAAGAACTTGGCTGCTTATATTGGCAAAACTTTTGCTCCATCCGTGACGTCAAAATGCAGGAGGAGGCTGAGGGTTCACCGGCAGCTCAGCACAGAGCGGGTTTTCTGGGTGAAAGGAGCCTTCTGTCAATGCCCCTCCTGAGACACTTAGGTTTAAGGAAATGTTTGTACTGCTCTAGAAAAAGAACTGGCTGGGTGTTTTTCTTTTGTGCTTAGGCACTCTGAAAGGAATTCCTGTGGGCACAATTATCTCACATATGGCGAGTCAGAAACAAAACAAAACAAAAAAAAGGCCAAAGGGAAAAAAAGAGAGAGAAGAAGGAAAAAAATCAAAGGTCACTTAGATGCTTTGGCCCAGCACAGGAAAGGAGAAAATCCACCTTAGAGGATACAACTTACTTGAGGAGACCTGGAAACCCATGATCAAAGCAACAGGAAACTGAGAACAAGCAGTGGCCCAGTTAAAACCACTGAAACAAATCCCAGCCTCTGCAAGCTGTAGGAACAGGGTGTCAGCATTGCAAATGAAATGGAAAGTGCATGTGTGCCCATGTGGTGAACTTCAAAGGACTGTACCTACTGGACCCAACAGCTCATCTGGAACAAAATGGAATTCAATGGGGAAAGAGGTTGCTAAGGGGCAACTGCACTACTACCTGCACTGTTCACTGCCAGTTGCTTATTGGGATCCTGTTTAGATCTTGTGTGATGATTTGCATAACAGTCCTTGTAGAATGTTTTCAGTGATTCTGCCTCTGATGGGAGGCAAAGCAGAAACAAGGAGAGATATTGCTTCAAACAGCTTACCTGTGGAGGGCAGTGGTACCATCTTGAATCCAGTCACCAGGAGAGATTAGTTTTGTTCCTGTGGGGAAGCTGTTACCTCATTTTAGAACACAAAGATTTTACAGATTTAGAAAATCTAAAATTTTTGCAGAATTATTTTGTAACATGAATTAAAAAATCTATGGTAATTTTGAAATTAATTATTGTATAGTATGTCATAACTTGATTGATTAGATGCTTTCATTAGTACTTGCATTCATTCTTGGAGAATGGATTGGCCACTTAATTACATCTAGTTTGTCATATGAATGCAAGCTTCTTCCTGTACTTAAATTCAAATTTTCTTCAAGTCGAAAGCGTTTTAATGATTGCCCATATTTAAGCATCTCTGGAAACACCAGGAATGGGAGACGTAAGAGTAAAGCCTGAACTTCTGCAGCCTGTCAGTGCTGGCCACCATATCTCTTCCTCCATACAGGCAACAAACACCATCAGGCTTTTTCCTAGGGGACACTGACAGTACACCAGAACACACCGGGAGGCCAATATCAACACATGCATGGATCAGGGACCATGTCTGAGCTTGTTTCCTAGAATGTTGTTTCAGTGCTGTACGTGTCATAGCCGAGTAATGAGCCTAGCCTTATTCCACTGCATGCCATTTATTGCATCAGAGTGATCAAAACAGCAGAGAGAAGTAAAGCTGCTCTACTCTCAGTTTCCCAGGAGATCCAATGAGCTGCATAATGGTGCACTGCTTGGACTCTCAGAATTGGATGATGGCAGTGATTTTTCATAATTCTTGGTCAGCTATGTCATCACAAAACCCTGTGAAAGTATTTTCCTTAGGTCCAATTTATCTACGCCAAACTCCCTGACACAAGGCCAAAATCAGCTGCAACAACATCAACTTTAGGATGTGTGTGATGAGCCACTAGCCACTGGGTTGAAGCTGAGATAAAACCAGGTAGCACACTTATTCTTCCGTAACTTTCTTTTGTCTAAAAGTAATGGTGATCTTATTTTGTTTGATCCATTTTGGGAGTGTGATTATCTTGTATCTCTGATCTCCTCAGCAGTAAAGACCAGGGAAGACATGTTTATAATTATTTTTACTAATAAGTACCTATTTTTATTCCAGTTGATTAGTTTCTGATCAGAGGGAAAAAAACCTTCCGTAAGGAATTAAGCTGCGTATAAGGAATATAAATAATGAAGTTTGTGTGGATAAATATCTGTGGATTAATTCTCCTTCACAGAGCGTACCAATAAGAAATATATGGCTTCTCTCTTTTATGATCACTAAATCTGTACACATCTACTAGAAATGCATTGGCTATGATGTATGTAGATGCAGTGGAATCCAAAATCTGCCTAATATTTTTGACCTGTGATCCTGATGCAAATATAAATTCCTGGCTTTCAAGAGCTGCCTCAGAGAAATCTTAAGATTGTATCCTGCATGTAACTACTGCACATGTGTAGAAAAGTTTCACGTTTTGTTTTTCTGGCATGGAACTTACTTTAAAATGAGATTATTTAATTGAAGAAAACATTTCCTGACGTGTTGCAAATCAACATTTGAACCAAGTCTTCTCCTTTTGCGTAAGGAGAAGATGAGTGCACTCTAGCCTGTTTAATCCATGTGGAGCTCAATGAATTAATTTTAACCACTGAGGCATTTGATTGGCAAAACATAATGTAGCACAGTGTGAAACAGCTTGCCATCAGTTAAATAGTTTTCCTCAGCCAGATTGCTTTGATAATTATTTGTCTTGTGGAGGTCCTCCATAATTCCTTCAGATAGGCTCTAGCTCCACAGGCAGAGAAACAGCACTGTAGACAGAGAGATTAGTTTAGATAGTATAGGTTTTTATAAACATCTGTGGCTGAGTGTTGCTGAGTACATTGTCCTTTGGGTGTACTGTGTGTGAGTTTATGCCAACTTTAAGTATTTTTTAAACATATAAATTACAAACATATAAATGTATGTGTAAATATGAATACATATTTACTAGAATATCTCGGTAATAAGATTTATAAATTTGGAACTGTGATGGACTAGCTTCCAGACAACAGGAGACATCAAAAAGAGCAAAATGTATCAAGATCAAAAGACAACATAGTATTAGTGCTACTGGTGCTAGAATTCCTTTTCTCCGAAGTAACTGCCAGCAAGTTAGATTCAATTATGAGTTATAAAGCAACAGAAAAATGTAATGATTTCAAAAATAACTGGAGGGAGGAGGTGATGGAAAGTAGATCATCAAAGAGGATCTCAGGGTCCTGAGTCTCAAGAGCATTCCTTGCACAGCATTGATACGCAAGCCTTTTCCTGGGCAGTCAATCTGTCCCATGTTCACATTTTTTCTGAAGGTTATCCTGAGGCATCCTGGTGTCTCAATGAGCATCCTAATTAGGGGGACTTTTTTGTTTCATGTTTGCCTTGTTTAATTTGTCATATGATGGAGTCCCTAGGAAGTCACCTCTACCATTTTATTTGTTATTTACTCAATTTTGAAATCTTGTCCTTTCTGCTTGCCCACAGGACAGGTGGCAAGAGCCACAGAAATCTCTGTGAAGGATCTGCAGGATGCTGGTTACCAGAAGAAAAAGGATGCAAGAGAAGGACCACTTTATCCTTGCCCTGCATTTTATACTCCTTTTGTTGGTATTTTCCCCCAGCCAAAAGCAGAGACTCCCTCTTAGCCATAAAAACCTGTGGGCTCAAACAGTATTGCACTTATCGTATTCATGTGCCCAAACAGAATAAAGTTCTGGACATTTTCACTCCCTATTATAAATGTATAACACTTCTGTAAAGAAAAGTTGTGTTAGGAAACTGTATACTTGTAGCTGTTTCTAGTGCAATACATATTTGGTACTTCTTTGTATGTTTTCTTGCAATTTATCTTTCTTTGTTTCTTAAATTGCTGCTTTAGTATCGGCTAATTTGGTTCCTCTGTATATCTCTCATGCCCACCTTGCTGAATTTCCCATTCTCTCTATGCCAGGCCTTTCTTTGTGGTATTTAGCCACTCTGGTGACCCTATACACAAACTTGTACAGTTCCCATGCAATTGATGTACTATTTTTTCTCAGTGTTATGGCATAAGCAGCAGTAGAAAATACTGCTATAAACAATTCCATAATGGTTTTCTCATCTTATAAAATATAACTCCATCCATCTCTTTATCCATGCTCTCACAATGCTGCTTTTTTGTTTTCCTGCAGCTCTACTGATTGAAGAGTTGTGCTTGTTTATTCCATTTTACCTCCATGTTTTTTTTTTCTGTTTTTGTTTTTTTTTTTTTTACTTTCCAGATTTGACAGACAAAGAATGACCAAATATTATACCAGCAGCTGTTGGCTTTCTGCAGTGTCCTGAGATTTCACAAGTCTTTAAACTGGAATTTAGAGTTTCGTCCTTTTGCTGTACACTGGCCAATGTTTGCAAGAATATTACAGGGTTTAATTTCTACCTAAAGTATGATGCAACTGTGTCTTTTATCTGGACTCTTTTCTTTCACTGTCTGTAACAGTTCATTCTAATCTGTTAGCTATAATTTTTAGGGGAACAGTGGAGATACCATCCAGCTGGCTATCACTTTCTTTTCTAGCAGACAAAACAGGTCTCACACTCTCCAGCCTCTTCTGTGTTTCAAGGTTTGAGTTCCAATCTAATTTCAGTGACTGCAAGAGCGATCGAGCTAAGTTTTGTAAATCCTTGTTTGTAATTCAATAATGCTTTGCATGAGTTTCTTGCCATACAAAACTGTGGCTGCAGGGTAAATAACAGGCTTGACAACATTAATGAAACAAAAAGACACTTGTCTGGTTGTTTAGATGAGCATATGTAAAAGGTCAGAAAAACAACAATCTACATCTGTGGCAATAGACTACAGAGCAGATGGGTATGCCAGTTGCAGTATTACAGTTAATGGTACATGTTACTGTAAAGGTCTGGGATCTGGAGACAAAGGTCACTTTTTGACTTTGGCAGGTTCTTCTGTTTCTCATACTGCTCATGATAGAACCACCTATTTCAACATGACATAGCTGAAGCAAACCCATAATCTGCACTAATGTACATACAAGTTACATACTGAAATTTAGAGATGCTGGTTTCTTGTTAGATAGACCCTGTCAAATTTTCAAAGTAAATAGAAGGGAAAAATAACACTCCTTTGGAGTTAAACCGAAGAGGGAGATCTAGTACATCAGCAGCTGCCCAAAGCAAGGAGTTATGCTAGTGTTTCTACAGACACTTACCAAATTTAGTCCTGCTAAATTAAACTACCTGGTAATATACCCATTCCTCTAAGCAGCTTGTACAAGTGACCCAGTGATGAGACTGGAGACCTTGGTGCCCAGTAGAAAACTCATGGTTCTCTGAGATATGGGCATCACCTTATCAGAAGTTTGTCTTTATGGCTTTCTCATTTTAACTCAAGCTATAAACATGATAATCATTAATTTTTCTCTACTCAGAATACACTGACAGTCTTGTTTGTAGATTCTGTATTTGTGCAAGTCCAACATGCTAGTCAGTATTTTCAGGTATGTAACCAGCACTGGTTACTACCAGTGAGTAAAAAGAAGGAGAGCAGAGGAAAAAGGGATTTTTTTTTTTTTCATGCTTATGAAACACATATTTCGAACAACTTCAGTTATTCTTTTTTGTAATTCATAATGTAAAACAACTGAAGAGGACTTTTTATCTTTCTCTCTCTTTCTCACTCTCTCTGTATTTCTTATAGGCTTCTAATACACCAGTTTCACTTGCAGCCACCATTTCTGTGTTAAATTGGGTAGCAGTGAGGCAGCTTGCTGAGCTATATTTTCTGATATCCGTCATCAGCTGGCTAGAGAGTGGGTTAAAAAAATATAACAAGGCAAGTCTAATCCTCAGACAAAAGGGAGTGAAGGAAACCGTAGCTCCCTGCTCAGGATGGGAGGAAAATTTGCTTCAGGTGTTGTAACTGGACAGTGCAGCCCAGCTCCCCACATACTGAGAAGATCTGCTCTGAACCACTGCTTGGCAGCATGTTTACCTGCCACTAGGGTGCTGGTGTTGGCATCACAGTTAGCTGGGGAGGGGCTTGGGAAAACAGGCAAAACACATATGTTTATGCATTTGCATGCACTTTTAACTTTGCCTTGAAGTGTAACTCTGGCTTCAGCTATTCCTTGAGAGACACTGATACGTAGAAGGCATAAATCCAGTTCTGGAGCCACACAATTTGAAATAAAATTAACATGAGGGAAGTAACTTCCAAGATCTTTTGTCTTTAGTGCCAAATAATGCTTGTAACTGAATACAGAAGCAGAACATGGTACAGAAGAGATTCAGAGAGGCTGCTATGTTCAAGGTGGTTGCTTGGGTTTTCTTCCCAAAGGTGCCCACAGGCCATTCAGGAGGTCAGTGCAGCTAAAAGCTGAGACTACCAGTGGAGAAAAGGAAGGAAGAGGGAGCTCAAGCTGAGAGGCAGTTGCTCTCTCTTTCTGTTTGTAGGAGTGCTGACAGTATTGTTTACAAATAGCAGCTCAGCCTTGGGCCAATCTAGAAAAAAGATAAATAAAACATAACTTAGTCATATGTGAACATGAACTTGACTTCAGAAGTGACCTGGGATATGAGGTATGGAAATAAAATAGAAAGAACAGAATAGACATTATGTCAGAGGCAGGAAGATGAATTTAGCTGTTTTCTTTCACCTCCTAGGAGGAGGGATATGCCACACCTTGTCTTTCCTGGTGTATCTGCTATACTTGAAGTGAGTCAGGCTCCAACCCACTTATCTGATGCACTTGGAGTAAAGTCATGAGAACATAAAATACAAGGTTTACCCAGTCTATACAATTTCCTATCCTACAACATAAAATACAAGGTTTACCCAGTCTATACAATTTCCTATCCTACAACAGATTGTAAGGGAAGGATAGGGGAACAAAGCAATACTCCCAAGTGAAGCTCCAGCCACTGGGTTATTGATGGAGTACCTAATGTGGGCCTGACCGATCTGTGAGGCACTCAGTGAGGTACCTCATCTGCTAATCTACACTGATCACAGGTTGCACTGTCTCTGTGGTCTTGACAAGCAACCCAGATAGCTCCAGGTTTTGTAGTTGCTCTAGACCTTTCCAGTGTTGTGGGTGTCTTGGTCACTGGGGGCCTCAGGGTGCTGTTGAGGTGGTCCCTGTGCTGTCTGGCCCCTGCAGGTTGCTCACATTTACTTGAGACCAAGGTTCTAGTTTTATAAGGATCACCTTCTGGGCTTCACTCACAGCTCTTTTTTTGGCTTTAATCATGTTCTAATTCATTTAATAAATATGTTTCCCTGACAGGGTTAATAAGTAAGCAGGGAATCAGGGCCTTTCTCACAATATATTCAAGGGGCAGAGTTAAGGTTGTGTGATCATTTCACAGCTTGGAGTCCCTAGGGTTAGAAATATTCTTTTAGCATGGCTACATTATTCATTGCTGCTGTCCCTTTTCTTATTTCACTGTATGAGACACCATGGGATCCGTTGTCTCTAGTACTAAGAAAGGCAGAAAAAGAAGACTTCATCATAATATTTTTCCCTCTCTTTTTCTGAACTGCTTTTCCAAAACCACGACTGTAAGAATGGAATTTGGTTTTTGTGACATTCCAACAGCAGGCGGAAGCAGAGTGAGGAAGGCATGGAAAAACTTGGCTCCAGCACAGCCATCTTCGGCTGTTCAGTGTTTCGCTTAGCATGGCTTCCGCAGCATCTGAAGAGCCAACACAAATGAGAAAACGTCTGCACAAGAGCTAATTATCCTACATATGACTTTTGACTGAACTTGTCTGACTAATGTGCTTTAAAGCAAAATCTTGTGCTTACCAAATCCAACTTGGAATAGTTTCTTTGGCCTGTAGTTCCCTGGCATTCAAACACTTCTGTTTAAATATCACACCAAAGAACCTGAGTAATTCTAACTTGCATCAGTTCCAGGCTTTCCAACGACAACACTGTTTTGCATTGATTATTTTTCTGAAAGACTGTCCCTCTAGGATATATTGAGGCCAAATGCTTCAATAGATTCAATCAACACAGCATCACTGAGCCTAGCGATGCAGAGTTAGTTTGCCTTAGCTGATAAACTGGCACATCTGTATTCCTGCCTACTTGTTAAGGGATTAAACCAAATCTAGTTGCTCAGGTTATGGCTGAATGTCTGTAGATGTCAAACCATTCGACCATGCCAGCCTAGGTCCTAAGCTGTAACTGGGGTAGCTTCAGATCTGCTGTGCAGAGTGGTCAAGGTCAGAGGGTGAGGAATAAATCAGGTGAGAGAATAGAATATAATAAACAGTTCTTCAGCAACTTCAAGTATGAGCCTTTGCCATTAGAAACACAGTTTCCCTTTAAAAGCTTCACCTATAGCTTTCTAAGCCAAGATTTGCATCCTACTGGATATGTGACTAGTCTAAAAAATGAGCTGCACAGAAAGAAGTGTTTTATCAGGGTTACAGGCCCATACTGTGAATGGTGTAATCAGCAAGAGCCAGGTCTTTGGCTTCAAATGAAGAAAACGTCAGTCTTCCACTAAGTATTTTGCAGCATGGACCTCGCTGTGTTTATTGGGTTTCTGCTTTTCTTTTCCTCCTCTGGCAGCTGTTTAAGAGTTACAGCTCCCAGTTGCTCATTCTGCTTTGGTGCAGGAAGAGGCAACAAAATAGAGCATTTGCCCACCCCTTTGGCAAGTCTTTTGCAAAGCCCAGTTAAGATACTGATGAAAAAGGGCTTCTCCATAGGATACACAGCAGCAGCAGTACACAGAAATCTGGTAATTCAGCAGTGGTCTAAATTTCTCTGCTGTCAAATAAGATCAAAATTATTTCGTGTATATACTATTGCAGTATCTCTGCGATTAGTCCCGGGCATATCTCTGAGGCCAGTTTTGTCTCTTCTCTGAGTAGCCCAAAGCTGATCTCTCTTGTTCCCATTCCTCTCCACGGATTATGGTAGTTTTGGAGAAATTACTACAGTGAAGGATTCAAGTGACACCACTATTCCCTGCACCAGACTGGAGGTGTAGCTGAAACTAGTGCCAGCATTTACCTGTACTGGCTTTGGTCTGATATCTTGCACCAAGTGGCAGAGCAGGACCTTACACCTCCATGACTTCAGAATGCAGCACCTGAGAGGGTATTCTAAGTTGCT
>JAYRBT010000093.1:46993266-47048315 GCA_036023395.1 Myiotriccus ornatus | reverse complement strand
AGTGACTTGGGAGAAAGCATGGAAATGTGCTAATGACATTTGTTATCAACACAGCAGAAGGGGGTATGGTGGTGAGCCAGAATATGTAACATGAAAACAAGGATTACTTGGGGTTTGAAGTAATTGAAATAGGATAACAATGACTAGTGCAAATTTTAAGATCATGCACTTACTACTAAGTCACGGGGTTTTTGCAATAAAAATTAAGCTTCGCAGTTGAAAATAACAGGAATATAAAACATATATGGGCATGATATAACAATGAGTAAGTCAAGTGTGGTTACAATGCATGTTAAAAGAGGTATTTCCACTAGATAAAAAGGGACTGATTCTAATGCCTCAGATACTGATGAAACCCTTGAAATAAAATACCTCTGTTTCAGGAAGAAGTATTTAAATAGGAACAGAGGCCACGAAGGCCTGACTTGGAGCACATTTAAGGGAAGAGAGGAGTGATCTTACAGGAGAAAGCTAGAGTCTCTCAACAGCACTTAGTCTAACAGAACAGTCTGAGAGATGGTCTCCTTGCTCTTCTCCAGCAACCACATGGGCTGGCACTTAAGGAAAAAATAGCTTTATAACAGCTTAATGGTGTTCTTATCAGAAGCACACAAGTGTCTAAAATAGCTAAGAACAGGGCTAGGCTGGCAACTGGAAGAGTTTTCCTTAAATTCAGAGGGATATGGTGCTGTAATGGGCTCCTGGGTGGTGCAGGAGGATAGGACCATACTTGCTTTTGGGGGAAGCTTGCTCAGATCAAGAGAAGGATGACCTGAAGTACACATCAAGGCAACCAGGGGTATTTTGAGGAATGATTTCTGTATATTCCTAGATTTTTTTGTTCTGCCAGCTGATGATAACTGTTCGCCTGCACACACAGAGAGCAATCCTGGTGAAGAATTATTTCTTAGACAATCTCAGTCTGTTTGGTTCTTCCTGTGTGGCCTTGAACTGCTCTCTAGGGCATGTGGTGGAACACCACAATCTAACCCAGGGTCTGTAAATGGTTTGCAAGAGACTCCAAGAGAAATTTCTGTTTTCAAAATGTGAAATGTGTTTCATATTTTGGATGGGCACAGAGGTCATGTGACAACCACTCTGCTTCCCAGTTGGAAGAAAGTACCTCCTAGAACTGAATTTCTTTGCAAATAGTTGTATTTAGAGCTCCACCATTCATATTCCAAGAATATTCTGACCTATATTCTTCAAATTTGCTGTGTTTGCAAGTATTGCTGCTAACAAGTTCTCTCTCTACAGTCAAGCCAAAAGGATGTGAATGCATCATGAAATAAAAGCATTTTTTGTTCAAATGAATAGTCCTAGTAAAAATTTCATGGAATACACATAGGTCCTGGAGAAACACAGGAAACCAAGTACTGGATGATCAGGAAGACCAAGAAGAGGAATAGAGAGAGAGAAATCATATGAAAGAGCCTGAGGCATGTCTGAGGAGGGTTCTAAAAACAACGACAAATTTGAATTGAATAGGGAACCAGGGAGGCTGCCTGAGGATAATGTGAATGTTGATCCCTGACAATTGCAAAGGAGAGCTTCTTGTGCATCCAGGCAAGGCACACACAAAAAAATCACAGTTCAACAACAATTGAACTTTGAGGAGCTGAGACATTTCCAAGGTAAAAGTCCAGGCTGTGGAAGGGTGAGGTCCACAGCTGATGAGAAATAAGGGCAGAAGATACAGAAAAAGAGGACTAAGAATGAGGAAATACAGCAGTATAGCAGTCAGGACAAGGTAAACTACTGGTGGGAGCTGAGTGAGACAGGGAAGAGCAGAATTATTTAAAATTTCAAAGTCATACTGGAAAGCTGGCAATATTTGTGTGGTTTCAGACTGAATGCATGTACAACCACTCATACAGAACATGCGTCACTGCAGGATTGAAGCAGAAAACTTTTCAACTCTGAACTGAGTTTTGGGGTTTTAATCAAGCTGTACACCCAGGAAATAGTTGTGTGAGTATGAGTGGGATGCTAGTTTCACTGAGAAGGTTTCTCCTGCCCGTAAATGATGCAAGACAGTGGAAAATTATGGTTTTTCTTTTCTTCAAGCATTTTCCTGGATAGGACTCCCTTTAACACAATCCCTTTTTACATGAAAGCTTGCATTTGCTTCTGCACCTTCTAGCTATGCAACACTTAAGCTCTGCACATATCTGTGGCAGGAATTGGGAAACTGAGGGGATCACTCAGATTGATTTAACTTTTGTGTAAATCATGAGTGCAGCTTTCATTTTACTCCTTCTCGACACTCCTGCATTGAGCCACCAGTACCTAGTTTCTCTGACCAGCCTCTTTTGCACAGTGAGGAGGATCTTTAGAGGATCTGAAGAAATCAAGGGGAGGAAAGCAAACGATGATTAGAGACTTTTGAAAGGGGCAGTGAGGAATTAGGGACTATACTCTTTGAAAATTTGCGTGACACTCCTTAACGGTCCTTGCCTCATTTTCCACTTGGCTGCTTTATGACTGAACTGTAAACTAAAAATGACATGGGCTCATTAATTTGGCAGCAACTGGCAAGATGTGGCCATTTAGCATATCCACAAAGCTATTGTTTAAGGCTGAGTCATGTCAAAGGGCAAGCTAAATATGACCGAACCTCTGAAAGACTGAGTCTAGGAGTCCTAGAGCCTAAACCTTCTACCTAACCTTTGCTTGCCTTCAACAGTGTGATCAGCTTGGGTTTTCAGGGGAAGGCTTTACATAAAGCTGTCAAGTTACTAGCAATATTATGTCAGTTTGATTTTTTTTTAAAGCAGGCTCAATTATATCATCCTCTTTTCACATCTGACAAGTGGTGCAATAAGTGTTTGCAATAGCGGCGTCAAGTGAATGGAAATGCTTTGGTTGTGCGTTACTGCTGTTAGTCCAGAATCTAAGCCCAAAGACTTCAAAATGTCAGAAAACACAGAATTACTGAAAAACTCTTAAGGACATTGGTCTAACTGCATTTATTTGGTTTAGAGAGTAGGCGATTAATCCCTATATTACCGAGGAATTAAAGTGCAGGGCCGTTCTCATTTGCACAGGCTGAAGGAGCCCATCTGAATCAGTATTGAAAAACCACTGTAAACTGCAGGCTGAGTATTTACACCCATCTCTTCTTCAGGAGAGAGAAGATTAAGGATGAAAACAAATGCAAGTACAAAAGCAGTTTCTCTCCTTTCTTTCTCCCATTCCTCTGCACTACTGCACTTTCTCTGTAGTGGAAGAATTTTTCTTTGTATCTTTGCTGTGAAGGTTTGCTCTCACTTTCCCTTGAGCTAACAATGACATCCCAGCCCACACTCTTCCTAGCCAAAAGCTGCCATTTATTCAGGGTACTTGGAAGGAAGCCTTTCCCCAGCTGGTCCATTCCTGTTTGGGACATCTACATCTGAAAATAATACCTCTGCTATTTATGCACGTGGTCCTGTCATGACCTCGTCTACTAGGATAGATTAACTGAATTTCTCCAATGTTTTCTTTACTTCCTGATGGCCACTATTGACTTTGCTGTGTGATGAAGGCTTTCCCTTCCAAGGAGCGAAATATGCATCAGTGCAGGAAACATGGGATATCTGAATTTTGGGGTGGTTTGCTATTCTGAGGTTTTCAAATGGGATTTCTTCTCTTTTAAATTGAAGTCACTAGAGTATAAGGGGCAAATAACTTAGACTGGCATTTCCTCCTTCATGAGCAGTTATCTTAATGAATTTCACAGAAGGCAAATCACACTTTTCAGGTGTCAAATTTTAAGTTTACTTTGTAAGCAAAAAAAAAAAGGAAAACAATTTGAAACGTAAATGTTGCAGACTGGCTTTTTCATGAAAAAAATATCTCAGCCTAGGTTCTCATTATTGTATTTAAACTTGAAAGAGTGTTGTAGTCATAAAACAGCCCTTTTTTGTTCAGTGTCATATTCCCCTAAGTTTAACAAGTAAATGTTTTTCCATGCTGATTGGTCAAGTCATTTTGAGAAAAAGCTCTTACTCTTTCAAGTACTGCATAACTCCATATCCATTTTTTCCTCTTCTGTGTTTCCAGTGATATTCCCCTATATATTTCTACATTTTTGTTGGTTTTTTTTGTTTTGTTCGAAAGTTCACACAGGGTCGATTAATTTTAGCAAGTTTCCAAAAATGAACTGGGCTTTTATGCCTCAAGGAAATTTTTTTTTTTTTTTGACATTTAACAGCAAAGAAAACTATTTCCTCTCCCATTCAAAGCTAGCCATATTTAATTGGAAGTCTGTTGTAGTTTGGGAAATGTTTGTGATATTTCGCTCGGTTTTTCATCCAGTCATTTCTGGGGAGCAGTGTTTACCCTCTTTTGGGGTTGGCACATACAATGATGTTGATATGACAAGGTATTCCCCTAGAATGACACGATAATGCTTTGTTACACAGGCAAAAACAATTCTGCAGTTAGTGATGATTTCATAAGATCTCAAGTTTATTTCAACTGCTTGGATGCATCAGCTGCATGAATACTACACACAACATCGAAACATAGAGTCACACAGAGCTGTGCTTTGGGGACCATTTGAAATACTTAATGGGGATATATTTGTTTGCTTCAGCGGACTTAAATGAATAGTTCTATATCTTTTCACCTTTGCTTGAAATGAAATAGCTTAACGCAAGAAACTCTAAATTCATAGGCTACCATTTGCATCTGCCCCTGAAGATCATTAAGAGACTTTAGACTTTAGGGTGACAAGCAATATATTTTGTAAAACAATAGGGATTTAAGATGCAGACACATACAGATGTTGCGTTTTCCATGCATTTTTGTGGTCAGATAGCAATGTTTGAAGATGTATGTGTGAGGTCATTTGAATTCATTTGGAGATGGGAGCTTCATAGGCACAGAGACCATCTGGCAATCAGATGTGGACTGCAGGTAGACCTATTTGTTTTTAACTGAAGTCACTGAGGAATGAAAATGTCAAGTATCCTAACACTGCAGAAAAATGATAATCACTAACCACCCAGCACAGCGTCCGTTTAACCAGTCTCAGAAAAGCAATCCAGCCAACAAAGTAGGAAATCACAGGCATTTCAGTCCTTTTTCTCTTCTGTGTGTGCGCATGCGTGTGTGTATATACGCAAGCGCATGTATTTTGCCAAGTCCTTAATGGAGTGGTGAGATTTCTGTGTGTCTGCTCATGGTGGTCCACACAAACAAAAAGATTGGTAATTGGAGAAATTGCTCTAAAATCACTTAGCCTGGAGTGTCTGACAAGCTGCAATCAGTCTCTGACATGTGCGTGAATCCCTGTTTTTTGGATGTTATTTGACTCTGGTGGTAAAGCTTCTGGTTAACTGGTATACTGATGGTTTCAGAATTGGAAGCTGGAATGTACAGGAATGTAATTCAGGATGTCCCTCACACCCCTCTGCCTATTCCGCACCCCCAGCTTTCAGCTGTAGGTATTGGCATGGTGGCTGGAGGTATTGAACTGCTGGCACATAAGAGCTGAGATGGGTTTACTTGCTTTTAAGGTGCCAGAGACACCCTAAGAGAAAAGGGTGCGCTACTGTGGAAAATGGGAAAGAAGAACAACATTATGTTGCCTGAAGACAGAGACTTCCTTCACAAACTGTGGGTCCATTTTGAAATACAAAAAAAAGGCTTTCAGACTTTCTTTGAAAAACAAACAAACAAACAAAAAGAACCACACCAATTTGTAAAAAAAAAAAATTTCCAGATAATGAACAATATATGGCTTGGTGTGAGCACTTTCTGCGCAAAATTATAATTCAAAGCACAATATCTGGAGGCTGGTCTGATGTCTACAGTTACTTTAAGCACCTTGATATCTAGAAAGTTGCTTGAAATATGTATCAGTGACTGGAGGTGATGTATTGAACCCTCAGATCTTCTGCCATTCAGTGTAATAGAATTTTGGTGGTTTTGGGCAAAGATTTCATAGTCACACACCAGATGTTCATGAAACAATGTCTGTGTGACATAGCCTGCAAGTGGCACCCTAGTGATTAGCCTGGGAAAAGTTCAAAGTTTAGATGAGCCCAGAGAACACCCATATCTCTCAGAACTTAGATATGTCTGCAAGACTTCGTGGGAGATGCTGGAAGAGCCAAGCAAAATGCTGGGCAAAATCTAAGGCATGCTGCATGTCCCCTTGTACAAGTCATTCCTTTTAAAGTTATCTTGTGCACCGGGAGAAAAATCTTATGTCTTCTTTTTCCCCTCTCCCAGATATTGGAAGTCCTGTGGACACTTCTCTCTTTGTCTTTTCCTCTTTCCTTCTTTTCTACCTTCTTTCCCTCCTTCTTTCTGAACAACCTGTTCAGATTTACCCAGACACTTATAAGGGCTTTGCCCCTTCTCACTTTCCATCTCTTAGTCTAGCTCCCCGATTCAGATACGGGCTGCATGTTTTTTGGATCATTTTTAGTTTCAGGAACAGACAGGGCACTGGACTCCACCTTGATTCTAAGACGTGTCTAATCTTCCTTCACAGTCCTTCAGTGTTGTCTCAGTTCCATGCTGTTCCTCTGCCTCTGTGATTTCACTGAGACTCATCTGTTAATTTATGATTTCTTCTCCAGTTGGGCGTTTGAGCAGCACAAAATGATCTTGAACCTGAACTAGGAATTTAACATCATGGCAGCTCTATTTCCTTTGGTGGAGGAGCTGTCTTGATGGCACTCATGTATTCTGAAATACCCGATAGCTGCAGAAAATAAATTAATATCTATATTATCACTTGGTGATAAATCACTAGGTGGATTATCAGTGAACAAAATACATGATAATTCTCCACAGAAAAGTAATCTAGGATAGGCACTGGAACTTCAAATCAGTTTTACCATCAAAGTGTTGATACAAAAAAAAAATTAAGTATCTCCAAATATTTTGTGGAAAATCCTTTAAAAATGTATCACAAAGAAAAAGAAAAAAGCATATAGTTGACAAAGATTTGCATGTTTTCTGATGTGGCTATAATACTAATAAAAATCCATCAAAACTCCAAGCTCTTAATATTTTTCTTCTCAGAAGCTTTTAGACTGATTTCTAGGTGTAAGTAGTTCTCATGCGAATAATTTTATTACTAGTTTTAAATAATCTGATTTTCTCTGTGTGTAGTTGACTACTAACTACCTTTTATCAGGAGTAGAGGGTAAATAAATGAGGAGTCTGGACATGCTCTCTCACTCTCTATTTAAGTCAGACCCCATGCAGCAGGAGCATAGATCACTTTCCAGAGCTGCAAATCTAAGCTGACCTTCTAACATAGCAACCCCTAATGGACCTATTTCAGATTTATATCACCAGGATGACAAATGGAATAAAACCTGAAAACCACAACCAACATGATATCAGGCAGCCATCACTGTAACTTGTAGACTGTAGACTTGAGGGGTCCTTTCAGCACAAGGTGATAAGCATTGCAATGAAGTTTGCAGGGTGTCCAGGCAGATTATCTGACTTGCTCATCTCTGGCTTGAGCATATTTACTGATCTGTCAGCCTAATCATGTCTATCTAACCTTTGTCAGATAAAACTGTTAAGAGAAATATAAATTAGTTAGGAACGTCAAGGCCTTTCCTAAGTCTAGATCTAGAATTACTTGGGTTTGGTTCTAAGTCCTTTGTAGAAAGGTCATATTACAAAAATTCAATACTTCAGTACATGCTTTAGGAGATAACTCCATCTAGATGCAATAGAAATTCTGTACAGATCTTCCAGGACATATTAAAACCAGTTGCAGTGTATGCAAACATGTTCTTCTCACAGGAAGACAAGAATACTATTCCTTTGGGATGATTTCTGTCTTTCTGAAGTTCAACTTGTGTTAGTCACTTGGCTGGTGCAGGATAATATGATTTACTGAAGACAATATGATTTACTGTAGACTTTCCCTTTGCTTTTGCCATGATCTGTGTTCATACATTTGGCTGGAGACAGGATTTATCTCTGAATTTGGCTTCTAGACCAAGCCTTATATAGAAATGTTCTCATCTGGCACACTTATTCATACAATATGTCTCTTTATGGCTTTTTAGTAAAGAGCAAGCTTCCTGGAATTTTCTTTGTTGTCCTTAGGGTAGGAACAATGAACTGATCCTGAGCTTTCTCCCATCATTTTTTTTGCATATGAAAGGCTCCTTTAGTTTAGTTGATGCCTAGCTTTCACTAGAGTGTGTCAACTGAGACTACGGTCACAGTCTTTTCATTTCCTTATACACTTTCGGTAATTTTTAGATTTTTTTTTTTTTTTGACATTGACCATTTTACCTGGGATATGAAGTTCATGAATAAGCTAATCTGAAGGAAAGTATCAGTTTAAATAAATTGAGAATTAATAGCAAATGACACATTGCCATTTTTTCAGGTTTTCTACAGTAATGAACTATAGGACTGGCTAATAAAGCGATGATCCTTCATCACATTAAGTGTGTCACTGTTATTCATGGAAAGATGATCACTGTATTTGCAGCTGAAGTTGTGTCTCATTAAGAATCATTTGATGAATAGTACAAAAAAGCAGGAGAAACATCAGAAGACATTAACTGGAAACAGAAACTCATCAATATGGTCCTCTTTTGTAATTCCTTTGAAAAGGATATACATCTAAGCAAACTACTATTATTGAAACATTTCCTCCAGGTATATTCCACTCCTCTTGATGTGTTTTGGGTCTCTACCAGCATCTACTACTATTTCACCATACTTTCTTTCTGCACTTTCACACAGTCTGTGCACTGGACTTCCTTATCTTTTGGATGAAGTGAGATAGACAGCCTTTTTTGTAGACTGTCAGTTCTTCTCTCTGGATTTGTCATTAGAGGTTTACAGACCTGTTTCTAGATTAGTCAGACTGTGCCACTTGGGAGTCAGTCTTGCCAGCAGTGCGCTGCTGCTACTAAGACACAGGTATGTCTCATTCCTCTCTGGCTGTGTTGTTTGCCTTCCAGCCCACAAGTTCCAATCAAAGAATAGCTGAGCACCTCCGGTGCAACCTGTAGAAGAGCATTGGATGTGTGGCCTATAGGAGACCATGAGTGTGGACTGCCCCAGGTCAAGGATAGTGTGCAGCCTTTATCTCTTCTTTCTCAGGAGATTCACCAACCATCAGCTATTATAGGAAAGGTGGATGTCAACTTTTCTTTTTAAGCAGATTCAGGCTGGTCAAAGTTGAGGTCTTAGAACCCTGTGAGCAGAGCTTTTGTGGTCTGTGCTATATGGCTGCTTCATACTTAGATATCTATAGCTATTTAAGAGCAAAGCAGTTGGATATACTTTTGTGGTTTGCTCATTTTCTCTTAAGTGCCTAAATTTCACCTAAACTACCCTTTCAGGGCTCTTTCAGGAACCTCATTGTGGCCTCCAAATTTGACCCTTGTCTTGGGAGAGCATTTGCTGAGAGAGATATCACACTGTAACCTGGTGACTTGTTTTAGCCACCTCTCAGTCCCTTCCAGAAAAATATTGGATTGCTCTACAAATATTTGTGAACTCTAAAATGCTTTGTCTAGAAGACACTCACAGAAGATTATACATCAGGGAAGGCTTTGCTGTATTCATCAGAGCACCAGATTTGTTGTTAGGGAAAATAAGTTATTCAAAATCATTTTTACTAAAGGATGTATATATGGAATTTTGAGGAACAAAGCTGCAGAAAGCAAAAACATGAAATGCACTGTAACAGTACCCATCCTTCTCAGAGTGTCACCATGTGGATGACTAGTTCAATCCTGCCAATAGACAAGAGCCAGTGTGTGCTCCTGTTGTTAGAGATTATCATCAGACCAACTGTTCTTCATTGCTATGTCCCTTCCCGGTCTAGGTGGAATGATCCAACTTTGTTCTTGCCTTTATCAGAGTTTCTTTTACTGTCATGATTGTGCACTGAAATGTCACACAGGACTGCACAGGATTAGATCATTTCCTCCTCCTTTCTCACTGAAGTATTTTGATTAATATTTCAGTTGTATATTTCAACAGGGACAACCCTGGCTGTGTTCCTTTGTTACAGTCTCCTTAAAATGTAGTAGCATAATGTTGTAAATTATGCAGCATGAAAGACTGATAATATTCAGCTTCCTCCAAGCTTTCTATAATGTCTACATGTGTCCTGGAGGACAAAAGAGAGTTTTGAGCATGTGCTTGTCAAGACTGCGCATTTTCATCCTTCCCCTCTTGCACATACCCACATATGCATATACACATGCACACTTCATTAGTCTAAGAGAAGCCCTAGGGGATGCTGTCACAGCTGCCTACATTGTTTCTTGTATCTACCCTTCAGACCTAAATATGATAATACTTTGCACAAGGCTTGACATACCTAGAGAACTTCAGACAAAAGTTTGTGCTTTCTCCATTACAAACTGTTGTCAAAAACACTGCAGTTACATGGCAAGATCATGAAATCAGAATCAGGCCCAAACTTCCAAGGTTTGCCCTGAATTTCCTGGGGTTTGTGGTTAGAATCCAGATCCTTAACATTATCTTAACATAGGTTTTGCATTTGTATTTATAAACACAGTGTACTGCTCCCTATTTGAGTTTCGAATAGATTGTGGTATAAACATATTTCCTCTTTACACATTATAATCAGTGCACAATGGCCTGCTTTATGTAAAACATATCGCAGTCTTTGCTTCTCTGCATGTGCTTGCATGCACATATAGCTTAAATTAACTAACTTAATATTCTCATGATGTGTTCAAAGAGAGATCTGTGAATGAGGTAGGAAAAGACAGTCTTGCAGTTCCTATTTTGGAGTTTGATATTAAACACTGTATTTAGAGAAACATTTAATGATGATTCATTTTAACAGACTTTTGGTTGACGACTTATTTATAATATCATCAACCAAACACTTCCCTTGACAGAGTATGTTTTGGCTCACTGTCATTCTTGACAGCTATGTAGAACAATCCGTAGTAAATGTGTCCTTTGGAAAATCAGCCAAACATCATTCCAGTGCAATGACTCTGTAGGCGATAAGATGAAAATGATTAGTTAGAGTTTTTTTAAAGAAAAATTTACAGAATATTGCCCCAAATCTGTTCAAAACTACTGGTTGGCATAATCCCACAGAAGGCGTTTTGGCTTCTTTCACGGCATTGCTGAAAACCAGTTGAAAACTGAGTTATGTTTAAAGGGAGAAATAATAAAAATTGGGACCCTAATTCTGCAAGCATTGTCTGCACAGTCTAACTTAATTCTACAAGGTGTTTTGCTTAACTCAGAGGATGTGAATTTTCTCTCTGGTGTTTATTCACACATTCATGTTTTTGTAATAAGATTTTTTTGGTCAATGTCCTTGCACAGTAACTTTACTTTCAGAGCAAATGCACAAACAACAGCAGTAATAATATCAACAAAAACACCTAAATCTTATATAGTACTTTCATATGTAGATTTCAACATTTACCAGGTGAAGTCTCTATTATTATACCCATTTTATGGAGAAAAAATGGAGGCAAAAAATTTTTAAGGCACAAAGAGGTGCATTGTCCAAGAGCTCCCTTCCAACTGGAGAGAGGGAATTGAAATCCCTTTAACTTCAGACTATTTCAAAACACCTTTACTACAGTCTTACTTCCCTGATGTCCCTGTAAGATGTAACAAGTCTTACAGGATTTGCTAAGTACCAACAAGGGTGTTGTAGATGGGGAGGTCATCTACAACAAAAAAATTATAGCCTTGCACAGTGCTTGTGTCAGGCACTGTGGTGCTCTCTGGCATAGCAGCTGAAGAACAAAAAGGCAATATCCTGTTATCTGCTTTCAAAAATGATAAAAAATCTAGAGTTTTGGGACAAAGTGTTTATTTATGATCTCTGTTGGGTGCCTGTTCCCAGCTGCATCTATCCACAGACTTACTTGTAAGCCAAAAAAAGGACTGCACACTCTTTCTACTTTTCTAAGGACTGAACAGAGAACTGCAATGCTGGGGGTGGTTACACAGGCAGCTTCCTACCCAGCTACATCTGCCCCCTGCACTGCCCTTCAAGTCCACACCACTCTCTGTGGTGACAATAAACTTGTCACCACATAACTCAAGGCTTTCGCGGTGTCCTAGACTGTGTTTTTCTCCTGGCTCCTTACCCATCCAGGTGCTACAAGTGGCCACAGGGACATGGCAGGGCATGAAGGGGAAAAGCTGAAGCCACAGAGGACATCAGTCTTCCTCTTTGCTTTTATCCAGCAGGATTATGTTGCACTGCTCTACTTATCTGCACAAGACTGTGAGGAGATACATATAAATATAGATATATATTTTTTATTTTAAATACAGGAAAGGTATGATTTATCAAGCAGTGTCTGACATGAAAGTTAACATTACTGTACTTACATATGCTTTTGAAAAGCATTTATTTTATTATAAACAACAGTATGCATATATTTTTACAAAACACTTCATTTCTTTTAAGAGCTGCACATTGTGTCCCAGTTTGTAAAACTTGAAGAATTAATTAGTTATACAAAGGTCATCTGCTCAGATTCTGAATTGTTAGACAGGAAAAATTAACTCAATTTACCTACAGTACTCATTCTTTAACAGAGGCGTTTCTGAAGAGGTGTCAGGTTACTTTGGAGAGAGACATGTGCTATTAACTTCATTTTTTTGTCCCAAAATGATGGGAATTGTCTGTAATTAGTGCCTAAGTCAGCTGAAGAGCTGGGGTGAAACCTCTGTCTTCTCAATCCTGATATGAAAAATGATCCTCAAGTCAGCTTTCAAACTCAAACTGGTTTTAATGAAGATAAATGGAAACCTTAAACCCTCTTAATATATTTCAATATGTTAGCTGTAAGTCTCAATAGCAAACTTCAACCTGGGAAATTGCTGTGTGTGAAAAATTCAACTCTGTCCCCACTATGCATGGAAATACAGATGCATACATACATATACTAAAATGCAATGTACCCTGCAGCTAGAACATTTTATTAGCAAAAGTTTTTCTCTATCTCAGTAACTGACAGATGCAGTGAACTCCTCATATTTCATAATTTTCTTTTTCCAAGACTAGTTGCAAAACAAAATATAAATAATTTAGTTGTTTGTTTGTTTGTTTGTTTGTTTTGCTTCACGTATGGTGAGATAAATTCTATGAGCTATGTGCCATGCTGCTCCCCACCAATGCAGAGAACAGCATCTGACTTCCTTTGCCCTCCGAAACTTAATCAGGGATTTCAGCATTATATGCAGATCTGCCAAATTGTATCCCTGGTGAAAAATGTAATTAGCTACTGACTGCTCCCCTGCAACCACTGGGTTCCCCTCACTTAGATGCTGCAGGTGGGGGTCTGTTCCACCACAGGATCCTGGAGGGCTGCAAGTGGAACCTTTTGGCCTGTCTAATGCAGTAGAGCATGGGATGAGTATGGCTTTGCTAGGGATGTCAGAGGAGGCTTTCCTCCTCCTCCTCAGGTTACACATGGTATCTCTCTGCGTCAAACAGCTGTGACTGTGCAGCTTCTCTAGTTAGACTGGGGCAGAAAAAGTAGGCCAAGTGGGAAGCTTTTAAAATTGTAACCCCCACCACTCCCTTTCCATCAAGGAAAATATGGAAACGTAATATACACATTGTATAAATCTGTGTCTGCTCCTGCCCCTTCCCTGCACAGTAATTAATTTAAATCGGGAATGAAATCTGAGTGAAACGTAGTTTCTCTGAATGGTGCCAAAGATACTCCAAACAGATGCCTGGTGTATTTGTATAATCATTTAAACAAAACATCGTAAAACCTGAAGTTAGTATCAGATTGATTCCTCCAGTACTTAATGCAGCCTGCTCAGATGCTGAAGGCCACAGAAAATCACTTGGCATTGGTGAATGTAATAAATTGTATTTCATATTTTAAGAAGAGACCATACCTCTGCCACGGGTGACACAGAGCTGTTTCACAAAGGTAGAAAGCAACAGGAATTTGAGAAAGTCCGTAATAAGGTGAAATGCAGTAATTTGTCTCAGCCAGATTCTTGAACATTTAACTACGTGGAAATAACTGGTTTGAAAGAGAAGAGGTCAACAGTTCCATCCCATCTAAATTTCCCCCCCATTTTCCCGTGAAAGGCAGCTCAAGACTTCTCGGTAGTGTAGGCAGGATTGAGCCCACAGAAGAAGAATTGGACCTGACTGGGGTCAGGTTGCTTCTGCCATAGCAAAACTAAGGAGGGGAACAAAGGAAGTGAGCCCCGGAGATCTCAGATCACTACGTTTGCTACCCTTGAGGGAGGAGAGGAGGGAAGGAAGCAGAAAAGAGTGCTTACCACCACCCATGGCCAGTGAAAAACATCCTGCTGCAGTCTGAAGTCCACCTTGCCAGAGCTCTTGCATCACATCGCTAGTGTAAATAGCTTAGAAGAGAACATTTTCTTTCCTAAAGGTGTCTTCTGTGATGTGCAACTGCCTTGTTACCTGTGCTGAGTCAGTCCCCTAGTGAATTAGCATTTCGCTGAAGAAATTACTTTTTTTATAAGGGGAACAAGTTGTGACAAAGTTTTCCTTAGTTTCTATGTGTGTTACTCTTGAGTCACTCCTCTGCTGGAATAATATTCCAAGACCTGCTACTGAATATAACCTTTTAAACAGATACAATTAGAGAAGGCTTGATTATTTCATAAGCAATATAACGGGTTACATAAAAATGTTATTCCATCAGTAAGTTATAGTCTTGCCACTATATATCAAAGAACCATTATGGGTCAAATAAAGACCATATGCGTCATTAAAATCTTGTTTTGTGAGCCTTGAAAAACAGTGTTTCACATTTTATTTTGGGGTCATTGTGGTTTATTTACTTAGCTGTAGATCGGGGGGGGGTGTGTTTTTTTGGACAGGCATTCATCTGGAGGGCCAGCCTTGTGCTGAACGTGACTGATTTGTGTAGAAACATTTAAGTTGGTTCTTATGGAGAAATCGACCTCTCATTTGTGTTGGCTTTTTGCACACTGATTTAGCAAAGGCAGGTCTTGGCTTTGTTTTCTGCAAAGTCCTAGGCTTTTCTTTTTATCTGTCTTATCTTTGCATACTTGTCTTTTCGAGCTGCAAGCTCCTTGGGGCAGGGGTTGCATTCACAGTGTTTAATGTGCCTTGCACAAACGGAGTCCTGAGCTCAGGCTCATAAGTATCAGCTGAAAGCTAATAAGAAGAATGAATTCCATCTGATCCAGCTCATTGCAGAAGCCGATCCTTAAACTCTAATCTAGCCCACTTTGCCTACAGACTTGCATGTTTAGTGACCACTACGGAATGAAAAGAGGAACATGATGTGAGGAAAAAAAAATGTCAATAGGTAGTATTTGGTCTTCTCTGAAGAAAATGTGCTGCTTAAGGCAATCTTTCTTTTTTTATTATAGTTCTACAATAGGTGCTAGTGTTTGTTGGGACAATAAACTTGTCACATTGAATTATGGTAGTAAAAGAGCACAGATGCACACAGAGCCAAAACCAAACCTCAGAGTGTTTTAATTCATTAGCTCAACAACTCATGTTTTAGGAAATAAGAAAGATGGAAAATTAGGAAATGGAATGGAGTCTTACATGTGTGGAAGCTACATGAATTTGAATGAATCCAAATATCATTTATAAGGCAAGGAAAAAAAACAACTTCTGTTCATTGCCAGATATTAAATCTTGTTTATCTTTTCTTAAACTAACTAGAAACACATTGTGTTCAAGTACTGTCTAACAACTGAGATGGTGTGGTTGTGCTGTAACTCTCCTCTGCTGCTTTTATCTTCTCTGAAAAGGGAGTGTGACTGCCAGCCTTGGAGCCTGGCTCCCCCTGCTTCGAACATTTCGATGTGGGAAGCCCAGAGTGGTTCTGCCTGTGGCCCCCCACTCAGGAGAACATCAGCCATCAGGCTGAAAGACATCCTGATGTGCAACCAGTGGCATCTGAGCAGATGTGTAATAAGGTTTTTGCTGAGCTGGGTGCACCACGGTCCTTTTTTTCATTAGGAAACTAAGAGCCCTTGTCTGCAAGAACTGAGTACTTCTGTTTATATTTCTGATATCTATATCACAAATTAAGGTTACACTTTAATGAGGAAGGATCTGCAGGTTTTTCTTTCCTTGCTGGACAGGGCTATCTGTTTGTATTCTGTTGTATGAAAATTGCAGGTGTACAGTGGTTTTTTGATGCCAGTTGATAAGTAGCTCAAACCTATAGATCCAAACATTTGAGACTGATGCATATGGATTAATACATTGCAATTTTTTTTTTTATCTGAGGTTTTGCTAGCTGCATAGAAGAGACAGTAATCTCCTTGACTGACTTTGGAATTTCCATAAACAAAATGTGAAAATATGACAACTAACCACTCTGCGGCTACAAAAACAGATGGTTACTTCTAAAAAAAAAAAATATGAGCTTGTCCACAGACCTGAAGGTCCTTTTAATATTTAGATGAAAATCTAGAGGGTCCAGAAGGGAAGAAAGCACAATGCCTGACTACAAAGTTAGGAACATGAGAGGCATAAAGCTTGTTTTGTATCCCCTTGGTTTTGAAGTGGGCTTGCACTGCTGCAGCTCCTATAAATCAGAGCAGCTGGTGGGAGACTGTTTTACACCAGAAGATATAATGGCTACCTCTCCTCCAGCACCAGCTTGCACCCTGCACCTTTGGAAAGGAACTGACCTTCTGGTCTTTTTGTTGGCTGTGTGCCAGAGCCATTAAACTAGCACCTTCCGTGATAGTTCTGATCTCCTTGCCATGACACATGGAGAAAGACTCCTGTTTACATTACTCATATTTGTAGAGCAGACAAACTATTCATGGTATAACAAAGGCATTTCCTCATGTTCCCCATGCACTTCCTCATTAGTGATTCTCCTCAGGCTGCAGTCAGCCCATGGGCAGGCCCCAATGGCAGTGGTTTCATCTGGAGAAACCTGATGGAACACAGGCTGCCTGATTAGATGGGGGCTGCCTATCTCTTGTTTCCTCTCCTCCAAGCCACAAAGAAGTTTCAGTAAAGACTCGGGGAAAAAAATCCATCTTCATAGAAGCACACAAAGTCCCTGACCAGGCTAAGGGAGAAGACAAAATCTGTTGACAGCTTGAGAGGTAAGGCTTAATATCTGAAACATTTTTTAAAAAAAAAACAACACAACCTCTTCCCCAAAAAGGTAGATTTTCAGATCTCAGCCAAAATGGTTTAATGCTTACCTGTTCTTTGGTGTTTGAAACCGCTACTATTCTAATAAACTGTATATTAGAAAAGTAGATGTTATTTTATCAGAACGTTATTACTGTTGAAGTCTAAAGTTTTCGAACTCCCCTTGACTGCAAATAAGTAAAAGATTTTAGATCACTAACTCATGTTTACTGGATATAGTTTCTATCAGCAGTAAATGGGAGGACCTGTGTTCCTTTCACTCTAGCTTTGCAAGCTAGAGAGCCCTACTGAGCCACATGAGAGACATATCACTGGGATATGAATGGGAAACAGAAACTGAAATAGATACGGAGAAGAACAGGTTCACATCTCAGTAGTGGGCAGCCTCTGTGGTCATGTTTTACCATTTTACATTCCTGCTGAAAGGGAATGACGTTATTATTCTAAAGAGCAAAGATATTAAGTGTAGACAAGTGTGAATAGTCGTTATACAAACATTCTTGTCCACTAGAACAGAGAAACAGTTTAAAATAACTGCAACAGGTTTTGTGGTGTAGGTACTCCTCGTACACTTCAACAATTACTTCAGTTACTTTTGAAATACAGCCAGTAGTGAGGTGGAACATGGCACCTTTTTTAACAACATACAGCAATGCTACATAAACTCAGGGCAGGAAATTAAGAAATATAACACATTTATGTTTAAATTACTTTTTAAAACTGTACATGAGAAAGCTGTAATTGCTTTCACAGGGAAATTGAGTTAACAACCTAGTTTTTGGACACTGTGTTGCAAGGAGTTAAATGATCACAAGCAGTTTGTATTTCATGTTCATGGCTTGTCAGACTGACAGTCCATTCTAATCATCATCATGAATATCCCTTTTTATCCTATCGAAGTATTAACTCAGTACTGTTTCTGAAGGATTACATTTTCTGAAGAATTAAACCAGGTTGGAGTAAAGTTTTGAGGGGTATTTAGGACTGTGCAATTCTAAGAATGATGTTGAAATCATTAGAAATGGAGACTGGCACTCTCAGGCTAGGCTGACTGAGCTGTAATTTAGTTACTGCAGTACTTCACAAATGACTGACTAATAATCTAACTATGTCTGGTTGTAACAGTTCTAAATACTAGAGCACTCACCTGTAGCAGCTGTAAAGTTTTGTGAATGCTTTAAAAATTAATATATTTGCACATTTTCAAGACTATGCTATGTGAAAGTGATGGGATTTCAGCATACTCCTTTCAAGGTAGATATTTTCAGTCAAAAACTTACTGAAAAATTGGCATTTTTGGACTTCTTCTAATTTCCACCACAAACAATCACTGACGGTGTCATGACAAAGAATCTTTTACTGGATTTATTTTGCTTTTCCCGAATTATTACTCTGAAACTTTTCAAAAAACAGGAAAGGTTGCTTTTGTTGAACTCTTTCAAACAGAATTGTGACTGTTGCAGTGCCATAATTTAGTTTTTTACTGAAGACAGATTTAGAGAGAAGAGTGTTGCAGACTGAGTTGCTGTTACCTTCTGCTTCTGCCAGGCATTACAGATAGACTCCAAACAGTAACCAAAACTACTCCGACTGAGCATACCAATGCCATACAGTTGTTCGAAAAGAGTTGTTCCGGTGAATTAAATAGGAAAACGTGCAGTTGCCCCTTCCAAAATCCAGAAATTTGGGCAAGTATCTAGGAACCAATGGGAGATGGGACATGTGAAGATACAGAGAGTTGCTAAGACTTTGAAATAAGCATGGTAACTGAGTACTCACAAAAAGACAGTCCATGGGGAAGTAATAATACTGAAACATGAGGCTTTACAGGTAATTTTAAGATTCAGCTTCATCCATACCTCTGATCTGTTCCTCCAACATTGTATTTACAGGTTCAGCAAGCTGATTTGTCAAGACTGTACACAACATACCAGTTTCTAAGGCTTTCTTAGAAATCATGGCTCCTGGGCATACCTTTGCCTTCTGAAGGCTACCTCTGCAGCTAATTCCAGGGGTAGACAATCACAGTATATGCGGTACTCCACAGTACGGGCTGATCGAATTTATGTTAACCCACCTTTCAGTTAAAGGCACAAACACGAAGTATCCATGAGAAGGAAAATAAAACCCACAAAAGTCCCAAACAGAAAATGTCAAGTAATATGTCAGCCCTTTAAGTGCTCTCAAGGTTTATTACAAACTCCTTCTTATTTGTTGATCTTGGGATTTCCAGTGAAATTTTTCAAGCCCTGAATCGTGGAATTGGGTGATTTGCAAAAATCTATAATTTCTTTCTCCTCTCAAGGACTGAGAGCTTCCCCCATCCTGAATCCCCTTCTCAACTGTTCATTGCATCAGCTGGTTACATCTTGTCTTAATTAGATTGTAAGCATTTTCAGACTGCAACTATGATCTTACTCTATGCTACGTACTGGGGCCCAACTATGAGTGGGACTGCCGAGGGCGTCTATAACACAAACAAATATAATCATTTTCCTTTTTTTCATAGGTGTCTTTTCTCTCTAGTTCTTATGTAAACACTGCTTTGTGGAGCTGAAACTGTAACTTGGCTGTCAGTGTGGGGAGCCAAGGGCTGACGGAGCATCCCATGAGATGAACAAATCTCTACCTTATGTGGAGGAAGAGAAAACAGCAGGGTTTACCAATTCAGAGGTACTCAGGGTAATAAAAAAGCTCAGTATGGGTTGCAGACTCAACTAGGGATGATCAGGAATATTTTAGAACTGTTTATTGACAGAAAATCTGTGTGTAGCTAAAATGAATTATTTGTTTAAGTATCAGCTTTCTGTGAACAGTGTCAGTTTTTCAGCAAGCTTTTTCCATACCATACCCTACCCCCTAATGTCTGAAAACTGAAGTATTTTCACACTGAAATGCTGCCACAAAGTTTTGTGTGAGCTGTGGTTGGAAGCCGAATGCAGCTTCTCTTCTCTCTCCGCTGGGATGTCTGATTATGCTTAATCAGACAAAATGTGCTGATGCTTGACTGACCTAATCCACTGCCCCCTCCACCCCACAGAGTGGACAAGGTGAGCCCTCTCCCCGTCTCACTGGGAGAAGTGCAAGAGGTGGACCTGGACACTGCACCACAGGCATATCTGTCGATATTTTGATTTTCAGCTCAGAGCTTTCAGGCTTGGGCGGTGCTGTATTCCCATCCCTCAGAGAGAGGGGTGGGAATACAACATCACCCTCTGACCAGTGCTAACCTCTGCCCATGGACATGGAGGCATGCAGCACTGCGAGTGCTCAGCCCCTGGGGAACTAGATTGACAACCCTCTAAAAGCCAGTCTGTTAAAGAGAGACTAAAATTTATCAACTGAGAAGGAGCAAACAGCACTTAGGTCTCAATCATACTGTTAAATGTCATACTTACATTGATTTTCACCTATTAGGAAAGGGTTCTTTTCAATTCAAGCTTTTCAATTCAATTCTTGTAGTATAGCTTTAATTTTCTCTTCCAGATGTGCTGCCATCTTGTTTGCAATTTTTTCATCCATGATTTGATTCCTGTGAAGATTATGGGCAGCTACTTGTCAATTTTGGTCAAGAGTCTCGTACCTCATTCCACAAACAGTCTCAGTGCTTGCATAGGGCTTTTCACATTGCAACATCATGTAAAACACGGTGTACAACTCCAATGTCAGAGTCTGTCCCTCTGTCAGAAGAAGTGGTAACAAGTTGTCCTGGCCATTGCAGTCAGTATAATGAGACAGACTGCTGAGTTTATCAGTTGCATTGCTTAGTTATAAGTACAGCTAATGAAATAATTAAAAAAACAAATGAGTCTTTTGTCTGATACACTTGACACACAAAATGATTCGTACCTGTTTGAGTGTTTGGGTTGTTGGCGGGTATTTGCAAAAATGGCATAAAATCTGGAAAGCCAAAACAATCAATAGAAATGATCAGAACTCCACATGCTACTTGAAGAAATGTGCAATTTCTTGCTAAGACTAACCATATATCCTGAATCCACAAGTAGTCAACAAAAGTTTTTTCATCATCTCCTTATAATGCATGGGAGCAAACTGTCATTGAGGTGATACAGACTCAGACTCATTTGGACACTTGCAGGGGGCCAGACAAGGTCTAATCTTTCTCTCATTGACATAAAGGATGTCCAGGAGAGTCATGGAGATCTGTGGCAGAGCAGAGGACTACAGTGGGAAGGAATGGGCAAAGAACCAAGTGAAGTGCTGGCATAATATCACAGCACTTCTTGTTCATGCCCCACGGCCCACAGCAGAGTCTGAACTGTGCTGTCTTCTCTTCATGCTGATGCCACAAACAGGTCATTAAATACCTGTGCCTCATCTGGGGGAAGCTTGAGGTCAACTGCATGGCTGGATGGGATAAGATGCCTAACGTTAGCGAGAAGGGAAAACTCAGATCTCTTACCATTCAGTAACGCTGAAGGCCCTGAGATTTGCTCAGTTGTTTAGAGCAAAATGCTAACAACACCAGAGTCTGTGAGTTTGATGTCTGTAAATGGGCCTTTCACTCAAGAATTGGACTTGATGACTGTTGTAGGTCCCTTTCAACTCTGTGAAATCATATAACTTGCTTGGAAGGATACTACTTGGAAAAAGTAAGCTCAAGAAAAGGGATTGGAGAGTATGGCTTTCTGATACTTGGTTTCCCACTGGAAATTTAAATGACATTAAGCAACAGGGGTTTGCTCTCCTCAGTTGACTTAGAACAGCTGCTCAGCAGTTTCTGCAGCGCAGAGAGGAAAAGCAGAACTTTGCCCTGGGTCTGAGCAGCTTTTCAGAAGCAATCCAAGTCAAACTTCCACTCAATGACTTCATTCAAAGCTGGTTTACATCATGAAGAGAAACTTCGTTTATTTATTTGTAATAACTTCAGGATTTTATGGACCCACAATAGGATGTAATTTAAGAAAATATCAGCAAGCTGTTTCAAATAACAAGGTTTCAAAACTGTCTGTGTCAAAAATTAATCAATAGAAAGAGTTCATGATTAAAAATTAAAAAAAAAAGGATAATGTCTTTTGTAGATAGCTTTGAAGTGAAAGGCTCCATAACCTGAGTTTCATTCTGAAATAAATTCATCTTTTTAATATGACTGAAGTCATATAAAGGAATCAACAGGATTCCTCAAAGGGCACTGAACCAGTTGTTGAACAAATCTGGTAATTGTAAAGCCTATTATCTCAAAGAAATGGTACAGAAACAATGTTCTAATATATGTCATCTCACGGAAAACAAACAATTAAAAAACAATATTGGGTGATTAGAAAACTTTGAACATGGAAAGCAGCAGAGTTTAGCCTGGTAATGCTTAGGAGCAATGGAAATTTTCTGCTGAGTAACCCAGAACAAATTATTTGGAGTATAAAGCAGGCTTAATAATATTTTCTGATCTGCAGGAGAGTTAAGAGACCCACTAGACCTCAGCAGATGTTCCATGACTCAGACATGACTGGAGACTGCTGGCTAGAATAAGGTCACCAATTTTGTTTCTAATCTGGCTCTTAATTCACCAGGTCACATGGCAATAATTACATCACCAGTCTGCCCCCGGTATCACCTGCTGCTGGAAAAAAAATCTGCAATGCCTTTTGAGGTCTCCAGGCTGAAGACACACAAGCGGATAGGCTGTGGCAGCCTTGCATGTGGGAAGCAGAACATGGCAATGTGACATAGGAGAGATGACCTTTACAGCTGAGCCATGAGGACCCTTGGCCAGGCAAGGGACGTTCAGGGGCAGCATCTGCCGCCAAGAAGACCTCAGGAGGCCCCTGTATGTGTGCACAGGAGAGGAGTGGTAAGAGTGGGCAGTGGTGGATCAGAGAAGAAAGATGACTTGAAATAATCCAGAACCTGATTGAGGGAAGCTGGAGGATGGGGGAGGGAAGACTTTGGTTGATTTACTGGATCCACATGATCGGCAGCTGCTCAGAAATGGGAGGCTAGGAACAGAGGCTCTGAAAATGAACCCGGAGATTACAATGGCCAGGGCTAAAGGAGAATGCTTGGCTGCACAGAGTGTTGACAGAAGGATTTTAGCTTCCTTAGCCACCAGATGGTATGTTACGAAGGAGAATTACTAGACAGAAATGGGATCCTTCTGGGGGGCCTGTGATTGCACTGACTTTCAGGGAAACTGCTGACAGGATCTTAAAATGGACAAAAAATAGAAATAGAAATCCAGGAAAAAACTTGGAAGTAGATAGTGAATGAGGGTAACAAAATATAAAAGGAGAAAAATGAAGGTAAATAGCAAAACACTTTGCTGATGCATCTCCAGACAAATATCAGGAATTTGAGAACCACACCAAAACAAGTTTCAGTCTTAACCACTAGCTTTGTGACAGCTGGGTTGTCTATTTTTTATTTTAAATGTGCAGATTTATTTATATTGTTTCACAGATTTAAGAATGCAAGTATTAGTCCTATCACATATTGATATAAGCACTTAAATACTCATTATGTGTTTGTTTTAAAATTCAGAGAGATGCATGAAGCAGCACTGTTGACTCTGTCTGGGGCTAGAACAAATAAAAAAAATAAAGGCAAGATTTAGCAGGATTGGACTACAAACCACCATACTGGATGGTGAAGTCGAAGTCGTGAAGTATATAAACCCCAAAATGTCCAGAATAGAAGTACCCAAAGACAATTCCTATGGAGGTTGCTTATCTGTTGCAAAAGTGAAAAATAGTCCATCATGTTCTGAGAATGTGTTGAAAATATCAAGCTGTCCTCAAATTCTTCAAGGGATGGGACAGTTATGGGGTGGGGGGGAGAGAGGAGATTTATTGGTTTGAATCTGAAGGCAGAGAAAAGTTGACCATAGGATGAAAAGGAAAGTTTAATAGGTAGAAAGAAGTAAGAAAAGCAGCAGAATAAGAACATTACTTTTCAAAAAGAGCAAATGATTAAACTGAAAGAACTGGCGCATCAGGTTTCAGAAGATAAAGCATGAGGCTAAGCAGTTCAGGCTGATGAAGTCATCTTAAAAGAAGACTATGCTAATTCAAAGAAAATGTATGGAGGGTGCATTTAAATCATACTTAGTGTCTATGGGATGTGCTCAAGCAGGACAGCTGTGTTCTCAGCGTGGTTCTTCAGCTAGAGGAACTGAGGCTGAAGTTGCTCTTTGAGTTGTTTTTAACAATATGTCCATTGTGATGCATATGTGAGGTGGGCAGAACTTTCCTCACTGCATGTTTGGTGAGTTACTAGGACTCGAGACAGGCACAAATGTTGTTACTGAAGACATGACATGGCCATACAGTCCTGCAGCAGTAACAGTGATGGATCACAGCATACAACACCTTGGTCCTTGTCACTGAACTATGGCAGTTAGTATCATATAGGCACTCTTTCCAGGATATGATTAGAATAAAACACAATCTTGGTAAATTGAAGAGATATTCTAAAGTCGTCAAGATGAAATGCAAGAAAGGAGAGATAAATATGTTAAGAAGAATTTAAATACACAAAAACAAGATAAGAAGGATAATGACTCTGCAGCAATAGTGTAGAAAGTGATCTGGAAGTCATAGGCAATCACAAGAGTATGACTTGCTGATGCAGTATTAGGATAAAAGCAAATATTATTCTTTGGTGCTTCACCTGGAATGTCTTACCAGTGAAAAAAGTAGTAAGTGTTCTGCTTTAGGCTACATGGAGAAAGGCCTCAGCTATGTACAGCTTTGGGAACCACACTTCAAGAAAGATATAGACAAATTGAAGAGAGTGCAAAGGAGAGCAGCAAGAATGATCAGAGGTTTAGAAAACATGACCTAAAAGAAAAGGTTGAAAGAACTGGGTTTGTTTAGTCTAGAAAAGAGAAGACTAAGCATGAGGCTCAAGCGGTGGAGGAGGAAGGGATAACAACTTCCCAGTATGTAAAAAGTTGTTATGAAGGGGACAGTGATCAATCATTTTCCATGCCCACTGGAGACAGAATGTGAAAAAGTACACTAACTTGAGCAAAAAAGATACATTACACAATTCTTAACTCCATAGCTAGTGAACAGACTATCCAGAGAGGTTCACAGAAGAATCTTTATTTTTAAAAACACCTGTAAATTATCGTCTTTATGTGTTTAGAAGAAATTTACATGGTAATCTTCTTATCTGTTCAGTGTATGCCAAAAACCTTTCACGTGGGAAGCAGGACTGTCCCTAGCATTGTCATCATACAATCCTTGGAGCTTTATCACCAAAGATCCATTTAGTAGCCATAATAAATATCTTGTTGTTAGAAGCAGATGAAGACTCTAAAAGTTGTGTACAATGGTACTCTGCCTTTAAAACTTTGTGTGGCAGTGCTTCAGGAGATACTACTTGTGACTATATTGTAGCTTTGTTTTTTGGGGATACAAGTGTAAAATATCATTTCTTTAAAAAATAATTGGACATCATTTAAGGATGCTTCCACATTTGATGATTTCATGTATATCTGTCTTGACACAGCCTGAATAAACCCTTACTTCCTCCAACCTTGTCTTGTATCAATGATATTGATTATAATTAAATATCATTTAAAAATGATATTTTTTTAATATGGTACTATCTGATCAGGTCTTTTTCTTTCAAATGAATGACCTCAATTTCCATATTCATGCCCTTTATGGCTTTCCTAATGTGATTGCCATCAGGGCCCCCAGTGCAAAGGATATCCCCTGTCTAGAAAAGAATAAGATGAAGATAGTAATTTCACATAATCCCTAGGGTCTGAAAATGTTAGCACTTGATGACGACTATCTTGACCTGTATTGCAACTAACCACCCAAACCTGAAAAAGTTTGTGACAGCTCTCTTGTCCATCTTGTCTCATGGAAGTGTCCTACTCTTACATAAACTCACAAGCTGTATAAATTACTGGCTGCAGCTCAGTTAACTCAGTCAACCAGAACAGGTACTAAGCTTGTTTCCTCTTACCAGATCAAACAAATTCAGTGAATGAAATTTGGGTTTCTTGATAATAAGGAATGAGTAATGGCAATTTGGATGCAGAATCAAAATAGCAATATTTGTATATGGGAAGACTCTATATTACAGAAACCCCCCACACAGCAAATTCTTAATGACTCTTATCCATTGCACAAAACAAAATTTCTAAGTGTGACAGTAACTCGAAGACAGCACAATGCAAGCTGGGTCTCCAGGTAGAGACTGCTTGTGGAAGGAGATAAATATAGTCAAATTCTGAAAGTCAAAACAGATTCTTTATCTTATTTTCACCTGTCTAAATCCACTATAAATCACTTCATAAACAGGTTTTTTTTGTTTTAGTTGACATCTTTCCATCATTTATGTTTATTGGTTGATTAAATTAGCTGAAAATTCTATTTGTCCCCATGATCTGTTATAGTGATTCTTAAGATTCTGCAGCTGATGCACCTCTTCAAAACATTGTTTCCATTTCACCACTTTTGTGACAAAAATTACTGAAACAGTCTATATATTTATTTTAGACAAATTAAACAATTTTTTTCCCAGTTATTAACATAAGTCCAAAATCAGTTTACTGACTGCATGGTATGTGACCTACGTATGATAAATATTTCAGTAGCAGAGATACAATAGAGATTAAGAACAAGGTAATATTGTTAATTTCATGTTTGTTTTAGAATTGCTTTTAAAGCTGGCCTGAGGCTCAGCTGTGGAAGCCACATCACTTCCTGATGCATTGCACAGCTTTGGAGGAAATGGTAAATGTAACTAGGATACCATCAGTTCTAATTACATCCTTGGACACTGAAATGTATCCACTACTGGATCTTTTAAGTTACAGAATTGATCTTGCCTCATGTCTTAAACTGTATGGTTGACTGTTCTCTTTCTAATATAAACAGGTTTTAAGCAGTCTGGGTATTTTTTTTCCTCTGTGATGACAGCCAGAGGAATGATGACACACTCTAGGAATACGTGTAGATTGGGCAAAGCCAGCTGAGGGGCTTTGTCCATCCAATGCCTAGCACGAATCACAGAGCTTACCTGCCTGTTGCTACCCCTGCCTGCAGACAGGACCCAAAATGACACTAAGGATATTTTCCTTTCCTGGCTATGGCATTTGTGATGCATCTCAGTTACTCTCCCTGTGACTGACAGGAGCTAAATCATCTTATAGGGCTTATTAGAGTTCTTCAAGGAAGCAGGTAACAGATGGAAAATGCATAGGTTCAGAAGCACTGGGAGAGCTGAGTGGCAATACAGGCAAGGAGGCAGGCAGTAGACGATGAATACCAATGCACATCAGACTACTTTTGCTTTGGGATAGGAGAGAAACCCCAGGACCAAGCAACAGGATGATTGCTTTCTAGCAAATTACTCCCTTAAATCTAGTCAGAAGCTTTACCATAGTAATTTCCACAGCAGCATCAAACTTGTCAAATGTTGGTTCAGAAACCCTCTTCAGTCCCTCTCCCTGGGACTGCTTGCAAGAGCTGTCAAAATGGTCCTTCCACATCGTGATGGCAGTGCCTACTCTGCACCATCTTGCCTGCTTTGCCTGGATGTGGCCAGATGCTCCCACACTTGCATTCCAAAGTTTCTCCCCTGCTGCTTTGAGGCAATGTGTGATTCTTGCTCACTGGGATCTGCAAAGAAGTTACCTCATTTGCGTTTACAGACAAAATTGCTTCTCCAGCAATGCCTCAGCTTGGATAAGGCAGTCACATTATTCTTGGGTTTTCTGAGGCTTTTATTTTTCCATGCAAGCATCCCCTGCCCTTGAAGAGCACCTCACCTAGCGTCTGTGAGGCTTCTGCTTCTTGTTTGACATCCCTTATTTACAAAGCAAACAGAATATTCCTTTTAACACACATCATGCAAAGTTTATTAATGAAGAAAACAATCCCAGGGGTTCAACCCAGGGGACCCTTGAAACCTGCCAGCAAAAACTCTTCAAACGCTCAACGCCTTAGATCCTCTAAAACGATATTTCACACAATGAAGTAAAAATAATATTTTTCTTTCGGCTTTTGTGGAGAGCAGACAGAAATTATTTTCTTACTCTGCTCCCACAGCAGAGATCTGTATGAAGCTCCGTTTATTTGTTTAACACAATGATTTCATCCTAAATGTCTTGACAGCAAATAGTTGGTGGTTTAATAAAGGCTCTTTGAAAAAAAGGCCTGAGCATTTATTTATACAGAGAAAATGTGAAGTATGTGGCTCTAAGGAGGAGAAAGAGAAATGCCTGTTGTGATTAAGGGGTGCAGGGAGGACCCTAAAATCCTCTCTGTCTGCCAGAGTAAGAACAGTAACTCCTGTGGTTCTGTTTCCTCATGGCCACCAAGCTGAGCTGCTACACCAGCTCATGCAGATGAAAGTGGTCTGACCTTGTTATTAACAAGTGACTGATAGGCACTTCACCTTCCAAAGCAAATGCTCTTACAGAGGATAAAGGCTCTGCTGTTTGTACAGAACAGTTTGATTACGAAAGCAATAAATTAATGATAAAGAGACTTGGAACTATCTGGTGAGCTCTGTATTGTGGTTAGCAGAGAAAAATATATGCTAAATTTTGAAGGGACCATTTCCTCATTAGCTGGATTTTCTAGAGATCAAAGAGTCACTGAAATGTCCACATGCACTTGTTGTCTTTGCAAAGGCATCTTTCAGCAAAAGCTTGGAATGAAGCGGATTTCACATGCACCACCTCAGTGTACGTACATAGATGTACATAGCAACTCCAGGGAATCAGTCAGCATAGTTTTGGAAATTGGTGGTGTAAGGTAACAAATGGGGAGCTTCTCTCCAAAAGAGACAATTAAGTCTCACATGTATGTGATCTGGATTATATTCTAAAGCTGTAAAATGTTCCACATTTGTTGTTTGGTTTACAACCAAATGAAATATTACTCAGTTTTTAATTTAGTAGCTCTCTGGCTGAGCAAACATGTCTAGTCACAGCAATTGGTCCAACTTCAAATCTGAATCAGGGGATTGGGGTAAGATCTGTTTTTTATTTACATATGCACTTTTACTATGACAGATTCAGTGTCATTTGATCTTGGTAAATATTTCTAAATTCTGCTGATGTACTACATATAGACAAAGATTGCAGACTCTCTACACCAATGTTAATAGATTTTAATAATATTTCATGATCTGTATTTGCAGCTTCCAGTAGCTGTTGGTAACACAGAGCCATGTGGTGGTTCTCTGTTACATATATTTAAGCATATAGCAATTGATGAAGGTGAAGCCACAGTAATGAGACTTGGACTAATTCATAGGATGTGGGAACAGAGTTGTCCCACAGGTACCACCACACTAACATAATTTTATAATGAATGCAAATATTTTTATAATACAAAAGAAGAAACTATGTCTCTATAAAGCAAATTGTATTTTAATTGGCTTTTCTCATTCTACTAATGATACTACTTCCACTAACTGTCACAGAAATTTGAAACAGAGTTAATTGGAGACTTGATCACTGAAACATTTTGAAGTCAAAATAGTTGTTTGCTATCATTATCTTTCTCAACATGGTCACATTGAGCAATGTAGTATAGCAGGATGGATGGAATGAGAGAGGGTGCAAAATTCAATGCTGGCTGCATAATATTCATCAAATCATATTACTACTTACAGTTATTAGTTATGATCTGTACAATAATTTCCAGCAGAAAGCCAGATAATGGAGTTCATTTGCCCCTAGCAGCCCACACAGTGCTGTGCTTTTCATTGTTAGCTAGAAAGGTGTTGGTACCACACCAGTGTTTTGGCTACTGCTGAGCAGTGCTGGTACAGCATTCTCCTCCCACAACTGAGGGCAAGAACATGGCACAGGACACTACTGGGCCAGCTGACCCAAACTGACTAAAGGCGTATTCCATACCATATGATGTCAGCTTCGATATAAAAGCTAACGAAAGGAGGATGAAGAGGGACACATTTGTTGTTATGACATTTGCCTGCTGAGAGACCACTACACATGCAGAAGCCCTGCTTCCTGGGATGTGGCCAGACATCGCTCACTAATGGGAAGTAGAGAATAAACCTTGTCATTTTCCTCTTCACTTATGCTCACACAAACTTTTGCTTTTACATTAGTGAACTGCCTTGCCTTATCCCGATTTACGAGTCATTTTCCATCTTCCTCTCTCTCCTGTCTGGCTGGGAAGAGGAGTGATAGAGAGGCTTGGTGGGCATCTGGTGTCCAGCAAAGGTCAACCCATAACAGGAGGTTCTGATCTCACACAAGAGGAAAATTTTTCATAATAAGAACAATCGGCCGTTGGAATAAACTCCCCAGGGAAGTGATGGATTCCCCAAAACTGAACACTTTTAAGACGGAGTCAGACAGGCTGCTAGGCCATCTTATTGAGATCATGCTTTTGCCAAGAAAGAATGGGCCAGATGATCCTTGAAGTCCCATTCCAACATGGTATTCTATGATTCTGTGATTTTGGGCACACAATCCCTTTATCAGCCAGTAATTTAAGCTATGACATATACGACCTCACATGGCCAAATCATCCTTTTTACTTAGGCTGTTACCATGCTGTAAAAACAAACCCTGAAAAGTAAGGCTGAATGATAGAAAGGTGAGACCAAATACCCACGAAAACTAACCCTAATGGCAAAATATCCTCTATCCCTAATACTGCATGAAACTGCAGCTGATCTGAGGAGCAGCTGAGAAACACTATTATCTTCATCATTATCATTATACTAAACACAAAAACGTAGGCACACAATGTGGACCATTCAGAAATACTGACTTTACTATGTCCCAGTTACAAGACTAGCTCAAATCAAAGTTGTTTCAGACAGTAGTGTTTTAAGCATATTAAATTATTTTGTCTGCAGATATAAATTGCATGAAAGAAGATTTATCAGTTTTTAACATGAGAACTTGCAAGTCATGGTGTATTGGTGGAGCCTTGTAGCCCATAAACTTTCCATAAAATTGATATTATCTCTCCTTTGCAAATGTAACCTCTGTGGTGATTTCCATCACTTGCTTCTCTGTTCTCAGCTCATATCATATCCAAGAACCAGAAAACTTCCTTTTCTGCCCAGTTCTGGTTTCCTGAAACCTTTTATGGCACGCTGAAAGGGAAAAAGGCAAAAAATGTCCTCAAATCTCCCCTCTGTGGTTCTTTAACAAGATATGCCCTGTGCTGGGAGAAGGTGCTCTAATCTCCTTGCAAGGAAGAAAGTTGTTTATCAGATAATCCTTCAAATATCTCCTAGTTCAGCATGTGGACTGACTGATAAGTACATTAACATAGCAATCAGGAAAGTAAGATCTTAATCTGAAAAATCTGGTAATTCCTCATTTCTGTTACAACCATGCAATTGGTGAGATTTTTTTGCTCAGGACGTTGAGATTTGGCTTTGATATATAAATTCCATCTGTAAGATAGGAATGAACAAACCAGCCCTAGTGGTTGAAAAGCTGTAAAATGTCACTCATGTGTGACACATTTCTTCATATATTGATTACACAGCCCTACCTAAGAATAGCATGTCTTTCTCAGTAAAACCACAGGATAAGTACTTACAGCACAATCCAAAGTTTTTTATTGCAATCAACACATTTAATTATTTACAGAGTTTTAAGACAAAGTGAATCCTGAAGGACTCAGAAATCTGTTAAAAAGACTGAAGATAATTGGAGCACAGAGAGTACTTCCAACAAGTAATATGGATTATATTTAGCTGAACTATGTTGCCTGACTTGCTAAATTTGCTTTGCACCACCCTGAAATTGGAGAGATGTCTGATGGTCTGAGGACAAAGAAGTCACAGAGCCACTGTGGTTGTCATTGTGCCACCAAGCTAGTCCTCAGGATCTGAAACTCCATAATAAAGAACAGGAGACTTCCCTTTGCATTCAGCTGTGAATATCTGCCTGCAAAATTATGTCCTACTGTCAGAGTCATCATAGCACAAGGCTTGCTTGGCCACAATATTTGATAGAATAAACATATCTCCAGCTGAGCAGATATGGAGATTATGTCCAGTCCACGGCAGCTTAGCTGAACTTCATGAGGTTATAATATTTTCTGATGAAATCAGAATGCCCATTTTTTAATTACTATTTGAGTCTTATTACATGTGATGAATATTGCTGAGTGTCTTAGCACTAGACCTACACATTCAAAGTCGAGTGAATTGCTCTTCAGAAAGTAACTCTAAGAAAAGTATTCAACATGTTGTTTGACAACTGTTGCTAAGAAACCATCAAGCAGTCAATAAATAAACACCAATAAATCAACACTGGCCTTTTCAAAGCTCATGCTGAATCCAACAATATTCCATCCACCCACACACAGCTGAGGTGTGCAAACCTAATGGACTTGATAGTCGTATTGTCTTTGGGGCAAGGTATTGATACAGCAGAAGGGATGGGATTCACAACAAAAGCCATCTCCATATCAAATGGATAGGCAGACAAGACAGGAAAACCAATCTTCTCTTTAGCCAAACGCTTAGACTTAAATGTAGTTCCCAACTTTTGCCATTTATGTTTGACGCAGCCTTGGTCTAATTATTCTCTTCAAGGTCCCCAAGGCAGTGTTAAGCAAATTTCAGATATAGGGATTGCTGGCTTACATTCCTAAACAGACATGATCATACTCTGTCACACTCAAAAAAAAATTAGAAGAATAAATAGAATATGATAAAAAATTATAATTTTAAAGTGCAATAGCTGGAAGAATTGTATGGTAGTACGTATTGTAGTAATTAATATGTTCTCAAATAACAGTCCAAATGTTTACTTTTTGTAGATTGCGTAACATTCTTTATTAGGTACATGAAAACAGCTTTGTTTTACAACGTGGTTTTTTTTGAGGCTTATACTGTCAGTTACCCCAGTTGCTTGGCACTCATATAATATTATAAGATTTCAGAAGCACTTTCACTGTTTTAGCAGAGGCCATAATATAATAGACATAATATCTGGGAGGGGAAAAAAAAGCTTGTCTAAACCTAAGGGAAAATAATAGTTCAGCCTTGTACAATTCAGTTTAATGCATGAGTGCAGTTGAAATATGTAAGTAAGTTGAATTCTCTGTGTTACCTTAGCATTGTGGGAAATGAGTTCTGATATTATGGCCTATACCACATTACACCTGAGTTCTCAGGTGGTTCTCTGATTTAACCAGAGTTCATAATATAAAGAAAGCATCAGTGTCCTAGCATTGCACAGCAATGTTTTTAAGAGCATTTCCACAAAAAAAAAAAAAAAAGACACCACTGTTTGCAGAAACTGCCCTACAACAGTGAGAACACATAAGCTCTTAGCAAATATCTTGACGTAAAAGATGGCACTTGCTGGAGAGAGAAGTGACCATCTACCCAGGTGGTTTTAGTTAGGAAGCATATGTTTGTGGATGGCTGTGCAGAGAGAAAGTAGGCTGTCATCACACTGGAAAATAAACCTTCAAAGCATCTACTAGACAACTGTATAAGAATCAATGATTTATTTCACAAAGGATGCCTGTCTAATTGCACGTGGATTAAACTCTGGTAAATAAAAGCTTTCATATTTAGATTGCAACTCTATATAAGAACAAATTCTTGCGAAGGAGTGCCTTCTTCTTCTGTCACTGGTGAACTCTTACAAACTTTGTGGGCAAAGTGTTATCCTTTCACTGGCTTGAAGAATAGACAAGGTAAAAATTTACTACATTTGAAAATACAGATGTCAAGTTCCAGACATGAGTTCCAGACGATATCTTGGTGATGGAGTGAATATTGTTCATATTTCTGGGTGACAGAGAGAAAGACTTAAAGAACCTAAAGAACTACTGTCCTGACACCATCAAAAGCTTCTTATTTTTGCAGATCTCCACTGGTGTCAGTTTAGTTCCCCTGTCAACCTGACCTTGACATTCAAAACAGGGTGATTGTAGGATCTGGGCAGCGCATTGATTACAATTGTCATGGTGTGATTCAAACTCAGTATATGACAGATGGAACCTGGCAACTGGACTTTGTGCCCCACTTGTGAGTGATGCTCAGGGTGTCCTTATGTGCAGCAGAAGTGCTTTGCCCAGTCTGTTCCTCTGTGACCCCAATGCATTTCTCCAACATACCTACAGTAGCCTATTTATGTTTATTGTGAATATTAACACAATGCACTTTATGGTCTAAATTATCAAAAACTTCATTAAGTCCATGACAGTATCTACTATTACTACTTATTGCTATTATTACTGCTATGGTTAGTGCTCTGGTATTGCTGACGGACAAAAGAGAGGGATGCATGGGTGACTGAATCAAGCATTGTAAAGGGAAAGGAAAGTTGTGATTTGCAAAAGGTCAGGGGTTTCTAGTTCCTAGAAAAACCTGAAAATCCTTGACAAAGGTGAACACTTAAATTTACTGATGTATATGTAACCCATCACTAGAAATCCTTCATGGAATGTGCTGCTGGACTAGCAGATGTGCTCAAGCTTCTTGACTTCTATTAATCTGTCGTTGCTACAATTTCAAACATCAGAGGGAAAAAAGACATATCACAGTACTTATTTGAAACTATATTGTGAACTCCTCTTCACTAGATGCACCTGGTCTTTAACCCTTGCTCCCCTTTCTTGTGTTTCACCGGATTGTTTGTACTATAGACCTGAGCCATTTTTTAGAGTATCTCCACTTTTTTTTCCCTGCATTTTTTCATAAAGAGAAGACTAAACATTAGCTGAACCATGGTGTTCAACACCCAGGAAGCATAGAAGAGAGGGACGGGTGAAAGGACAGAGCTAGCTTTTGATGCAGTCTTTTACAGTATCTTTCTTGGACAAAATGTCCAGCACATGGATAACCATGTTAGGCGATGGGTGAGCAACTGGCTCACTGGTCAGGCACCAAGAGTAATTGTTAATGGAGTAATGTCAAACTAGCATCTAAGCACTAGTGCGGTTTCACAGGACTCCATCCTCGGCTCTGTTCTAGTCAACATGCTCATTAACAACCTGGATGCAGGACTTGAAGAGATACTGAGTTTGCCAATGACACTAAAATGGGAAGAGCTGTCAATTCCCTGGAGGGCAGAGAGGTCCTACAGAAAGACTCAGCAAATCAGAGAGATGGGTCATCACCAATTCTATGAAGTTTAACACGGGCAGGTGTCGGATTTTGTACCTAAGATGGAGCAACCCTGGCTGTGTGTGTTGACTGGGGAATGAGATGCTGGAGAGCAGACCTGCAGAAAGGGACCTGGGCGTCCTGGTTGATGGCAAGTGGAATATGAGTCAGCAGTGCCCTGGCAGCCAGGAGGGCCAACCATGTCCTGGGGGGCATCAGGCAAAGCAGCACCAGCCGGTCAAGGGAGGGGATTGTCCCACTCTACTCTTCACTGGGGTGGCCTCACCTTGAATACTGTGTGCAGTCACCGCAGTATTAAAAAGAAGGCTATTAGATAGTGTCCAAAGGAGGGCCATGAGGAGGGTAAAAGTCTGAATGGGAAGCCTTATGAGGAGTGGCTGAGGTCACCTGGTATGCTCAGCCTGGAGACAAGGAGGCTGAGAGGAGACCTAACATCCTAATTCATTATCCTGATGGGAGGAAGTGGTCATTCTTATGACCAATGACAGAACTCAAGGAAACAGCATGAGGATGTGTCAGGGGAAGTTTAGGTTCGATATCAGAAAAAAGTTTTTCACTTAGAGGGCAGTTGGGCATTGGAACAGGCTCCCTAGGGAAGTGGTCACAGCACCAAACCTGCCAGAGTTCAAGAAGCATTTGGATGATGCACTCAGGAGAATGGTGTGATTCTTGGGGTGTCCTGTGCAGGGCCAGAAGTTGAACTCAATGATCCTGATGGTTTCCTTTCAACTCAGCATATTCTATGATTCTGTGATAAGTAAAACTGTGAAATAGCATTCCTTTCCCTAAGATCAATCAGTAGCTTAAGTGTGTGGCAAAATGTATCAGGAGCAGGAAAAAAAGAAGTGGTTTCCTATTGTTTAAGTCTTGTCATATAGTACCATAGGCATGGCTCTGTTTAATTACATCTCTTCTCACTTTTGGCTGCTTGAAAAGTGTTCCAGCTATTTTTTCTTGGTGTTTCTGTGGCTTTTTAATCATTGAGGGATTTCTGACTACTTTTTTCTAGCTCTAATGCATTTTGTGGCAGTAATATACGTTGTTTTCTTTGCTGGTTTTCCTGTTAGGCAACTCTGAAGGGCCTCTTTGGTTTGGCAGCTTAGCACTTATTTTGTGGCCTATAAATGATTGCTTGTTTGCTTAGTTCTGACTTCATTACTTCTTTGGATTTCTTGTACTCTTCTGCTCTTAACACACAGTTCTTTTTTCTCTTTTCCTGTTTCAGGCAATATCCCTGTTACAGCAGAATTTGTGCCAGACTGACCCAACCTGCCATGGGGTCATACCCAGGTTCACACACATGCCTGGGTAAGGGAACCTAATGCTACTGTGGAAACAAGTGACTGCCTGGCTGGGATGTCTCACCCTGCAGGCAGCAGGCGCTGACTGCTGTGCTGACAGGAAGCAGACCCTGACTCAAACAGAGCCATAGAGCCAGCAGCCTGATGCCAAAATGATGTCTGTGTGAGAGAATCCCTCTGGACATGGAGACTGCCTTCAGTCCTATTCTTTGCTTTGGATCCTGCTCTCATTTCTGTGAGCTGGGTCTCTGCTTCAGGCTTGCTATAGAAGCCATGAGTTTATATAACTTCATTTAAGTGACTTGACTAGTATAATATAGGAATTTGGGGGGAACAGAGATGAATAGCAATGTTACAAGATTTTTCAACTACCTTAACCTTGAGACCATCTCTTTATAACTCTTCTGCCTTATTCCTTGCACACCTTACAGCTTCTTCAATAAATATGGCAAAAGACCAATTACAAACCTAACACAGCAAATACAACATCAGGCTGTCATTCTTTAGTATAGGTTGTGCTACTACAAGAACATAGATGCATATTTTCTAAGACCTTTCTAAGCCATTCTGCTGTGTGGGATTTCATGATTCAATTGCTCATTCTCAAGAACAGCTTTTCTTGTGTGGTCATAACTCATCTGTTCCTCTCCTTCATTTTCTGACCTATTCATTTGTCCAACCCATCATCACACACTAGTTTTTACACTACTCTTTTCTTTCCTTCACATGAGTGGAATGACTAAGTCTGCATTACAAGTGAACCTGACACATGTATGACCTGACTTTAAATGATCCTGATACTTTTAAATCAGCTGTAAATTCCAGAGAAAAAAACAACAGCTTTACACTGAGGAAGCTCAGTCATAATGCCATCCCTTTTTTACATCTAGGCATAGTAGCCTCAACAGCTCAGCTAAGCTGTTGCTGTTGTGGCTGTTTTCCAAGTGACAGGGAATGAAAAGAAAGAGTCCTGCAGGTATATAACATTCTATATCAACATCTGTATGGCATAAAAATCAGTGCATGTCTACCTAGAAGCTTTTTCTTTCACTTGTTGCTTCACAAAGAGCCTTCAAAATTTTGAGAGAAGGATGCATTATTTTAGGACCAACAACAACTGATTTATGTTTTATAGGACAGGAATTGTAAAGTCCTTTTACATCCCTCATGGCAGAAAAAAGGAAGATGAGGAAACTGATAGGAAAGGGTCTTCTTTCCAGAATCAGGCTTCTTTCCAGAATCATTGCTAGGTCACTAAAATGTCACATTCTGACCAGATAAAAAAATTATTTCCTTCAAAATATAAAAAAATTTATAATTATTAGTTGCCAGAGAAAATCCTGGCAGCCAGGTTAGGTCAGAAGAAAGCCACTCAGCCACCACACTGTCTTCTGAAGGTGTGGAGAAAGTGGGACAGAAGTGTTGCAAGGAGTCTTGTTTCCCTTACATCTTCCCACTCATAGCTAAGTCCCTTCTCTGACCTCAGTTTCAGTATTCTGCAGAAAAAATCTGACTGGACTTGGTGGAAGTGTCTATTTTTGAAAGCAATTAAATACTGGGAAACCCAGAGTCCCTGTTGAAATCAGTGTCTGGTGCCAGGCAAGAGTCGAGCTCTGGGGGTATGTGTCACTAGGCAAAGTTGCACTAAATGAACATCCCTATAGCACTTAGGTTCTTGTAAGCTCTACACAAAATTTAAACCATTTGCCTTATCAGTGAGTATAAGAATTAGTAGAATATTTAGTACAGCTGCCTTTTTCCATATGGTTGGCAGCTAGAAGGAAAGCTACAGTCAGCACTGTTCAACAGTGCTGCTCCTGCAGCTCACCAGCAAGTTCTCCATGGGTCACCTGGATCTTCACTTTTGCCAAAATCTGTTCTCTGTCCTGCACACAGGGGAGAGAGAACACCTGCACCCTATGTAGTCCCAGCTGCTCAGGCAAGTGGCAGCTCGAAGGAGGAAGAGAGACAGACTCAATCACACACCTAGTAGAGCACCAGTTTGGTGCAGATCATCCGGGCTAGTATACTGGAGGATGTTGGTCTTGGCCACTGCCAGATTCCTTGTTTATTTCTCGATACAGACTGCCTTTCTTATGGTGGTGGGATAATATCTAACAGCCTGCCTTCCTGCTTGAAGCTGCTAGCACTCATCACCACTACCCTGCCTCTCGTCTGTTTCCTCACTGTTCTTCTAGGCAGCTGTGCACCTTTTCCTTCGCCATATGTTTCCTATGTAGATCCCTTTTGATTCCGTGTGTTTCGCTGGTATCTAGTCTCATCCATCCCAGGCTCCTTTATTTGCTTTTCTCATTTGGAGTTTTACTTGAATGATTTTACATAACATTTCAAATGACATTTTTATTGCAGTATTTGCACGGCCCAGCAAAAGTTGCCAAGGGAGGTGTTTCACAAATAATATTTTTACTTTGAAGACTTAGTCCTGTGAAATCACAGAACATGTGGTCATGTTTAAATACATTTGTTTTCACTGTGTGTCCTCTATTATGACTTTGCCCTGCTGTGTGATATTGATGCAGTAAGTTCTATTTATCTGTAAGATACTAACAACATGATCTGCTTGAAGTGCAACATGTTCAATTGTCTCCCTCTGAGTGATGGAGGTGATACTTCAACATAGCCTTGTCTGACCTTTCAAGGTCTTCTAAATGCAAGGCAGAACTGGTGATTGTAGAGATTCAGGACAGCAGCCTGAGAAGGTTCTCACTGCGTTTTTAGAACCAGCACTGAGCAGGTCAGTTGGTCTAGATCCTACTTAAGGGCCTGGTTTCTGAAGCTTCAGGAAGTCATCACACATGTACTTGGACCGGATTGTTCAGTTTGAGCCCCATGCAAGCACAGTTGCTTTCTGTGTGCAGTAAAAGAGGAAGTCACAGCAAAGTGAGCAGGGAGGGTGGCATATCTCTCTCAAGTGTTCTCTGCAGGTTGTTTCTAGGTCAAGAGTTTCGAGGCTGTGGGGAAAATAGTGTTGCAGCTAACACACCCCAAGGATTCAGGACTTATGTCTTCATCAGTCTGATTTTAATCATGTCACATAAAAAAAACATTACAGAGATAACTGGAACTAAATAATGCACAAATTATGGGATTGGCACTGATCTAACGGTGGCTCAGGACCCAGGCCAGCCAGCAGCAGGCAGGAGGATATAAAAACAATCTGAAGAAGGCTCATCCTGGAAATACTGAGAAACTTGTCTTCAGATTATGACAAGCCAGTTCCTCTGAAAAGGTTTCAAAGACAGAGGCCTTCCCTTAAACACAAGATTTATTACTCTAGAACCAAGTGCTCCTATAAGGAGCAACTGAAAGGGATGGTCTAGCCTGATCTCTATTGCCCAGTTTAGTGTGCTTTGTGATTTAATTTGGAATTTTGGTAACAGATTTGAACTGATCAATTAATTTTCTTAGTCAGCTTGTGGTTCACGGACCTATAGGTTTCTTTGTTGCTTTAAAGTATTTGTGAAAGGCGCTTGTGCAGGATGGGATTCACTATGTGTGGGGTTCATTTATCAGCTGCTCCAGCTGAAGTGTCTTTTTGGCATCACAGAATCAAAAAAGGTCAAAAGCTGTATGTGGAAAGTGATAACAGTTATTTAATGGTGCACATCCTTATGTGCACATCTTCCTATGGATTTTGTGTCCAGAACAAGAGGGGTATTCCAGTAAGGAACGCCATGCTCTCTCTGCAAAAAAACCTATGCCTCCATATACTTAAAACTTCCTAGCACACATGCTATTCTAAATTTTTTCAGTGTTGTTGGAAATGACCACACTTCACAGATCTAGGCTTTGAGCCATACAGAACTCTAGATCCACTGAGACTCCTTGAAGTAAAAAAGCTGATGCCTGGATATAATTTACAGTTCTCTCCTAAAAGATGTCTAGGCCTCACAAAATGTATTTCTCTGGTGGATAATTACTTTGACCATGTTTGGGTAAGGTTTCATCCTGTTCCAGTCTTATGAGTAGTGGAACAATTCTTAATTAAATATCTTAAGCTCAGATAAAATTAGGTTTCTCTACTAGAGTGAAATATTCATGGCCACTTTCATTGTCAACTGTGTGTGAATGCAAAGAACTAAATAAGTATGTTGCTGGACTTTGAGGAGGGTACAGTTTCAGTCAAAACACAATCAGCTTCCTTTCCACATCTTTGTATCCATAACATCACAGGCAGAAAGTTGCCTGCTCCCAAAATAGAGATGAACAGTTCCTAAGATGAACAATTCCTAAGTCTCATCCGCAAAGCATGCTCAGTGTTTCCAGTGGAACTACTGAAGCAAAAACTCCAGAAAAATCTTTCATGTTCATGTCCTCATGGCAGAACAAAATGGTTGTTCCAATTTTTCTCAAATCATTTCCTACACACTGTAAGGTTAAAATAAGTACATCAGAATACAAGAATCTACATAAGTCCAAATACTGATTCTTGGACTTAGCATACATCTGGATAATTTCTATTTAGACAGGCACTCACTCTCAGGGGTTGTCTATTTCCTTTTGCAAAAGAAGACCTTAAAAATAGATAGTCTTATCTCTGAATAGAAGACTAGTAATGAAAAGGAACCAACTCTCTTCTGGTAGGTTTTATTTCCTGACTTCTAGACACACGGATGAAATTACAGACTTGCTTCCCTGTGCTTTGTAAAACCTATCAAACAGTTTTTAATAAATTAATGGGTGACTTTCAAGAAGATATTTCTTTACAGCAGCCTTGAAACAGTGGATTTCGTTAACTCGAACATGAACAGTAGAAGGAATAGTCATTGCATTTACTTGACCTGCTCTTTCTTCAAGCTGAGCACCTTACAGTCTCTCATAGCTAGACTGCACTTGAGAAAATTAGTGATATGGCAGTGCTCCATTTATCACTGCTTAAACTTCTATCTGTCCTCCTTCATTTCCATGACTTCACAAGTCTGTCAGTAGGTCTGAGTCCATAAATTTGGGTACTTCCATCAACTGCAAGAGGTGCATGTGCAACATTTTGGTTTTGCAAGCGGGGACACCTGAAATTTCTGCCTACATCCTCTTTCCTGTGATTCTGACAAGGTTTGTGTGAAAAACATCCTTGCATCACCAGCGACTGGAACCTGCCTTTTGGTTCCCAGAGGATCATCATAGGTATTCTGGGCCATGCTGAGCCTCTGTTACACTCCCTCTGTATTGTGAATGCAAGGCAGGGATGATTACAATCAGTGTGCTGGAGATGTGTCTTCTCTCAGAGCCGGGTGTCTTATACGAGACAAGATAGAGAAAGAGCTTTGAGCACTCTCACGTATTAACCCCATCTGGCAACTAAATACCACACAGCTGCTCACTCATTTCTCCCCTCCCTCACCAGTGGGGAGGAGAATCAGCAAAAAAAGGTAAACTTCTGTCCCAGTTTTAGCTGGGGTAGAGTTAATTTTCTCAGTAGCTGTTACAGTACTGTGTTTTGGATTCAGAACGAGAATGGTGTTGATAACACACTGATGTTTTGGGTTTTTGCTAAGTTGTGTTTATCCTAAGTCAAAAACTGTTTTCTTGTCTCATGCTTCGCCTGTGAGGAGATACTGGGAGGGAACATAACTGGGACAGGTGACCCAAACTGACCAAAGCAGAGACGATGTGGGTTCAGGAAGCGGGGTCTGGCATCGTTCAGCAGGTGGTGAGCGCTTGTATTGTACATTACTTATTTTTCCCTTTTTATTATCATTTTCATTTACCATTATTTCGTGTATTTTACTTAATTTTCAATTACTGAACTGTTCTTATCTCAACCTACAATGTTTACTTTTGTTCTCCTTCCCATTCACCAGGGTGGTGGAGTGGAAGGGGAGGGCTGAGCAAGGGGCTGCATGGTATTTAATTTTCAGATGGGATTAAACCAGGACAACTTCATGGGTTGAGATGAGAACATTATAATAATTGAAACAAAAATATAATAGTAACAATAATAACAAAGTAGTAGTAGTAGTACTACTAGTAAACAAAAGGAGAGGGAGAAAGAGCACCCAAGAGAGACAAGTGATGCACAATAAAACTGCTCACCACCCACTAACAGATACCAAGCCTGTCCCTGAGCAGTGATCAGCCCCTTTCCAGGGAACTCTGTCCGGTTTCTGTACTGGGCATGGCATTTTTCTATGGTATGTAGTATCCCTCTGGCCATTTGAGGTCACCTGCCCTAGCCATGCTCCCTCCCAGCTTCTTGTGCACCTTCTCACTTGCAGAACATGGGAAACTGAAAAGCTGTTGACTTAGGATAAGAACTACTCAGCAACAATTAAAACATCAATGGATTATCACCATTATTCTCATACTAAATTCAAAACACAGCACTGTACCAGCTACTAAGAAGAAAATGAACTCTATCCCAGACAAAACCAGGATAGGCACAGGCTCTGTCTGACATGCAGTCTAGACCAAAAGAAGTGAGCTTTGGCAGGTAAGAAGAACATTAAGAGAGGGTAGATACACCAGATATGTCTATTACATTTTTGCTAGATGCTTGCTGAAGCACCAGCATTATTTTTTCTCGAGTTAAATAAAAAATGGTGGAAGGACATGTGATCTCAAAGTAGCTAATTTCACTGCAAGCTAAAAGATTCCTATGAAATTTAAAGGAGCCTGGTGTAAACCTATGTTCAATCAAACCGAGAATGTCCAGCCGAGTAATTTGTATTTAATTATATCATACACTTAGAGTTTTCCAGTGTAGTTCTCATCTCAATTTCCTTTGTCTTTCAAACTTCCAGTGAAATTTTTCCAACACTCTGTATTTAGGGAGGAACTTCCACTAGGGACACTATTTAAATAACTTTGTTCTGTCTTTCCATCTATTGATCCAAACATACACACAGATTTTACTAAATATGAAACAAACAAACTGCTGCATCAGTCCAAGCTATTTTGCAGATCACTTAATCATGTCAGCATTGGGCTCTGAGGTGCTTGGATGAAATAAACTATGTAAGTATGAATTCTTATATGATCATTGTCATTGAGATGTTCCAAAACAATCTGGTTTACACAGAGAGTAGAATGTGCCAGAATGGGAGTTAAAAAAGCATGAGAGCCAAGTAAGCTGAGAGTCATAATGTCCTGCAATCTCCTAGCCTCAACCAACCTGCTTTTTAGGAAGTTACTGCAGGGACAAACACCACTGGCTGTCCTGTTGTGAACTAAACATGAATTTACCCCTCTGGGGTAAATTACACTTATGGGCTCTGAGGGCTTCAGTTTTAAAAAGTTCCACATCTGCACAGTGGAAAACAGACTTCTGGGTGTTTCAGGCCCTCTTATAACTTTGTTGCCCTTTGGCTCCTGACATCTTCCCATTTCCCTCCCCACGTTGCCTATGCTTTACTGACTCTTTATACTCAAGACTGTTCTCTTTCTGGCAGATATTCCATACACTTCTCTGTTCTTCTTTAGCTCTCCCCCATGAGATTAGGAAACCAGAACTTCTGGCAATACCACAGCTGGCATTACATCACGATGAGCACAGAAAGCAGATTAACTTCTGACAAAAACACCCATGTTGCACTTACCCTTTGGCTAGTGCAGAACACTGATTAGACAACTTTGGAGCCTCCTCCCGTCACCACAAACCTGCCCTTGCCGTCTTCTCTCCCTCTCTTTGTGACAAGTTTCTCTCCTGTGATAGCTTCTCATAAGACTTTTGCTGAGGCCTGTTTTATATACCCATGTGTCCCCATCAGAACCTCAACCCTGCCATCTGGTACTTGGTCTTCCAGGGACTCCTGTAGACTTGTGAGGCACCATGATCTCTCTCACATAGTTAACAGAGTGCATCCTTCCGCCTTAATTACCATGACATCTGGAGAAAAAATAAATGTTTTCATATGCAAAAATTATATTCCTGAGAATCCATGACCACACAGCTAACATCTGGGGAAATTACTCTCTTTGGGACAGTTTCTTGGGTATGTGGCTAGCATCTGCATGTGCATGTAAGCTGCCTTTCTGGAGAAAATCCATGGGTTTCAGGCTGGTCCCCAGGGAACTGTGGGGATCCAGCTGGTCTGCTCATGCCCGGAGCCACCTGATGAGGCTCCCATACCTGGTTAGGCTTTCCATGCCATCAGCAAGCAGTCTCCTGATTTTGAGCTTTCCAGGCCAGCCATGTGGGTGTGTGTTGGAGTTACAGTTCCCAGTGACCCTGGACTTCAGGGACAAAATAAAAGCCTGCTAGATGGGCTGGGATGAAGGAGCATGAGACTTTCTGGACTAAAGCATGGAGGTGCCTGGTCCCTGAGTGCCAGACCACTTTGTTCCCAGGCAGGAACAAGGTCAAGTTGCACCAAGCAGAATGCCTATGCTTACTTCTCCACATGCCAGTTCTTTACAAGACCTGTCTGCACTGAGCAGTGGATTTGCTGGAAACACATCTAGATGAAGAACATCTCCAGGTACAGCTCTTCAGTCCAACATAAAGGCCCGTGGAATGGTCCAAGCCATTCCTACAGGGCAGGGCACCTGTGTTGCCCATCATCTTCCAGAAAAGGAGGTGCCCTGATGGGTAGAAAACACAGTGCAGAGCCAAAGACCAGACATGCCCCTGATGTGAGCAACTCACGGTGTAAGTACTGAGAGCAGCTTACCGAAAGCATAGCAAGGGCCAAGTTTGATGTGTCCAGAAAGCCAAGCTGACTCTCAATAAACCACTTGAAACTAGGGGGAAAATACCACACGTGATGCTGCAAGCAGAGACTCTTGCACTGGGTTAGCTGGGTCTGAATTTCATTCTGGTCTGGGGATCCATCCACTGCACTCAGGCCTTTGCCCTCTGGGCAGTGTGTGGGCATCCACTGTGTGGACATGGTCCTTCTCTCCCTTTGGGGCTTTCTGTGCTCTTGGTGGGGTCCGGGGGACAGTCCCTCTCCTTGTAGAGCCGGTGCCTGGCTTGGTCAGAGGTGGGGGTAGGGGGCAGAGGGAGGCTGACCGACCTGTCTCCTGTGCCTGGGGGGACAGAGTGCAAAGGCAATTGCAGCCCAGGGGGAATACTAGGAGGACAGGGGTCCCACCTGCTTCTGGTCTAGCCCTTAAAAAAAAAAAAATCAAAGCAATAACTCCTCCCCCTTTCCCCCCAAAAAATACAACCCAAGGAAACAAGCAAAACAGCAATTAAAAGGAAAAAAAAAAACAAAAAAACCCCAAAATTTAAAAACCCACGAAAACAGAAAACCCCCAACAACCAAACTAAAGAATGAAACAAAGCCTCCTCTTCCCCGCCCCTCCGGAGGACAGCGGAGCAGGGCTCTGTAGCCCGCGGCCATCGGCGCCGGGGCCGCGGCCACGCCGCGGAGGTCCAGGGGGGCCACAGGGACACCGCCCCCCGCCAGGCTCGGGGGCTGGGGCTGGGCTGGCGAGTCGGGACGCCGTGCACGGCCTGCGGATGTGAAGCAAAGTCCCGCGTGGGCTCGGCTTCGAGCCCCGAGCGGCGCTCCCGGCACAGGGCGAGGGGGCGGAGGAGCCCCCGCCCGGCAGCCCGCCTGTGCGGAACCCTGGGGGCGGAGGGAGGGCGACTAATTCCCCTTTTTAAAAACAGATTTGTGCCTGCCTGGCTCTCCTGTGTGGCGGAGGACGACCCGGGCCGGCGGCGGCCCCTCCCCGGTGGCTGCAGCTCCCCGGGCGGCGCGGACGGACCGCGGTGCCGCCAGGCAAAGCCGGCGGCGGCGTGAGAAACCAGCGCTGGGTTTGTGTGCTGCGGAGATAGACGGGAGGCAAACGTCGGCGGCTGTCGGAAGGGGCATCCCTTGGTCGCCTCGGACGAAACGCAAAAGAACGCTACAGCCCGAACTTACCAAGCGATAGTCGTGACCGAGCATTTCTCACTGTGCGTTCGGTTTGTTTTTCCAGGACCTAAGCAATTTTTAATGTACTATATACTTCCTGGTTAATCCCCCTCATTTATTATATAATTACGGTTTCAAAGTGATTATGTAATTAAAGTCATGTTTCACTGCAGCATACTTCAAAAGGAAGGCGACCTTCCCCAGCATTATTTGCTGGTGATGTCATAATTTCCCTGTGATATTTAAAATAAACACATTAGTCCAAGAATTCTAAACATGTCTAAAAGTATATAATGGAATTGATTGGCATAAAGCAACGGTGAAACCTACCACTAGTTTAATATATTTCTATGCTCCCATGCAGTGTAAATTATAGGATAATGGGGTGCAGGCGATGGTAAGCTCTGTTTATATAATCCATTTCTTCACACAAGTTCCCATTGCTTTTCCTTCCCTTTGCTGTATGTGGTGGTTCTCTGATCCTACTGACCTCAGCCATGTGTTTTCACTTTTTCTTCTGATCTCAATTCCATGACCAGCGGGGAATAAAATACAAATTGAATAGTAACCATTCACAGGCCACTCTTTTCAAACTGTTGTTAAGCCTTCTTTGTCTTGTCTAGCAATTGATAGATAAATGTGTCGTATTTTACCCTAGTCTTTCTTCTCTCCTTGTAAGGCTTTGTTGCCCCAAGTTCCTTAGTCCATCTTTCTCTTCTCTTTTCTTTTTAAAGAAAATCATTTCATCAGGGCTTGTCACCGAAAGGGACCGTTCTCTTCATTTGCAGTACAACGGAAGATGGTTAAGCAGCGGAATTGGACAAAAATATCAGAAGGGGGAAATAAAGGAATTCCCCCAACATTTGGTCTGATCTATTCCCAGCACGACTGAAGGTTAATTTTAAATTTGACTTGTTTCTTCTGTACACGATAAATAAAGTGCTCCCTGGCTACACACAGTCCCTTTTAGAAAAGGGGAAAGTTAAGTACTCAAAAGGGGAAGAAAATAAAAAAACCCTCCTCTTTTCCCTCTGCCTGTCTCTTTCATTTCAAACCTGCTTTCTGCTCTCTTAGGCGGGGCCGGCGCTGTTTATTCAGCTTTTCTTGAAAATGAAAAGCAACTAAGAGAAGTTTAAACGATCTCTTGTTATTTTGGGGCTTGTTTTTCCAGCGGTCTTTTCCACGTCTGCTTCTTTGGGGATACAATGCGAAAAAAAATAATTTTGGAAACCCATTATTCCACAGAGAAAAACATGTCACCGATCCCATGCCCTTTATTTGATATTTAAAAAAAAAAAAAAAAAAAAAAAAGTCGAGAACTTTTCTTTAATGATGATCTAAACTGCAGAATAGCAATGGTTATTACCAAACTGCCAACATAGTGAAGACAGTTTGAGATGATTTAGCACATATATTTTAATAGCTTGTTTTAAATGTCCTTTAAAACATTTATTTATTTATTTATTTTTTTTTAGGCTTACTTGATCTTTGTAGCAAACTAGTGTTTAGCTGTTAGGAACTGGCTTAAGAGACGTGGTTGAGAAGAGGGATCTTTTGTTTTGCCCCTTTTCGAAGAACTTGCTCATAAGCAAACATTTTGAAGAACACATCGTTCTCTAATCAAAATAATCCAGATTCTTGTGTGAAAGGTAAATATTTTGCAACCACATTACTGGAGCTGAAATAACTAAACAAGTCAGACACCGAAATTAGCGACGTGGTGAAGCGTGGGCAGTGAGAGAGAGCTGCAGCACGGAGGAGAAGTGCTCCTCTTAACCTGCCAAAAGCTGCCGAGCCTTTCTTCAGCAGAAACCACTGCCGTGAGGTTTTGAAGGAAATGCAGCTTAGCAGAAAAATAATTCTGAAATTTTGCTGGGGACAACGACCATCCGAGGCAAAGCTGCGTACCTGTAAAACGAGCCCCTCTGTATCACATGCTTCATATTAAACTTTCATGCAGTTTTCCTTCGCTGCTTTTTTCCAGCTAAAGGGTTCTTATAAACTTTCCTTCGTTTATTTAAGTCTGGTTTTCATTGCTGCAGTTTTGCATGGTTTGCTTTTGTTTAGTTTATTAACCCACAGGGTTACTTTAACTAAATATTTGGGCTGAATACTTTGGGGTTGGATTTCAACGTTTTCTAACAAAATTACTGAGTTTTTTGAAGCCACACAGAGAACTCTGTGTTGACTTTATTAGTCAATTTAACAGGCTATAAGGAAAATAAAAATAAGAAACATACTAGTGTATCCCCTCCAGTGAGGATTGGGGTTGAAAATGGTCTCTTATTTAGTGTTTCAGATGCTATCGAGGCTGCATTAACTGTACTAACGTTTTAATAGAATTGTTCAGCGTACAGAGCCTCTGCTCTGCCGAAGCCGGCCACGTTCTCACACGGTGCCCGACGACAACAGTGGAGGTATTTTTAGGGGGGAATAAAAAAAAAAGTACCTCTCCTTGTGCTTGCTGCCCCACTCCTCGGGCGGAGGGGGCGGGATGGCCTGGCCGCGATGACGACATGGGGACAGGAGGCTCGTCCGGTCCTGGAGGGAGCCCGGCGGGGACCGGAGCAGCCCCGCTGCGGCACCGGAAAGGGTCCGGGGGCTGCGAACCGGGACTGAGGCCGGCCCCATGTGCCGACTGGGCAACATTTCCCACCCCACATCCTGGCAGACCCTCCTATAGCCTGCCGTTGGGGTTGGCATGCTTATTTTGGGTGCTTCTTGCTTTGTTTTGTTTTGTTGTCTTTTGTTTTTTTTCATAGCATTCGCTCTGCTGCCTGACTGGGACAGTTAGCGCGGGAGATATGGGCACTTGAAGAGAGACTGAGCTATAGGGGTTGATGTGTGTTGGGAAGCAGAAGCTTGTCAGCAGAAAGAACCCAAAATCCTCCCAATATGGTGTCACTTGCCTGGGTTGTAGGACCACTGTGACATTGTCCTTTTGAGCGAAAGGGTGGCAGCAAGTTGGCCAACTATTTAGTGCAATGCACCGTCATAAAGAAACCAGGGGACTCCTCCGAGATGCTGCTGTGGATACCAGTCACCGGTTCTTACAGGACTCTCCCATGCCTGTGGATTTTCTTTAAGGCACACATCTCTCCCAGCGAGTAATTGTCCAATGCTGGGCTGCGCACATCATATGCTGCTCTACAGATGCTTAACAGTGCACTTTTACTATTTAAAGGCTAGTAACATCTCCTGGGTCTCCCCTTTGCGAGGAGAGGTAAGTCCTTTGCTGCTAACAGGTCCCATTTCCAGTGGTGATCTGCAGAGATGGACAATCTCAAAACTCAAGAAAGAGTAAGAGTTGCACAGTGTGGAGATGCTAAGACAGCAGTAAGACATGAAGACAAGGCTGCTGATATTTGCTGCTTTAGAAAACAGGAGCCAAGAGAAAGATATAAAGAGAAAGAGGAGGGGATCAAGTTGAGTAGGATCTTTGCAGGACCTCTTCGAAGGAATAGATAGGGACAAAAGCTGCCTTTGTCACCACCACAGAATAAGACATCGAACTTGCAAAATGTGAAATACTACAAACCGAAGTACCTGTGGGGGTGAATGAGAAAACTCCTATGTAAAAAAATGGGTGGACTTTCACTTCGGGAAGTAAAAACTTGCAGAAAAGAGTGGTGAGAGCTACAGACAGGTTATAGGACTGCAAGAGGCCCAGCAGGTCTGTGGTCAAATGTCAGAGGCACAGTCCAAAATTTTAGAAAAACATCTGTGTGATGTTAGTTCCCACTAACTATTCTATTAACTTTCCAAATCTTGGGCCTAGATATTACAGTGGTGTAAGTCCAAGACGGATGTACAAGTGCATCTATCAGGGAGATACGCCTTCACTTTTTTTAGGCAGCTCTTGACAAGGCCTTAGAGTGAAAATGTATCACCCTTGCTCTCTCTCTCAATCATAAATCAGTCTATCCTCAATGGCCAACAATAACTCAGTGAGAAAAGCATGTCATGTCTGTCAACAGGATTAATTCAGTCTAAAAATGAAGTAGCCATTTCTGATAGATAAGCTTACTGCCAATACATAACAGTGAGACTATCTACTGCTATCTGGATAATAAAACCTAAATATGTGACTCCCTAAAACATGTCCCATGCCATAACATTAACATGACAGTGATACTCTTTTTGTGATACCAACACGAGAAAATAAAAAAGCAAGTTATACCTTCAAATATTGTTATATATTTTTTGTTTTGCTTACTTGCCATTGAATCTTGCAAAATATTTTTTGATCTCTTGAACATGAAAGGGTAGAGCGGAAAGTCTGTTTAGAATCAGGCTTAGTTTTCAGAAGAAATAAAAGCTTGGAGCTTAGCAAATAGTGAAGAAATAAAATAACTACAATAAAGGGTTAATAAGTGTTTACTCTTTTAAGTATTGTTATTATTTCTCCCTCTCATAAGTGATCTTGCAGTACTATTATGCCAAAAAATTAAGATTACTGTATTAAAACCAGATTTTCTGGAGCTCATTCAGAATTTCCAGCATCAGTCTTTAATTTCACTAAATAATAAGAAGATACAAATTGTTACTTTTTGTGAGAAGTTTCATGTTTTCCTTCACTCAAAAGAGAAAAATCTGAATAAAAAATGATTAGTTGTACCTCAGTCTGACATTTGGTAAGTGTGGCAGCAATAAGAAGTGAGAAGAGCAAATGAGCTAGAGAAACGCTGATATAGTGTGGAAAAGAGAAAGAATCAGGAGAAGAACAGGTTAAAAGATGAAACAGGGTAAAAAAGACATGACGAGAAAGACACTAAAGACAAAAGTTTTCTGCAGTATCTGTACAGCTTGATAAACTCTTCCATCACTATTTTATTCCCCCTTGGACATGCAGTAGAGAAAATCTCCACCTCAGATTTAATGCCATTGAAATCTTTACATTTTTAGCTCCTTGTTGAGGATATGATACTACAAAACTCTTGGTCTCAGCTGTCAGCTGCAACTCGCTGCTTTGCAGAGTCCCAAAACATGTACTTCAGCTCTGACTTCATTCAATGTGTTAAACCCAGCTGCAGCCAACATTAATTAACAAAGGAAGAAAGGCTGAACCAGTTATTAGTTGACTGATCTCCCTGCTTGCCATGTTTGAAACCAGTCTTAACAGCTATAGAACAAGAATGAAACAAAGGAGAGCTTAGCACTTATTATATATAGGACTGAAGATGTCTTCATGATATTGTGCATTAATTATTCCTTCTGATTTCAAGGATGGTCATTCACATCCCTTGGCACTGCAATCAGTATTTAAAAGAAAGATCCTAACAAGAAGAACCACCCCACAGCAGAACAAAACCCACACAGAATAATAATAAATTACATAATCATCCAGTAATTTGAAGCAGCAGTAGCCCACGAAGTAAAAAACATTCCCACACCCACAGTTTTATTTCTGTGTGGGTTAGATGTGCATATGGAGGAGTGATAGATAGACTTTATGTATATCCAACATGACAACGCACTTAGACACAGAATAGAGTAAGATATCAGAATTTAGTGCTGTATTTTCCTACAGCAAATTCTGGTTTTGGGATGAGAACTTGGGTCTATATTAATTAAACATGTGGAGCTGTACAGTTTCATGAGTGCATTTTTTCTAGTGAATGTTTTCAGGTGTTGAATAACTATAATAACAATGTTTAAGTATTTGTTATGTAGCTTTTTGGTCTGAAACTAATGAGAAATATGAAGTATATGGTAGCAATGTTTGTGTGATGCACTAAAAAAGGTAGATAGCATTAACTGTCATTTGATCTGTGTATGGTGACTCACATGGTGGCTATTTCAGAATAAGGCAGACATTTCCTATGTGTGCCACATCAACATTGCTACGTACCATGTTTTATGTGCTAGTGGCCTTGATCTTGTTTAGAAGTTTTTATTGTTGTGGGCACTTGAGGATGTGGAATAAGTGACAAACTCTGCAATTTAAATAGAAAAGCCAGATGTTGAGTAAGATGGGACACCAGGGTACAGAGAGGTAAACAGATCTCCCCAAGAGCAGACAGCAGCTCAGTGCTGCTTTCCAACATGGGTATTTATTTGTTTGCCTTCACACGAAAGCCCTAGATTATTTTTTTTTTTATGTGAAAACTATAATTAACTGTTTATGTGGTGCAACACAAGAGGAAGCACTGCACTATTTCTGCAGCTGGCTTAGTGGACTCAGGAGCAGAGGTAGTTCACTAGAAAGATGCAAATGCTGTCTAGTGTGAGTGTATGCCAGTGTCTTCAGCGCTATATTTCATAGCTATGACACCTGTGTAACCATCTTTATCCAAAATACTTAAGTACAAGGACATTGTGTTTTCTTGTACAGTATTTTGTAGGATAGAGAGCTTATGTATTTATGTAAACACATATATGTTAATAAACACTCAAGTGTGTTGCTATTTGCAGGAAAAGGGTGTGCTGTTTCAGTTTCCCCAAACTTCTCTGCATTCTAACACTCAGAGAGGCACCTGGAGGAAATAGAATGAAAAGATAAACAATTGTTTCTTGGTATGTTTCATTGACTGGGTAGGAAATGAGTGCCTTGTGAGAAAGACAGTGATGACATCGTGTTTGCAGGCATTAGTGTTATCTGTGAGAGAACATTTAATTTTTCCATGTTATAGACATACTTAATAAGAAATTACTGTATCAGAAATTATGATATAAGAAATACTGCAGGTTTTTATTTCAGCTATTTGCCTGCAAAAGGGGTATATTCACTCCTTTATAGATAATCAGAGAGGGTTGTCTGCTCCTGTAATACAGCATAGGTAATCTGTTCACTTAAAAAAATATATCACCAAACTTATAGAAAAGCACTGTCAGTACAGACATGTGTAGCTAGGTGGTCCAAAAGTCTGGTAAAGTAATTTCAACTACTGATTACAGATTTTCATCTGTTCTATACTAGAAATTGATGCTGACTTAAATCAGTAATTTGTGGTATATCTTACTAGTACTTTCTTCTTGGTACTAGTAGAACTCTGCAAAAGCCCTCCTTCATGGAAAAGGTCTTCATTTACGGGAAAAAAATCTTATGATTTTCAAAATTACCTTCCTTCATGTCAGTGTTGCTATATGAATAGCAAGCTTAGGCTTGCTCTCTTATACCTATATGAAATGCAGTCACTCCCTAGTGTAACACCATAATTGAGAGTACAGTGAAGTATAAAACTTCTGAGCATAGATGAAATATTCCTCCTAATCTGTTAAATCTGAAACATAAGGAAAGACACATAGAAAATTTATCTATTTGTATCAGCTCATGCCCATTTGGACAGTGCTGTCCAGCCTGCCCTGGTTTCTAAGTTAACTTTATGAACACAGACAAAATTAGGTACCGCCATGTTTTCTGAGACCAGACACTAACAAAGGACAACGTTATCCTCCATTCTTTTAGGACCTGGTGCTGAAAACCACCATCATCTTGAGTGACAGAACAATTAATGTTGTCAGCAGAGAAAATAGTCAGTGAACCAACTGAAGGCCAATGTGTTTATTTTCCCACTCAGAGTTGTAGTCTTCCCAGGTGGAGACTCTGAAAACATTCCTGCTAGAGCTGACATGGTTTTTACTTCAGTGAGGGCTCGGTCTACCCTGAGCAGGAAATTAATCCGAACATTTAAGAGAAAGCAACACAAGCTGCACAGAGTGCATGGGAAACAGAGCTATGTCACTGTCTCCACACAGAAAAAAAAAAAATCTCTTTTTGAGAACATTAATTTGTCCAAGCTGACCACATGTAAATGATAAAGCAGGGTAGTGGCTGTAAGGTTAGAAAAGCTTCATAAGGCAACGTGAAGACTCATAAGTGGCATCATATGACCCTTTAATTAAATTACAAAATGAACTTGGAGTTATTACACTAACTAAAAATCCTCCCTTGATTTTCTTTAGTTTCCAAATGTTGCTATATAAACTACATATTACAAGTAACAACAGTGAGTGTCCTCTTGGTTTATGAAATGTACCTTTTGTATTGAAAACTAATGTAAAAATCTTCATAAAATCGGTTCAGCTAATAAAGACAGTTCTCTTTCTGCACTGAACACACTATTTCTTAAGGTGTTTCTACTAGATGACATCACGGATGGCATCAGAAAAAACACAAGGTACTTCAAAGAGAAGTTTCAACCTTCTTTTTAATGCCTTTCATTGGGATACTACAGTAGTAGTGAATGCTCTGTGGTGTGGTGGCTTTATTTTTACAAGCTCAGTCAAATGCTGCAAGTTCCTCCTGTTGCTATCAATATCAGTAAGGATGAAGTCAGGGGGTTCTGAATGGAATTAATAGCTAAAAGGAGCTAGAAAGGCACCCAAGTATGAAGTTGTAAACTGTTAAACCTGAAAAACAGTGTAATTTTGTAATTACTTGTATATATTGTTTGTCAAGAGGACCCCATACAGCAATGGGGAAGGAGGATCTACAGAAGAAACCAAGGATTTCCACAAGCAAAACCTGCTTCCAGAGCCTGTATTTGGTGGAAATCTTGGACACTTAGTGGTGCTCCTAGGTAATCAGCCATCCTCTTTGAGCACGTGAAGATATATAGTCCTAGCTGGAGGAATTTTATCCACAGTACAGTAAAGCACAAGTACTTGAGCAGGACTTGAGCAGGCAGACAAAGGTGTCATCAGAAGCAACTGGTACACCTGTGCTCCAAACCAACAAACACACCATGCCAAAGCCATCCCTGCCCCCACCTCCCCCCAACCCCGTCCCCC
>JAYRBT010000093.1:46971639-46991091 GCA_036023395.1 Myiotriccus ornatus | reverse complement strand
GATTCTATGTTGGATTGTGGAGTGTGGTAAAAAGCCCAAGAACTGGTGTCATGTCCAGAACAAAACAAACAACTTGAACTGGAAGAAGCAAGTGACTTGAGAGACATCTAGGGTAGGGAGTGGAACAGAATTACAGGATCTCCTCTCCTGCACCTTCCAGTGTCCTTCACTGCTACAGCGCCTTAAGCCTTCCTCTTCTTGCTTAAAAGTAGCCAATGATTTTCAGATTTCCAGTACTTGGAAAGAGAGAGTCCACCAAGGGTTAAGTTGTATTGTTAGCATTCACATCCTGTTTGAAATGCAGTCAAACTCTCAGCAGGAGGTTTCTGTCACTCTGGTGCTTCTGTCACTTGTGACTGTCTCTTGTTGTCTTCTGCAACCCCACTTAAGATGCCCAGTTTTAATCTGGTGCCAGTCCTGACCTCGGCCATGTCTGTGGCAAGGCTTTTGAAGGGCCTAGCACTGCAGGTTATTGCCTCCTCCCGGCTTTGGCTGCCAGCACAGGGTAATGGAGGAGGCTCCTTTGCCTCTGCTCAGCGTCACAGCAGCAGTGTCTGTGACCAAAGTGGTTCTGGTCATGGTCTCTCTTGTGGGTCATTTGTATGCAGGCTGAGCCTGGTCCCTGGGGAAGTTAGTTTAGTGGGTAGGTGTTGGTGCGACCCAAGGCCATGTGAGGAGCTTCATAGTAGGCAAAGAGAATTCCAAATGGGGTACCCAGTAAAGGAAAAAGTATGTTGAGTTTAAGCCACTTTATAATAAGGAGCAGAGGCTTCTAGAGGACACCCAGGAACAATGATTTCCAAGTGTTCTAGCAGGCCAGAAGTGAAAGCATTTGATCTAGAGACCCACAGATCCCTGAGGGAAGGTAGAGAAGCGATGAGTACACCAGAAACCCAGAAATTCTGTCAAAGTATTTCCCATTCTGCCAAAGGATTTCCCATTCAACATTCTCATTCCCACTCTGAGCAACATGATGGGAAAAACTCCCAATGAAGTAAGTGGGAGCAAGACATCCACAAGACCTCTAAGTCCTGTCAAATGTCTAATGTTAAGACTCTCTTCCTCCTCATGCACTCCTGAAGCTGAAATTGTCTTTTTTACATCAGTATGGCACTGTCCTGCTGTCTCCCTCTCTGTCTCTGACACCAGTTGTGGTTGCCATCCAGCTGTGTTAATCCAGCTGTACCCCACAGTGCAGTACTGGGCAGTGGGAGTTTGCAGCGCAGTGCCACTGCTGTGGGTAAGCCTCTGAGCCAGGCACTGCCCTACACACTGCTCTGCTAAGCAGAACATCCAGCAGCTGCAGATCATGCCACAATTTACCTCGATGTGCCACATAGCACTCTGGGCTACCTCATCTCATCTTCTTGGAGGCAGGGTAGCACTGGAGAGGTCTGCTTTGGGAACCTGGGCTGTTTACCAATAAATAGCTCTGCAGAGATAAAGTGGAGTGCATCATCAGTAAAGAGGCGATAAATCATCTGTGCCAGGCTCTTAACTGGCATATGAACCCACTCTGCAGCTGTCTGAGATATGGATGTGTTACAAGCATAAGGCAGGGTTGTGCTTCTGTGCCCATGGAACTTTCTGCGGCATTCATCTCTTGTGCAAAAAATGTGCTCCAGAATCTGGTTTCATTTCTATTTCATACCTATCTAAACATTTTTACCCATGATGGGCTAAATTATTACAAGTGGTAACCAAGTGTAAATCTTTGTCATGCTGAGTTTACAGGAAGGCTGGGAAGGAATTCTGGAGGAGAGGAACAGTCTTATTCATCTGAACAGGTTATTAACTTCGAAGGTTTCAGTCTAAAAGCATAAAAGCCAATGCTATTAATGGTTTACTGCCTGATCACATTAGCAGGAGGCTGTAGTGAACATAGCCTGAAATCATCCTTTTCGTTGCTTAGAGAGCAGTCACGATGTTAGTTAGGCCCATCTCCTTATCTCAGCTTTTGACTTAATTTGTGGGCCTTCCAGTCAGTTAATACACTGTTTTCCTTTCCAGCATCCACTGAGCACAGGCAGATACCTTCTGAGACCAGACCACCAAAAGAGAGCCCACTTTCCTGCATGAAGCTGTGTTCTCTGTTAGTCGGGCAGGTGGTCAGCTGTACAGAAACTTCAGCAGCTGAACACTGATGTGTAAAAGATGCACTCAGGGCTAAGCTAGCCCTCTTTGGCTTTACGCTGGAGCAGAGGATGAGTGCTCACATCTTCAGGGTCAGAGAATGTGCGAATGGAGATGCTTTCCCTCGCTGCCTCTTGGTTGCTGCCCAGGTGCATACCTAACCAACCTGAGCATGGCAGCAGGAGATCAGGCATGCCAGGACAGGAATATGACTCTAACCTGTAAAGCAGAGGTTTCTCTAGAAATACTGCACTGACCCTGTCCTAAGTAGCTCTTGTATCTCCCCGGCAACATTTTTTGATGTTGCAGTGCAGTTCCTATGTTGAGACCTTCAGCAGTTTGATCTTCAAATGGAGCCTAATGGAGGAACTGACTGTTAGCTCATTCACAGTTTATGTTCCTAATATAATTCACCCCTCCCTATTTCACCAGTCTTGAGCTGCAAAGCTGCCATGGCATCTCTGACCTGCCTTCATAGTGCAACAAACTCCTGAATCTGTGCAGCGACACTTTAACACCTCCTTTGGCAGCAGGGGGAGAGGGGTCAGCAAAGGATAGAGGAGAGCAGGACAGAGCAAGACTGCACTCCGAAGGGATGCCGAGGGGGAAAAGGGGACTATTAAAGATTGAAGTGGTGCACCTTGAGCAGAGTCCATAGTGTACAGTAGGGTGGCAGAGGAAAGCAGTAGAGCCAGCAGCACATACGTAGCCAGGGTTTGTTTAATACTTTGCTTTCCATCCCAGCCACAGGTATAATTAAAAGCACAGTTTGGTCCTGGCTTCCTTTTGCTCATTCTGTTTTTCTAGACCTGTTACACAAGTTTCACATGCAAAGCATTTGAAATAACAAGGCACGAGAGCATGAAGGAGGCTCAGGCATACGAAGGGTTGCAGAAGCTTTCAGCTGAGCATTCCCCACTGCTGGGAAGCCCTGCATTATGGATTGGCCTGTGCTCTGTGTGAGGCCCTGAGCAGAAGCGGCTGTTGCAGACAGCTGGGGACTGGAATCAAGCTGCGATCGGCCTCCCTCTGTGCTTGCACTGCTGGAGACAGGAACAGCCTGCAAGGAGCAGGGTTTTCACAGGATGCTAGACCCGAGGAGCTGCTACATTTTAGGGGCTCTCTGTCTGTCATTTATATTGTGGGATTAGACCACGGTGGATAATCAACATACAGAAAAAAATTAGTCGTGCCATGACTTATCAAACACACATGCAGGAACAAGCATGAACTTCTCCAGACTTGAGGGTGGAGTGGATGCACTTGGGTAAAGAAGCACACAGGCACAAAGGAGCTGACTAATTCCAGTGTAAGATCCACATGCAGACAGGGCAGATCCACAGGTAGCAGAGCTGCTCAGAATCTGAGGCAATGATTTGCTTCCCCTGTTTTGTGGATCCACAAAGGCTGTGTACATCATTCAAGTGATGCTGATAACTACCACCACAGGAAAGCTACAGAGGTTCTTGCTACATGAGAAGCCGCTGGTGATAATGGCATGAGTGAAACCAAAAACAACCTCAGAGTTCCTTACCATCCTTCCTCCAGTATTCTCAACCAGCAGTGAAGACTGACTAAAATTCGTGGAAGGGAGCAGGTGAGAAAATGACTTGGGGTGCTGCCAAAGTCTGAACAAATTGACATTTTTTTCTTCTGCATCTGGCAATGACATGATTTCTTACCAGAAGAGCACAGTGTTTTGTTCCTCAGACAAACAACCATGGAGCCATTCCCAGTGGCTTGTATCAGCTGAGCTTAGGGCTGGTCAAATAATTTGCTTATCAGACACATTCACTCTTCTGCTTATTGAGTTCACTCCTGTTATGAACAGCATTACAGCAGGCTTTCTCTGGATCCTAGGATGCAGGAACTTGAGATCAAACAGGATGTTTTTTTGTTTGTTTCAGAAAAAGACTATATCAAAATTTATTACGTTGTGACTTTCTTTAATTTTTTCTCTTTTTCTCCAAGGAATGTTCCTGATGAGAGTAAATTTCAGATCTTGACATCAGGAGTTGCTCTTCCAGGAGTTGCATTGTAAATCAGAGTCAGCAACAGTGTTTCACTCTTTTGTCTATTAACAGCCATTGCACAGTCTGGTCCCATGCTGTACAGCAGATCCGGGAGTGTCTCATGGGCAGCACAGGTTAGGACAAAGCTTTTCAACAAGAGCAGAACCCACTCAAAAGAAACAAATTGTGTAAAAGCCAATGTGTTCTCGCTTCCTTGCCCACTCCCCCTCCCTTCAGCTTTCATGTCATTGGCTCAGTTAATTAAAATTGCAGTAATAGGGAGGCTGGATGGTTTAGCAGATTGGTAATGGGATATACAGCCTTTCACCTCTAGGTCAGTGGTTCGATTGCGGCCCAAGTTGGTAGTGACCAAAAGTTGTTAGCATCGAGTGGCTGCTCGCTGACCTCTGTGAGATGCGTGGGTGATTTCGGTGCTCTCCCTTGCAGGCAGGTGTCCACAAGGCGGGAACTGCTTCTATGGCTGGCACTAATTGGCACCCTTGTGGGCAACCCCAGCGGTGATTGGGGATGGCCTGGGCACAGAAGTGGCATCAGCTCTCTTTGTGGTGGTTCTGTTCCCTGGGCTGCTGCAGAGCTGCTCATCCTGCTTGTGCCTTGCTTTGGTCTCTCTGTGGCTAGAGACAGTGCTGCTGCCCAGGCTGCCTAGGGATTACTTCTGTCCAGCAGCAGAGTGAGTGTAACTTGAGCAAACATTCAATTGGTTTGAAGCAAGCAGACTGTGAAGAGTGGATGGCATTTGCTACTCACTTTTTACTAAGGGCAAGCAATCTGTGGCAGTACATTTACTTTCCTACTTATCAGAAAAGGCAACTGTGTTAGCATGAGGTAGAAGATGGGGTAACATGAATGACAGGTAAAAGCAAGGCAGCTACAAGCCAGCAACCAAAACAGCTATCATGATGCATGATTTGCTTTAGAGAGGGCTCAAGGATCTGCAAAGACAGAGCTGGCCTGGGCAGCCCATACTGAAGTAGAACACACACAAAGATTTACAAGCTATTGCCATTCAGAATTCCACAGCCCCTGGGGAGGAACGGGGAACCAGGGAGGTCCCCAGTGCCAACCTCAGTTCTCTCAGTTTTCTGACCAAACTGTTATCATCTAATTAATCCCTCATTTAACATGTTGGCATGGCCCAGGCTTCAGTGGGTATGTGTCAGCAGAGCTGCTTCAGGCCCATTACTCCAACTGGCCTTTCCTCTCAATATTGGTGACTCTTGTAGAAGTCAGGAAAAATGCCATTCATGTTTCTATTTGTCATAGTTGCAGCATGACAGTTAAGAGAGGGAGAAGAAGAGCAGTGACTTCCCTCAGCATAGTAATTGAGTTCCTTGCTCTCTGGCCATTTCAATCCCCACAATTCACTTACAGAAGGCTCTTTTAACAGATACAGCATGCAAGATCACACAGGAAATACAGAATGGGATGAATCTTCTGAGTCTTCTTGCTCCTCAGTTCTCCAGGAAGGGCCTTCTCTAATGACGCTGGGAGTCCTGCGAACCTGTTGTTTCAACATGCAACCACAAACCTTTGGTAATTTGGTAGTGGTTTAGTTGTAGCCGTGCCAGCAGAACCATTTCTGGTCCTGACCATATGCTCAGAGGCGACCTTACACAGCAGCATCTGCCAAGCAGTTTTCTGAGAAGGCAATACTTTAGGCTTCCTGTGATCTGCCAGTGCCCTGCCAAGGCAACAAATTTGCTTAGGAATTTGGCTCTCTCTCCTCAAGCACACATGTTGTCACTTCCAAACAAGTGTATATGTTTCCTTTTAATGTTCTTGCTCAGCTCCTTGGGGTCAGCGCAGAGTCTGAGTCTACCCTTTCCTTCCCTGCAGGTTTTAGGGCCCCAGCTCAGACTGCTGTCTCTTCGATTCTACAAATAATGCCATCTGCTGTCATGTTTTATAGTTCTTCCACTGGTCCGTTATCTTTCAAAAGATGATCCAACACAGTGGGTTGCCTGACAGAGTCTGTGTCCTTCTACTGCCTCACCTGTGAGTCTGTGTCCTAAAGCAATCCCAGTCCTGTGAGCTTGCCAGACAACTGGTAGACCCTAGGCCACCAGCATAGTTGCTATAACAGCAGTAGGAAGTGGCATGTACCTGCGAACTCTCATTCCAACTGGTGATTGCCCCTGGTTCATGTTTCTGTAGGGCTGGGGTTTTTCCTCATGAGGTATGCATGATCTCACCTCGAACCTTTAAATATAATGCCTCATTGTCACCTTTTCATTGCAAAAATTCAGTTTTTACTTCACTTTCATCCCTGACTGTCATACTGAAGTATTTTTTAACTGTCATTATTTTGCTTTTGTAGTTTCATCCTTTTCCTTGTGGTTTCAAGACAAGTGTTTCTCCATCATTTGAAACCCTGAACGCTGACTGCAACCCATACCTTTCCTTTGCTGACATATCTCAGTGGAGGGTTTGCAAATCAATGGACATTTGCCATTCCTATGCCAGCTGGCACATCAGTGACATTGTTCCTTGTTTAGCATGAGTTTTCTGCTCCCTTTTCATTTCTGTAAAATGTTTTCTTCCATATTTAGCTTTGAGGTTGATTGTCTTTTGTTGCAATTCAGCTATTTGTGCTCCTTGACATGAAATCATTGCCTCTTTGAATTTTGGGTTGATGTCTTTGAAAAGTCTTTCAAAGACCTCCCTGTTGGTGAGCTCCAAAACTATTTGCTTTCATGACAGACTCATATTCCAGATTCAAAAGCAGAACTTTTTGATTTGAGGCCAAAGAAACACTGATTCATTTTTTTTTTTCTTTCTTGAGACCTTGCTTGAAAAAATATATTACACAAGAAACAGCCCCAATACTTTCTTTACAGGTCTTTTCCCCTTGGTCTAGCTTGCTTTCAGTGCAATCACAGAGTTCTTAAAAAGTTTCATTTTCTAGGCTCTGGGATCAACTTGGCTTGTAGTGATTACAGGGCTGAAGAATCTTAAAACACTTAAAATACACAGGCTGAAATACACACACACAGAGTGCTGAAGGAAGATATTTTCTGTTTAAAGAAGTCCTGAATTTGAACTATTATTCATCAGTACAGAGCTTCAGCTTTCTATGAGGACTGGTGGTACACGGAAGGCTCTCCATGCAATTTTCTCTACAGCCAGCATGTTAGTGCTGTAGTGGTTATGCAGCCAAGATAACCATGTTGAGATCCCTTTTGCTTCCCTTCAGAGATCAGTCATATGCTACTAAGCTCCAATTTTATTATTAATCCTTCAACCCACATATGATGTACATTGCTGAAAAAAAACCTGTACAGTGTACACATTGCTTAAAAGAGTCTATGTATGATGTGCATTGCTAAAAAACAATGGAGTGAATGGCCAAAATTAGGTGGAGTTCACAAATTGGTGGACTAAGAAACATTTCTTTATGAACATCTTTCAAAAATGAAAAACAAAATGTTCCAAAAGATGGTGTTACTGGGCTGAAAAAACACTAAACATTGAAAACCCCTAGAGGTTTCCAAACTTTTCAGGCCAACAGGTCATTATAACTCTTCAGTGATAAGGGAACCACTCTGCTTGCTTGTCTTCAAACTTTTACTTCAATATTTTTTCTCCAAAACTTTGCAGAATGCTGTACCCCTGTAGACAATACAACAGGTCCTTACTGTTTCTTGGTGATCCACAAATATCAGTGTAGGAATCACTGCTGTGTGCAAGTTAGACCAAAAATTGTAAAACTACAGGAAACCAGAAGAATCCCCTAGTGTCCTCCCTAGAAATTTGTCAAATAGAGAGGCAATACAGATGTATTTTGTCCCTTTTTCCTCATTTTTTAAAAATACATCTTACTTTCTGCTTACTTTGCCTAGCCTTCAGGTTCTACCACAAGCTCTGCAGTCAAGAGCTCTCTGGCACTGTACAGCACAGAGCAAAATGTGATGTTGGTTGATGAGTTCATCAGTAACAGAGAATGCTGTTTTTGTTACAGGCTGTTGCATTTATGCCAAACAAAGATTTGTGTTTGCTTGAACCCAGTGTTTTTGCATCCATACTCTATACTTCTCAAAGTTGGGTTCCCTACTGGAAGTTATGGAAGGTACCTGCTTAACACAGCCAGGCCAGTGGTTTTTCACAGTTTCTTCTATGCAATCCTAGGGAGGTGAAGAGAGGAAACCTGTACTTCATTTTCACAAATTTAAGGGACCTTATGGTAGTTTTACCTATTATACAGAAGTGTTTAGTGAGAGGTCAGTTAATGTAACTGTATCCCTCAGCCCAAAAAAATTCTAATATTTTGTTTCATGATAATTAGGAACATCATCCCAGGAAGCCACAATCTAGGTATTTCCACCTACCCAGTCTTATTTAGGGAGTACAAACGTGTTAAACATGACAGACTCCTTCAAAAAGAGAAAAATTGCACTATTCTATATTTTTGTAGTGATGCCTTTGAATTTTTAGGATTTTTAGTTTCTTGTAGATTTTAATGTAGCTGTATAGTCTGTCGCATTTTAGAAAAGCAGTTAACACTCACCAAACCCTATTACCCTATTTCATATCTGATTTTCTAAATTATTTAGGTTTGTTTAAGCTCCTTTCAAGCCAGGACTATAGTAAACATATTCTGTTTAAGAATATACACACCCCAGCCCTGAACAACAAGGTAACATCATAGTCAAAGCAACCTTCAAGCCCAGAAGCTTGGAGAAGCTCCAGAGACAGTACGTGCTGTGAAGAAGAGGAAGATGAGGAAGAAAAGGGTCTTGTGACCCCTGACTCAATTCCGGAGAGGAGTGCTAGGGGGCAGATCTGGGGGGAATCTGGGGAGCAGATAGTTCTGGGATTGGCTGGATAATACCATAAACTGTAGAACCACTGGACATGGAGCATTCACACGTATTCTTACTCCTTGCTCCAGAGGCCTTCATTAAAGAGCTGTTCTCTATCTTATCTATACTAAATTTGCCTGAAGTTTTTTCTGCTACTGATCTTTGGGCAACAGTAATCTGCAAGAGAACTTAATGCAATTATGACTTTTAGCATTCATTTTGAAGAAAAGGTATCTTATTAAAGAATCATGAGGAACAGAAAACTCAGTGCAAATCACCAAAGAGTTACATAATGAATGCAGGGAAGATCAAACATGTTATTACTGATATTACAAAGGTAATGAATGTGCAGAAGTGAAATTTCAGAAAGTCTTCTCAGGGTGTTTCGGTGGATCATGAAGAAACAAAACAGGATTCAGCCATTTTTAAATTTTTTTTTATTTAATTAGCCTTTAAACCAAAACATCCATAGTATGGAAATTGCCCAAATACTCCAAACTCATTTGAATCCAAAAGTATGGGATTTCCTGGTCCTGGTTCTATCTCACTGTGACATGCCTGCAACTGATTTATTTTGCCTCTGTACTACACTGTGAACTGGAGGGCAGACAGAATTTCCACTTTTGCGAAGACAGAGGAAAATTAAAAGCAAATATTTGTAAATCCAAATTTATTTAAAGTCATTCATACAGGTGGAAATCCTAATAACGCCACTAATACTCAGAAGGAAAAGGGTCAGCTAACATCCAATATAGGCAGTATACAATCAAGCTAGTGTTTCTGTAAAGAAAAATGCTATTTTAAGGATGTTTTCTGCCAACTGTGGTCACGCACAACAGAAGTGGTCACTTAGCTGAGTCTCCTGTTCTGCCTGAGCTACTCCTCTTTGTCCCTGACCCACTTACTCTTTCATCCAAGGCTTGAAATAAAAGTTAGCTGCAAACGTTTTCCATCAGTAAGACATGTCCAGCAAAACATTTTGTCATTTCCTACAGGCTGCTCTTTGCGTCCATGTGGGAGAACTGGAAAAGTTCTTTTGCACCCACAGTTGTACTGATGTTAACCAAAGGATAGCTTGTGCCACAGCTGAATCCATTGGGTAGCTCAGTGCCCACTCTCTGCTACAGCTCCCCTTCCCAGCAGCATCAGTGCAGCTCTGCTAATCAGTAAAAACTTACCATTCTCCTTTGACTACACTGAGATTCTTGGTGCCAAAATATACTTTCATGAATCCTAGAATTCCAGTAACTCCACTGGTGTAGCAAAATTGCACTGTAGAGAATGAGAGCAGAGCCTGACCTCTGGCCAAGATATCATACTGGGGTAGAAGACAACTGGGGAGTTTGGAGCGTCGTGTTACTCAGAGGCCAAGCTGAAAGCTGAGACAGACAAAGTACTGACAGCGATTTCTAAATTTCAGCTTTTCAAATAAACACAGACACCTGCAAAACAACACAAAGTCTATAAATATTACTAATAACTTCTCAGCAAGTTACATTAGTAAGATTTTAGATGTATTAAGAGAAAAGATGGAATAATAATCATGATTTTTTGCAGGAAACAAAGCATATAACAGGATGGATACATTATTCCCCGAAAGAGGCACCATTCACCTTTTTCTGCTCCTTTTTTTTTCAAAATAGGAAGAAAATTAAATATCAAAAGCCCTGAGATCAAACAACATAATTTCTACAGTGGAAGTGGGGAAAAAAAAAAAAAAAAGCCTCTTTGTATGCATTGTTCCTTAACATGCTAAATGGAATTTGTGATATCTGGGAGAAAGAAATAATGCTGAGTTCATGACAGGTTTTGAATTTGGCTGCCCGATAAAAGGCAACATGTACAAATATTTGGTATTTTACATTTATTTCTTTAAATATTTACTTATATGTTAACTTCAAATACTAAGGAAGCATTTACAAAGAAATATTTGGGAGTGTAAAATCACTGTTAATAAAAAAAGTATTGTAATAAAAACTTTGTAAACAATTGTAGCTTACTTATTTCAAAACATTGTTCAATGAGTAAATAAACTTTCATTAAAAATGGAAGGAGAAAAGAAGTTGATTCATCCTTCTTGGGATGAACAGGTTGCAAGATACAGTTCTTAGAGATTCATTAAGTTAATCTGTTTTGCAGTTTATATTACTTATGATTTGCTGAGAGTAAATAAATTTTTCATCTTTAGAAAGTTGAGGTAATTTAATTTAATCCAGATGACCTGGATTTTCAGCAAATTAAAATCCACAGCAAATGCAGATTTAATTCTTGGAATCCAGTCCTGCCTAAATTTAAACACAGATTAGCATACCCCAGGCTTTATAGCAACATATATTGTGAACCTGATAGATACCTCTAATTTTAAAAAACAGTTTATCCCACCCTCATATCATATTGCCAAACCCTCTTTTCCCATTAGTAATGTGTATCTCATAAACTACTTTTTGAGTCTGAGTGGTACCACATAATTGCAAAATCAGGGTTGTGTATGCTGTCACTTAGTAAAAACACAGTTAAAATCTCGGGCAAATACACCTGTCTAGATCTATTGGGTCTGCTTGTTCGTATGTAACAATTGCGCTTTTAGTTTGCATGTGTTTTTATGCAAGCCCGTTTATGGAAGGTTAGTTACTGTAATTATTTTTCTGTTTTCAAAATGTGAGCAGCTGTGCTAGTCTTTGCAGTGGGTGCTCGTAAGCCTGGTGGGAGTGCTGCAGAAGGGACAAGTGAAGATCCGAGTTACCCATTTTATTATTCCCATCCAACAAACTGCTACACAGCAATCAGGTATGTGGGTGAGAAACAGGCAGAAGCACAGGACAAAGAAGCTTGTCTGAAGAACAGATGATGGATGCTAATTCCAATTCAAAATGAAACTGAAGCACAAATCATAATGTTGTTAAGCCTCTATTACATAAAAATGACTGTTAAGATGTTGCAGATCTTTGCTTCCAAATCTTTTCTATGCCTGATTTTTGGGATAAACCAGTTTGTATCAAAGAGGATTAGGATTGGCTTCTTTGGGGGAAAAATTAATTTTACGGAAGTAGTTTTATGAGTTCCTATGTCATTTCTGGCTGGGTTTGTTTAGCAGAGTCACAAGAGAAGGTGAATGCCATTAGCAATCCAAATCTGAAGTTATTTTATTAGCAGGACAGTAATAAAAGGCAACCAAGACAGCCTCATTAGACCACTGAAGCACATCACTATAGTTTTAGTCTTAGTTCCTTTTTACACTTATTAAAATTGAGCACTCATAGAAAATGTTGCCAGATCATGATAGACCTACCTCCAACTGGATATCTGGTTTGACTTAAAGAGTTAAATAATGATCCTCTGCCATATGTTGAATATAACTTCAGGTTTTTAGCAAAATATGTCTTACATTAAGCTTACAGTACGTCACAGCACCCTTGAGTTGTTTCTCTGAAGAGAAACAGTATTGCTTCTGCTCGCCAGTTGAGAGGACTTTCCCTTCAGGCTAAGTGAGACAACAAATTAAGGGTGGGCCCTTCAGTGTGGTCTTTTGCAAATGGAAGGTACTGCACTGTCTAACCCGTGAGGTTTCTGACTAAGGAGGTGTAATAAGATTAGACAAAAAACAGTTGGAAGTGCTGAATTCAGTCACACAAATGCAGCAGCAGACTGTTCCACTCCAACAGGGAAAGGGGAGTCTGAGCATATCCTGAAATGTGCACATCAAAGAAGAGTAAAAGTTAACATGTATATACATGAGTACATCACACATGGCAAATAAAATAGCCATGAAAATACATCTATAATAATTATATTGCTAGTGAGTACTACTTGGAATTCGAATTTTTTTTATATATATAACAATATCCTAAAACCTCAATGTACTGCCACAGTTTCTTAAGAAGCCATCGTTAAGAAGCCATAGGCAACTTTGGAAAAGCATGTGAATTCCTCTACTGGTTGTAATGGTTCCAAAGGAAAGATCACTTGCATGTTTCACGTTATTTTCTGTATTGGGAAAACCAACTAACAACTTTTATTACTCCAAATAGCATAATGTAAATTTCCTATACATTTCTGGAACTCATCATGCTGTTGCATATTTCTAACATGATATGAAGGTATAATTACCTAAAAGTGATTGTTTTAATTAATTCAAATACATCTTCTGATAGTTGTAGTTAGCTGAATGATCTCTCTCTAGTGATTCCACGTGGCTGAAGTGAAACCCAGTGTCAAGAAAAAGTCAGATCAAGTGCAAGCTTCCTCTCTCTGTCATCCAAAAACAGCTCCTCTCAAGACTTCAGTTTGTTTTAAAGAGAAATTTATGGATCACCCTCTACCCTCTTTCTGCATACAAACATGAACATCGTTGTAATCTGGAGCCCTACTGCTACCCAACAACAAGCTGCAGCTGTAATCAAGGGCACTGTGATTGAGCAGAGGAGTCTATGGGAAGCCTAAAAGAACCACTGAGCAGAGGAGATGGGTCTAGAAGATGACAAGGTGCATCTAAACATCAGGCAACATCAGAGGTCGCTGAGAGAGCACTAGAACAGATTCGTGGCATCCTGAGAAGTCTCACAATAGCTGTGACAGCACAGATAGATGAAATGTGTCTGTGTCAATTAAAAACATATGTATATGTTATAGTGGCACTGGGGGTGAAGACTGAGTGAAGCTATTTTTTCTTGTATACATATTACTTTAAGAATAACTACCTCCATAATGCCTCCATACACTCTTCATTTTACATTGTAACATGAAAGGGAAACAGGCTTCTGCAGTTGTAAATTTTAATGGCAAAGTCATGGGGGACACAAAAGAGAAGCAAAAAAGCATTTTAAAGTATCATACTTCTGCTGAATCTGTACATTTAAAATCTATTCAGTAACCATAACAAAGATGTTTCAAACCTTTTTGTGGTTATCAGAGGACAACGGACACATTAGAGATGGAATACCATCTGCAATTGTGTTTCTGAGAGCATCTTGTTGCTTCAGGTTATCTGAGGATAACGGACAGATCAGCATGTGATTCTACATGAAGTGACACAAGATGCCCTCATCACTCTGCACAAAAAGCACAAAGAAACCAGGTTTTATTGTTTGATTGTTTGTTTTTAAAGTGAGTGAAAAAGTGATAGGCTCTAAAGATGACTCAGAAAACACATATCCTTGTATGAACACTTCCCGCTCTATTTCTCACCCTCCAGATCCTAACTGTTTCTCTACAGTGAACAGAAACAGGTAGCCTGTTTCAGGCAGCATAAATTTCTGGTAGAGAGAAGATGAGAATGGATTTTCACAACTTAAAGCTAAAATACTTTAAAAAAAAATAATTAGTTATTATTCCCAATTCAGAGAAAGGCATTCCTCTATTACAATTGCTTGAGATAGCATTATTAATCATTATTAATCATCATCACACCAATGTTACTAAGACATCATAATGCATCAAATTTGCTGTGCATCACAACTGTGCATTCCACTTTAAAGGCAAATCAAAGACAACATCCCTATCTTGGAGAGCTTAAAATCCTGTGAAGGGTGGGGCAGGTCCTTGCAAACAATTATTTCTATTATTTTCTGATTACAGAGTCATTTATCAGGCACTCTATATAGATCCTAGGACATACTTGGATACGAAGTGTGTGTTTTATTAGACCTTCACAATCTTTGAGACTTTCCTTCCTTTTTTTTTTTTTTTTTCGGTTCCTTAGAGGACCTAATGAGGTCCTCTAAGCAGGTCAGTGTAAGGAGAAGGGCATAATTCAGAGCTGGACACTTGTTCACCAGTCACACCTGGATTTTTTCCGGGTCAGTCAGTCCTTTAGGGGCAGGCAGATGGAAGACAAGAGAGAAATGATCCCTTTTTTTGGCTGTACCCAGAGACCAGGAGCAGGAATAAAGAAGAAGGACAGTGGAAATTCCACATAATATCCTATATTGCTCTGTGAAATATGTTGATGAAAGATACCAGCAGAGACAAAACATGTTACTGTGTATGAAGGTGAAAACATTTCATACTAGCGTCCAGAAGGATACACTTGTGAGAGCCACACTAACTTCAGGTCCTCTTTCATTTTAGGTTATTTGCTGTTGGGTGAAGACATTAATTAAAATTAAAAGTTCATAAAGACATTCTACCATAGTCCATCAAAAACAATACTACCTGAGAATATGAGTGCCGATATAACCAGAATATAAATTCATCATAATCTTATTGACATAATTTTTGAATGCCTTCAATATATACACCAAATCGGCATTTAGAAAATAGCAATAAAAAGAAACTATTATGATGTTGAACAGCTCCTTCGCTTTTTTTATGCCTGAGGCATTATGATAAGTACTTCCTTTGTAAACTACTGTGAGGTTATTTCCTACAGAGGAAAGCAGATACGTAAGTGTCATGTACTACTGTAATACTGTTCAGAAATGGACCGCTGCCTTTTGTTTCCCAGAGACGAGAATCATTACTGAAGGGTATGGTCCTATTTCTTGTTTTTTAAGAATGTGCAAATGTTTAGTTAGTCATTTTAGCTTGAACATTTGTCTCTGAGGAAGGTGAATGTGGGTAGCTTACAAAAACTGAGAGTCAGACACAAACAAAATTTACAAACCAGACCCCTTTATAGTTCATAAGCCTCTGGCTAGCTCTCACTTTCATGTAAAGGGTCAAGCATGATATAATTCATAACCTATGCTATAAATCTCACTAGACCACAAGAGGGAGCAGCTTCCAGAGGTGCAGGCAGACAGGGAGAGAGCAAAATACCTCCAATAACAAAAATAACCACACAACAGATGCTCTGTCTCAAAAAAGAACAAAGAAATAGTGGCACTCTCGCAACCAGCGGGTGGTATTTCAGATAACCAGCAGGCTCAGCCTTCATACTGAAGCAGACAGCAGGCAGATATTTGTTCTTCACAAATGACTCAGTTTATCAGATATTCCTGTGCTCATTTCCAAACCTTCTCCTGGGTTGATTTGAACACTTTCCTGTAGTGGGAGACAGAAGTTGCAGCTTTAACACCTCAAGTGGGCAAGTGTAGGGTCACGTCTCTGAAAAAGAAATACTTCTTCAGAGAACAATGACAAGTCAAAACAATGCTATAAAAAATAATTGACGTACAAAGACTCAGGCCATATTTCCAACCCATCTGCTTTATTTCAACACCTTCTACAGCACCTGTACTTCAAGGTTGGTTTTCTTCCTTTGTTTTAAAGAGAAACACCAGACACAAATACAGTTCCCCTCCCTGGCTTTCTCTAATCTTGGTGAATAAATCTGTTCACTTTAGCAAATTGCTGTGAGTTCAAGCCCATTGCGATGGGTCTCACCTTTAGCGGGAGCCATTAAGGAAGCTGGATTTTCTGCATGAGGTAAATCTGAGTGCCCAGGCAGACCACTGCCCCCCTCACTCTGCTGCACGATTACATGCCCAAGCAGCATTTCCGGGTCAGATAGGTAAAGGCACTATGTTGTGTGGTACCTTGAGAGCCACAGACACAACGGGTTGAGGCACATGTTGGTCCTTCCTCATATCATTGCTGGCTCAGACAGTTCTAATGGAATGGAGTTACAACACTGATTAGTCTTAATTTAGTTCATAATGTAGGTAGAATTTCTCTTATTTCTGAACTGTAACTTTCTTTATAACACATCAGAATACCAACAGAAACATTTTTTCCTTGAATAGTCACAAAGCACAGTGAAGACTCTGCAGGACATTGGTTTCTTAATAAATGTCACATCAGTGTATTTGCAAACTGTGGGACCATGTGTCAGACTGGTATCCCTGCCTGCCACGTGGCTGCAAGGCCTGATTTCACACTGGGTCACAGTCTCCGTGCTGTCCACATGCACCCCCATGTCAGTATGGGATGGGCACTACTTTTGCCTGTGGTCCCTGACTGCCCTGGTAAAAGGCACCTAAGTGGCAGAAGTACCCAGTAGATACTGGCATACTACCCTTAGCTGCAGTTCTTGCTACCACACTTGAAAGCAACACAAAAGCCTGGGCAGCCAAAAGTACACCGATTCAGCTGAAGGATTCAAGTTTGCATCAGGTATTGAATATAAGTGCAGCTTCTAAAGACTCAGTTATAATTTGTTGGAGCCCCTGTGAATCAGAGAGAGATGACAAAGATGTAACACTGAGGCTTATGGTCCCTTTGGGATCCTTATTCCCAAAGCAGCAATTCTCATTTCCTACACACAGCATAGGAAAGGTTTAGTATCTAAGACAGACACTCTCCTACTGGGAAATGCTGGGGACAGCAATGTCTGTGGTATGGAGGTGCATGACTCCCAGCTACATGCAGTTGCAGTTCTCAGCTACAGCCCCTCTTCTGGAAGTGGACAGCTAGGTTTCATTGTTACAGTATTTCAAAGAGGAAGGTTTTTTCCTGTGCCCTGTCCAATTCACAACCAGATTTAACTCCGTGGTCCTGAGAGCAAGAGCTTACTTGAAGAAAAAGACACGATCTTTTGAACTGTTTATTGGTTTGATTCAGGTCTCCCATTCCTCAGGCTATCCCCAAATGAGCCTTTCTTCTCTTTAAGCTATATAAATCCCTTCATATAAATAATTAAGTGTTCACTGAGACAGACAGGGGAATGGGAAATGTGAGGGAGTGATTCTCCAGCCTGCTAGTTAGCATGCTCATCTGGAAAGTGGGTAAGTCAAGTCCAGAACATTGCTGCAATGACTAGTTAATTATTCATACAGAACAGCTTCAATGGGATTGATGTGGTGCACTTATACAACAGATTGGCAGTGGATCTATTCTCCTGGGATGTGGGAGAGCTTAGTTCAATGCCCACTCCAAATCAAGGTGAGGGAAGTTTTGAGAATGGCCTGCTACTTTGCAAGTTAGTGCCAACAATTTGGCATGCATGCAGGTAATTCTGGTAACCTCCAAATTCTCCTCCCCTTGGTACAACTGCTGCCCTGCCATGAAAACACATGTGTTGAGGGTAAGATTCCTTTGCTGCATAAAAGTATTTTGTACATCAAACAAATAATCTATATGTTCTTTACAGCAGTGGGGAAAAAAGATCAAGGACATTTTCTGAATGCAATTCATCTCACTAATCTAAAATCAGGGAAATAACTTTTTCTCCAGAGGTTTTAGTTGACTATAAAGGAATCTAGATGCCCAGTTTGGGTGCAGGTGTCTGTCTGAGAGGCATCCAAAGTCAGCTGAGAGGAGACCCACTCAGGTTTCCATGATGTACCTTGCATCTTGCTGCAGGCAGGTATGCATCAGTCAGAGTGTCCTGACACTGGAGTGTCCTGACATGAAGCACTAAAGAAGCAGCAGAACCTCCCCTGGGCCATGAGAGCCCCAGGCCTCACTAAGTGGCACATGCTCTCCTTGCAGAACTCTCTGCATTAGTCATCTAAAATTGCTGCTTCCTCTTTGCTGCCTTATTTGGCTTTCTAGCCGTGCTTGAAGTACACACCACAATAGCTGCCACTTTTCACGGGGCTTAAACATAGAACTCTAAAACACTGTCAGCCTGCAGTATAACTTAGCAGTGATTTGGTTTTGATCAGCTTACAAGTTCTAAACACTGGGAGATCCTAATTTATATGGCACTGTCAGTTAATGAAAGGGCATAGTTTCTCCTTGGTGCTGTACTAAAAATGCCAGTAGAATCAATGAGTGATAGTGCGCACATCCCACTGACATAAATAGGGATCTGATTCACTCAGTATGATTGTCACAGCCTCTCAGTGAGACTAGCTCAATGCCCTCCAGATGGGGAAGCCACAAGAGAGTAGAATGAAATTTTTTTTTTTTTTAGGTTGTTTTCAAATTAATCAAGTAATAAAGTTACATGACTCTGTAGGCTGCATCATGTCTTTAAATGAGATATTAGAATGTCATTATCACCTCACAGCAGATGTGGCAAGGGGTTCTTCCTCACAGTAAAATTTCCTAGGGAAGCACGCTAGGGAGAATGTTTTGGCAGCAAGTCCCTGCACACTAATGCTATCCAAATGTGGAGGTACTGCAGGGGAAGAAACAGTGAAAATTCTTGAGTCTCACCAGTGGTGATATGGGTGTAGCACCTAGATCAGAAAGCACAATAAGCTTTGGGTTGGTGCTGTGTCAGACCTCCAAGAGACAGTGCACACAGAGCTGGAGACACTAATGGAAAGGGGTTAGAAAGGTTGCTTTGACACATAAAAAGACACTTAGGAAGCACTCAAGTGCAAGAAAATAATGCAGTAAACCCACATTCCCGTTGCTGCAAAGTTTGTCTGAGCTTTGAGTAATTGAATACCAACTTATACATCAAAAATATGTCCATGTCCAGTGGTCAGTGTGCATAGTGTCTCATAGTTCAGGCCACGGAATGGCTGCACAGTGGCTATGAAGGCTGTATGCTCTGCAGCAGAGGTTAAAGCTCCATTATGATGCTTCTCTGACCAAAGTCTAAGAGATGGGCCTCTATTTTCACAGGCTGCACGTGAATATCTCATTCTCTGCTT
>JAYRBT010000093.1:46955480-46969091 GCA_036023395.1 Myiotriccus ornatus | reverse complement strand
GGGTTTTGTCCGGAAATCTACTTGGACAAAACCATTCACAGCCCCAGGGATGGGCTGGTGGGCAAAACCACGACACCGCTGATCATTAACACTTATCCAACTGAGTCCACCTTCAATTACAGGACAGTATCAGCCTGGTAGCTGTATTCTTCCTGATTCTTAGCACTTTCCACTATCTGAGAAGTTCATCTGCACATCTGCCAAGCTTTAGCAGAAACACAACTCTCTGGTCTCATTTCATTTTTATTGTCAGTGGATGTAATAAAAAACATAGCATTTCTCTTGGGTACTTACTACTTTTCCAAAGTATTTAAGATTTTTTTGGATCTCCTGTTAGTCTAGCTCTAAAGACAGTGTCAAAAATCATCTTTTGCCATATGTTCTATGTTCAGTGTGGCGCCCTGATTAACTGTCCTTCCTTTATCTATTTTGCACTGTTTTCCATGCTTGCCTGAAAAAAGTTAATTTTTCAAAAATAAGCCATGTATACACATTGCACCAGAGAATGAAGTATTGCTCACAGCCATGCCTGAAGTCATTCAGTCAGCCACAGCAAAGAAGTTGAGCAGTGAAATTTATTTCACTTCTGGCGCCACACTAAGAGACACTCAAAATACATTTGCATGAAATAACATCAGCTTTAATGGATGTACTAAGTTAGGAGCAATTCTGCATATGTTAGCAGAGGTTGTCATTTATGATAATGAATAATATGCACACAGAGAGCCTAAACCAACGCAGATATCTGGGACTCAGAAGACTACTGTTTCTTCCTTGGTTATGAGTGAGAGATTTTTGGCTGCTTGATCAGATTATTAAAACACATAGAGATCAAACAGAAAAACACGACAATCTGGCAAGACAAATAAATAACTGTGCCCCCTCTGAAGGCAATATATTACTGCAGGATTTCAGATTTGCTCAAACCAATGCTAATTTTCAGCAAATGTTAATTTTGAGGTGATCACATCTCCCTTACAATACCAGTGATTTTAAAGCCAATTTCTCTGTCTGTTCACCACTGCTTACCTACTGCACTTTCTGACCAGTTTCAGACCATTTAACTAGTTTGCTCAGGAAAAACCTCATGTGCACACCAAGTATTAAAATATTCTCTCCTGCAATGTGGACGAGTCTCAGAAGTGTCTGCCCAGCCACATTACCTCGTCTACCATACGCCCAATCTACCACCGAGACATTGCCATGTCCTGGGACAGCAAAAAGTCACTTGTCACAATGTTTGGTAGGAGCCTGTGCTTACAGTGTGCTTAGAATGTGTCTGCCAGAATATGATGAGGACACAGCAGAATTTGGGAATGTTTCATGTTTTTTCCAGGTTCAGATAAAACCAGGCATAGACAACAAAACACAAAGCTAAGTAAGAAAAGAAGCATTGTCTTTGCCTTCAAGATCTGTCTTCTCTTCATCTTCACCAACAAAAGTCGCCTGGATTTATATTGGGTTACTATGAATAAAATAACATTTTCTACTGTATGCGTGATTTTGAAACAAATGCATCATTGTTTCCTATGGTAGACAACATTAGCAACAAGCCAAGATGGAGATCCCTGGCACGTTCCCAGAGCCCTGCCAATGTCATGTGTCCACTTGCATACACACACACCCCCTAGAGACCACCTAAACTCAGCCTGGTGGTAAACAATAGCAGGAGATACACCCACTCCATAGGCATGATTGCATCTTTCAATGCAAAGTACATTAGCAGTGATTCAATCTTCAAACACACAAATTATTGACTTCTGCCAGTTCAGAGCTGTGAGTGTGACTGAGGCGTGGGAAACAGCACAGAGTCTTGGGACTGGCAAAACAGCAGCCATCTTAAAAGTAATTGCATAATTTTCTTAGAGTCTAAATTATGTGAAAGAAATGTCAGCCTGAAAACTAAAACATTCAAAAATTGTCAAATTTAGTATTCTTATGATTGCTTGTTACAATTCAGCCATTAACTCCATGACTGACACCTTTTTCCACAGTCAAACCTGATTCTGAGGAATATTTTGATGAAGAGAGCAGAAAATCTGACCACAGTGCCCAAGACCTACATCTCAGAAAGGTAATAAAATTATAAGAGTATTATTCATCTATTACTAGAATGTTAGTCTATTATTGCAGTATTACTCACCTATTATTAGCCTACTCCTAGAAATGCTGAAGTAGGGTGCCAATGTTGCTTAGGAGGCACTGGAAAACAGAAATTGGTTTACTTCCTATTTTCTATGATCTCCATTCAGTACAAGCAGGCCTGCATTTGTTTTTCACTGAACCTTTCTCCTCAGAAATTTCTTCAGGTGTTGCAATGACACTCTAAAATTTTATGTGGAGAATTTAGCAAGCCTTTAATGCACATGGGAACTGAATGGAATACGAGTCCTATGCAGCCAGTTATCACAACTAAAAACATTTCTGATTAAAAGGGATTAATGCTCTGATGATACTGAAAAATCAGGGCTCCACTATCAATACTGGTTGAGTATATGGGCAATTAGAATTGGAGGTTTGGTTCAGCATCAGTCCAAAAAAATACCAAAAGAGTGCAAAGAGATGGAAGTGATCTGAAGCACTCATGGTTAGGCAGAACAAATTGTCTTCATTACAGATTTCTCTAAAACTACAAAACACAAAGAAAAATACAGAATCAAATGGACCTTGCATGGGCAAAACTCTCATTTGCTTCAGCAACTGCCTCTTAATATAAACCATTTCCACACATGGACCGCTGTCTCTACATCAATGTTTTTAATACCTTGTCATTTGCACTCGTGTTCCTTAAGGCAAACCTCTGTTTTTGGTTACACAAATGGAAATGCAGTAGCTTTTCTCCGTAGTAATATTAGCATAGTGGTAAATGATACAAAAAACGTGAGAAATATAATTTTCACTAATAATGTAAGTTTCTGAATATACTAACTGGATTCTGTATGGACAGCTTCCAGTGAGAAAAACATACTATGTCAGAATGAATTTCTGTTGGATTAAAGTATGTTTAGGATTTGTTTTCTTTTTTGACATTGCATTTCGGAAAATGTGCAAGCAGTGTTTTGGTAACTAAGGCTACTTATTCCTAATGTAGAGTAAGCTGTGCCAGTCAACCAGTTTCTTGTTAATAAAGCCTGTTTTTGTCATGACAGCTGATATGTACAATAATAGTAGAAGAGCCTGTTAGTGGTTTAAATTGCATCCAGTACCTCATTGTCAGTGAAACAGCTTCATCACTACTCTTCTCTGCTCACTTATGGCCAGCCTAGGTCTTCAGCAACGCTTGCCCAGCACACACTGCTGATCACCAAGATACTACCAGTGGCCAACTCTAGGGAATTCACTGGAACATTTCTGGAACACTTTCCTCATACAGAACAGTGAGCTATCTCCCTGTCTCTGCAATCTGCTACATCAATGCAGTGCTAAACTATAAGAAAAAATATTTAATAGGCCTATACTGATAATCCAATAGAACCTATTTCAATAACCAGATTATGAACAACATTCATAACTGTCTATCATGGAAGAAGTATGCCAGATTACCGACCTTATGATTAATCAGAAAATGAGAGGGATTAGGAAAAAGTCCCGAAAAGTCCTAGGTTTTCCTGGATTTAGGACAAAGTCAGATTTTCTGACCGTGATGATCAATGCAACATATGTAAAACTAGCTTAACTTTTTTTAATTATCCCTGTTTATTCTCCCAGTTCTAAACAGTTTTACGAAGTAAAAAAGAAAGGTGGAAGGACTATTATCCCTCTCTTCAGGGTGAAGTAAAGTTCACTGTCCATGATTCCTGCAAATATTTCCAGTTAATGCAATCAGTGATACAGAGACTGATAGATATATTTGATTCTGGAAATGAAAGAGTGAAACATATAATTAGGTGCCTCAGATAACAGTTTCAGCAGATGGGTAGGAGAGCAATGCTTCTAATGGTCCTTATTTTTGACCCAAGGGAGGTAGTCAATTGCTTTTGCTGACTGCATGAGGTATTGAGGACATCTGGGAGATGAGTCCTTGATAAATGTGTTTATGCAGTTTGTCAAACAAGCACATTTGTGAGCAATGCTTTTGTGATCATTACCAGAAAAGAGTCACAAAGTTCACTAATTGCTGTAAGCCACCTCTCATGTTCCGCCAAAGACACACAAGTGTTCGAAATATTCCTTTAATTCTCAGATAAATGATGTACACCATCTCCTGTGACAACATCCAGAGATTTAGCTGTCACCTTCTTCCTTCCTATTCTCCATGTTCTTTTCCTCTCCTCCCTTTGTTCACTCATGCTATCATTATTCATAGGATCCCCTGTAATTTCAGAGATGCATTTTGAAAGTTCCTTACTTTTTATTACTTGTCTTAAAGGTTTTACAGGGTCCAAACAACATTTAATGCCAGTCAGCACTCAGAATTATCTTTGACTTTACGAACTGTAGTAAAACTCGGAATTGTGTTTCCACAGATATTAGAAAAAAACTGATATTTTGAATTCCCTGAGAATCAGAAATGTAAAAAAGCTTAAACTAAAACTGTTTCTGAAAATGCATTTTCTGTTTAATTTCAAAATAATTTTTGATTCAAAATTATTTTGTAACTGTCCTATCAGTTACTTTATTTACCTTTAACTCATGCTTATTGTATCATTACCGAATGATAATAAAAATAGTATTTTAAATTTTGTTTTTAAATGTACTAAAGGCAGCTGCTACATAATATTGACTGAACCATTTTATCTCTAGATCAAAGTCTCTCCAGTTCATGCAGTAATAGTAAATTTTGACACTGATATTTTGATATATAGAGCAAGAAGATAAGCATCCAATGCGATAAGAGGAGAAACAGCTGGTTTCAATATCTCTGAATACTTATTTCTAGGACACCAAAAACTAACACAGCAACATTAACACAGCAACATCTATAGATTGAGTGTGTTTGTAATACTTTCTAGGCTTTCATACACACCACATCATCACTGCAGCTGATCATAAATGACTTCAGGTTCAACAATTATTTCAGACTGTATGTTCCAACTGCATTTAAGATGCTGACATCTGCTAATGTAAATCTAATAGAATTGAGATAAAAGAGAAAAATTTATCATATGAATTATTTTTGAGATTATTAATGCAGTTAGCTATATATCAGAGTTCCTTTGTCATGCTTCTACAAATTCATTTGTTGGAAACTTAAATCAGAGACAGAAAGATTTTAATAGAAGTAATGCAATTGTGTGAATCATTTTTTCCTGTCTATCATGAAAAAATTTGCTTTCCTTTCCTCTAGATCAAGTCACACTGACTTTTAAGCCTTGAAACATTATTATCCATGCATCTGTGCACTTCTTTCTGAACCATGGACTATTAGAAAGAGAGAAAGTGTTCTCTCACCTAAAGGTAAACAAAACACAGCTGTGGGGAGTTGAAGCTGCATGGACACCAGGGGCCCACCAAAGTCGCTCTGTCACTCCCCTTCTCAGCTGGACAGGAGAGAGAGAATATAACAAAAGGCTCATGAGTAAAGGTAAGGACAGGGAGAGATCACTCACCAATTACTGTCACAGGCAAAACAGGCTCAGCTTGGGGAAATTCATTTATTACCAATTAAATTGGAGCCGGATAATGAAAAATAAAACCAAATCTTAAAAAACCTTCCCCTACCCCTCCCTTCCTCCTGGCCTCAGTTTCAGTCCCAAATTATCTCCTCCTCCTCCTCCCCAGCAGTGCAGAGGGACAGGAAATGGGGACTGTGGTCAGTTCAACACACCTTATCTCTGCCACTCCTTTCTCTGCAGGAGGAGGGCACCTCCCACTCTTCCACTGCTCCAGCATGGATCTCTTCCATGGAGTGCAGTGCTTCAGGATCAGACTGCTCTATTACGGGTCCCCCTTGGGGTCACAAGTGCTGCCAGCAAATCTGGAAAAACAGAACAAAACAAAACAAAACAAACAAACAACAAAAAAAAAGCAGAGTGTGGTCTCTTCTTCTCTCTCCTGTGGACACAGTTCCTTTCAGGAGCCTGCTCCAGCATTGGCTTACCATGGGGTGACAGGTCCTTCGAGGACATCCACCTCCGCTGCTGTGGGGTCCTGCACAGTCTGCAGGTGGATTTCTGCTCCACTGTGGTCCTCCATGGGCTGCAGAAAGACAGCCTGTTCCACTATGGTCTTCACCACGGGATGCAGGGGGATCTCAGCTCTGGCACCTCCAGCATCTCCTTCCCCTCTTATCTCATTAGCCTCAGTTTTCTCTCAGATACTGTCACTCTTCACTGGCTGCAGTTTGATCCTGCGGAGTAACTTTCTTCCCTTTTTAAATACGTTATCCCAGAGATGCTATCAACATTGCTGATGGACTCAGCCTTGGCCAGCGGTGGATCCATCTTGGAGCCATCTGGCACTGGCTCTGTTGATTTTGACAGTGTTCTGTTGGTCCTCTTCTTCTGGTCTTCTCGGTGGTGAGTGTTCCAGTCTTGTCAAAGTGATGTTTGCAGTCTGGATCCATCAAGGGAAGCCCAGGGTGATGAGGAAAGTCCCCGAAACACAGAGCCCATAGGGGTTTTATTTTGCTTAGGCTACGTGGAAATACCGTGGTACCTCCCATGGGGAGTTTTACACTGGATCATGTAACACTGGACATTTCACAGGACATTTCATGTCACAGGACATTTCAGGAGTCTTTGACATCTTCTAAGATGTTACAGCTGCCTACTACATCAGTGTAGTTGAGTCAGTTATGGTCCATTATGACCTGTCAGCAGCGGTGAATGCCTTCAGTCTTTGTGTAAATGTTCTGATGCTTCCCAGAAGGAAGTTATCTCAGCTAAGTGATTTGTGCAAGGACAAAGAAACACCATCCCTCCTCGCAGGATTTGCCTCCCTCCTCATCTTGGCCAACACTCAGCCTGTAGCCTGAGGTGGGAGCTGTGTGCGCTCTCAGCACAGGGGTGGTTACTTTGCAGGTTGTCAGCTCGCACCTCAATTGTCTGAGGAATCAGCACTCCAGTCTCTCACACTTGTGCATACATTCTTTTCCTGGGATAACTGGACAATAGTACCACCTTTATCTTATCTCAGGTCCAGCTGCAGTCCAAATTCCCATTAGTAGGCATATTAGGGGAGGGGTGGGCTTTGCTGAGCAGTTGCTTCTTTGCATAGTTACCAATAATGGAAAGAAGTCCTCCAATGATGTTATTATGTTTAAGCCATTAACTATTTCAGTCTCACACACAACAGGGGCCTTCTTCTTGGGTTTTAATTAACCTAAATCTGCGAGTTTTAATTGTATTCAGTGTTTCAAGTGAAAGTATCTCAGTTGTTTATTCATTAAAAAGTATTATTAATTGAAAAGATTTGCCCAAACTCAACTGTAGTAAAGCATGTCATATGTTATGGCTTCAGCTAGGAGTTGCAAAGGCAAATTAAGGTATTTTTCCCTCTAGCACATTCTACAGCATATTTATTCTAATCAGGGGGTTGTCACTTGGCTCCAAGACTGGTCACAAGCAGAGGTGAAACTGTGCTGGCACTGTCAAGTAGCACAGAGTATATGCGTTTCCTTTCCGCTACTTGCTGTTGGATTTCGATTATATGCTATCCTTTCAGATTCAGAGGAAACCACCAGGTTAATTTGCCAAGCATATCATTCACCCCTTGCTTTTCTGCATGGACCTCAGATTGCCACTTTTATGTCAAAGCCTCCCAAGCTCTGAACGTTAGGCCAGTGTGAGCACTATCTCATATGACATAAGCTGTATGCCAGAGTCTTCAGGGACTGAGAAATGACAGGCGTGTATCACACACTTCTGAAAAGAAGGAAACAGCACCTGAGGTACGGCAAAGGCTAGCTGAGGTTCCACTGCTCTACTAGAAAACACGGCTGGGCTGCATATGGAGCAACATCTCAAGGTGAACTTGGTGTCTTTAGGATATTCAGCGTTTGTCTGGAAGTTCATGGGGTATTTGGCCACAGCCAGCCACAAATCATGAGGCACAGGAGCTGCACTTGCTGCTTACAAATTGCTCAGTTTGTGAGTCACAGATATATTTCCTTGCTAACACAACTAGCTGCCTAAGATTGAGAACTTCAGCTCCACTTGCTGTCATTCAGCCAAATACTTACTCAACACTTGCTGCATCTGCTTTCTCAAGTCATTAATGCTTGAATGTCCCTTGCATTGCACTCTGCTCTCACTGTGTCCAGGAAATTTGCACAGGTGTATTTTGAGGATGGGGGATGAGAGGAGAGCAAGGTGTACTACCAAAAAAACCATAAGAACAGAAATGAAATGTCATAATTCAGAAAAATGGTTCAATAAATATCACATAATTTAAAAACAAGCAAACAAGCAAATAAAACCAAAACCAACCCAAAAATCACAACAACCACAAAAAAAAGGACCTAACAAAAAACAAAAGGAAAATGTTTCCCATGGTCCTGGTGTTTTTAGACTGAAAATGTTTGTCATCTCCACAACTTCTGAAAAGCAAAACGCTGTTTATCCCTGTGAATCACTGAACAGGCTAGAATGAACCTCTAAACAAGCTAAGGCCATGAAGGTGACAAACTATTCAAAACTTCAAATAAAGGTAGGATTCCTTTAAATAAATCCTTTAAACACATGTCCCTGATCACTTCCATCTCCATTTGTGTATGGCCATTAGAGACAGTACGTTTGAAACTGAAAGGAAGGCTCTGAGTTGATAAGAATTCTGCAGTTGAATGTACAGGAGTGTCTGGGGGATCTGCATAGGCAAGCTATGGTATTGCATTTGGCCTAAAACTCAGGGTTTGGGAAAGATCCATTGCTTTGTGCTGGGAAACGAGCATATCATTAGAGTGTGCAATGGGAAGAGATTTTTTATTTATGAACTATGTATTTAGTTATTTAAAAATCAGTACTATTTAACTCAGAACAAGACTTGAATAATAAGTGAAAGAACTGGTAAAAATAATAATGCAAATAATATAATGGGTTTACTTACCTATATGTAAGGGGCATTAAATAAAATATTCTGTACTAAGATTCTTTTCTGATATGGCTATAGAAAACACAATAGCAAAAGTGAGCTATTCCAAGCTTTTCCTCAGTAAAGAATACCTGATTTTGTATGTAATACTCTGCATCTTAGAAAGGTAACGTGCTGACAGTGTGTCAGAATGAACTAAGTACCTAACACCATGTCAGCAAAGGGTCTCTTAATCACCGAGGGATGTATGAGCCCACTGTTGTGCATCTTAACTTGCTTTTGTATTTTTTAATTTCATTAAACTCTACTGGTTAACATTTCTTTCCCTTTGTGCATTTGCATATAATTATTCTTGGTAGTTTCTTCTCTGCAGTTTTTGGCACCTACTACAGGCTGGAATATTTTTTTCTGTTGGTTCCAGAAGCCATAAAGAATGATTCTTAAGTGTTTGCAGATTTCCTTGGGTCAATTTTTTTTTTCCAAATCCTGCTACATTATGTCAAGACGTGCAGAAATACAATTATCTTATCTAGGTAAATTTTTGCTAAATAAGGAATAACACTTATCTTTTAGTTAAAAACCCCACCTTATTATTATAAAAGAAATGAAAGTTGAAAACAGGGATTCACTTTCAGCTAAAAATGACTTAATGTTTGGCAACTAGATTTCAGCTAAAAAAATTGCTCTCTCCCTCTCTCTTTCTGCAATACCATATATTAAGTACACGCAGTGTAAAAGGTAACTATTCCCACTATTTTTCATCTTTTGATGGTAATAAGTGTTGAAAACAATTGGAGACCAACGGAAATATTCACAGGAAAGTAGCGTGTAGAAAAATAAGGGCTGTGGGATTTGGCCCACACAGTACTTCCACATAAGGTTTCCCCTTTGTTCCTGCTGAGCAACAACTGAAGTCTAATTCTACATAGCCTAGTTACTGTTTTGAAGAATGAAGGATTTGTTGCCTATGACAAAGAGTAATGCAGTAGAGGGGACTGTACTATATAGTTATTTGTATGTGATTAGATGGCAAATCTGTATGAGTAGAGAAAATAGTTATAGCAACCCTCTTTCAGGGTTGGTTAGTCAGCCTATGTGATCAGCAGAGATTCTGCGATGTGTGGAGTTTTTCTGGGAAATATCTGAATAGGAAATATTAATACAACCTTCTTGCTCCAGGGAACAAGGACTCTTTTGCTGAGTCCAGAGAGTGAGAGCTGAGACACTGGAAGTCCTGATACGAATGGGATGGAGAAGTATAAATGGGAAAGTTGTTTATTTTTATGTCACAAATTTGGTCAGAGGCTGTTGGAGCCAAAACTCTTCCAGCATGTCAAGACTATGGAAGCTACTGAATCAAAATAGCTTCCTGATCCCAAGAACCCCAAAAGCCATGTTATTGTGTCATATACTGTTGGTCTTTCTCCTTTGGTGAAAGAGACTACGTCTGCCTGGGATGTTAGTCCGACCATGACTGAGAGTTGGTGTGCTGCAGCTGCTGGTAAAGACATTGCTGATATACCACATTACCACTGTGGGTTTGTTGGATCCAAATGCTGCTTCTCATTGAGTATATAAATTTTAAAGACTTTGATGCTGAAACCAGACCTTTAACTTTATGAATTGGACACACACTATTTTAGGTGGCAAAATTTTTAACAATTTGGGATTTGCAGGCATTTTTGAAGCAGCAATGAAACAGCCTTAGCCTCAGATGTCTCTTCAGAGTTGCCAAGTTTTTATGAAGCTACTCTATTCCATCTATTCTACTAGGGATTTCTGTTCTGCTGCAGGTTTCTTTCATCCTGTGTAAGCTGTAAAATCCACATTGCAGTTGCTTCCTTCTATGGAGGATATAAACTCTGCAAGCACATTCTTCCCGACGAGCTTCATAATAGTTTAGTGATGATTTAGGCACTTCACCAAAGAAGAAGAAATCCTGTGCAATATATGTTCTCTGAGACACTGCATAGCCCATGAACTCTCTAGCATCCCATGGCAGAACACTCCAACAACCAAAGCAAGTAAGCCTATTATTATTACTATTCTTCCCAGAATCTTCACAATAGTCATAGGCCCAGTCAACAGTAAGAAATGAATATGCCAAAATGTGCATTTTGTAATTCCAGTCGTTGTTGAGATACTGTTTGGCAAGAGCAAACAAACAAACAAAACCTTACCAATTTTCAACTTAAGGACCTGTTTTCCAATTACTATCAAGACTTTCACTGAAAAATCTGCTGGCAAGAAATTTAAAAGATGATACTTAATGATAGTTAAAAGATACAAGCTGAATGGAAACCGAACAACTTGGATTTTTGTGGCAATTTAATGTCACTTTAAAAGTAAAGTTTACTGTTCTGGTACTTGTACTGCCCATTCTATTGCACAGGCAATTGCAGTTTAATCACACCATCTTAACAACTACAGCTTATGTTTCTAAATGAAGGGAAAAAAAAAAGATTGCATCTTTGTGTTCTGGCAAACATTTATAGACATTAAAAGGGGCTGAGTTCGAAGTCATGGAGGTTTCAGTAAACTACTTTGGCTAGAGCTTGGATCAGAAGTTGAGAAGAAAAGGTGTACCAGTATCCAGCAGAGCACTCTAAAACCAAAAACGTTCCCTTGCATGGAAATATTTTAAACACAGAACTTCAAGTACATGGAATGTTATTGGAGGGAAAAAGCAAATGTAACGAAACATCAATTTTGAAAACCGACAGCCAGGTAGTGTGACTAGCAGCATGCAGCACACACTTTCCGTAGCTCTGAACATGGGCCTCCTCCTTCAGCTGGAGCATCAGCCGAGGTACATAGCTGTAATGCCTTCGCAGTTGTGGTCTGGATTTACAGCAACTCAGCTCCTGACCACACTGATCTCTTCCCTCCAAGAAAGTTTCCAGCTGTTTTACTGATCAAGCTGTTTGTCTGTCTTCATATTGCTGCTACTTACTCTGCCTCTTCATTACCACTGCAGATTGTCACGTTGGAGAAGGTAATATTTTACTGTCAGCAGCACTCCTAAAATTCTTTTATTCATATCTTTCTGGTCATGGATACCAATGTCTTCTTTCCCTTAATATCCAACTGGCATGTCATTTTAGTAACACTGTCCGAAAGTTCTACATAATAAATAAGCAAGATATGGCTCATCCAAATATCTCTCCTTGTCATGCAGCAGATACCGATGCAGATTTAAACATTTCTCTTTCTACAGCTCAGCAGCTTTCTGCAGTAGGTACCATAGTCTTCTCAGCATTTCTCTTGAAGTAGATTGTCTTTCTGATGGAAAATACTTATTTCCTCCTCTACTTCATCAAAGATTTTCTTCTGTTAGGCCTTAGTCTTCCACAAGTAAAGTAAGAACCACATGCATCACCCCAGAACTGTCTCTGAACAAACAAACGCACATCCATTTATAAAATCCAGTATGCAGCAGTGAACAGAGATTCCCTAAGTCGTAAGAGTGGTGGAAGCAGACAGCTTCCTCTTTTGCATGCAGGCTTTTTCAAAGTCCTCATTCTGGAGACAGTGGAAGGGAAAGTATTCAACAAAATGTCACCCAGATTTCATAAATATGGAGAGTCTTCACCAAGTTGCTTAATTCTATAGTCCAGGACACAGACTTTGGTGGAGAAAAAGCAAACTTGAAGAATAAGCATTTCCTCTTAAAAAAGATCTCATCGACATTTCTCTCTTCTTAAATATTACCTACACCCACATATACTTGTGGCTGAAAGATCCTCGCTTTTCTGTCGATTTCTTATTTCCTAATTCTTTTTCACACATGTAAGACAGTGAATTATTGAGGAAATAACATGGAAGCATGAGTCCTTGGAATGCTATTGCAACCTCACAAAAACAAGGAGCAGACATATGACAGGAGAGTGCCGCAGAAAAGGATTAATCTTGCACTGGTCTGTTTATGGAATTATCCTCTGTGGAATTAAGAAAATTTTCCTCTGCCTTCCTCGTAGTTCTCCGGCTGATGTTGCTCATCATCCTTTTGCGCATGTGTGTATGTACCTCCGAGGGGATTTTCTGTTTTCCTTCTCCCACCCTTGCCGGTACAATTACCAACACAGAGTACCGGGGAATGAAGAAGGAGGGAGAACTCTAAGGGGCCTACTAGCAACTCAATAGGGCTTTGATTTAACAACTCCGAGTCCTTTGAAAACATTTTGCCAAGAAAAGCTTGCCATCAACACGTATAATCTCTTATCAGGGGCCATTGAAAGCCTGGGCTCCGAGGTTAATTCTTCCATCGCAATGAGTTTCAATCAGTTCAAAACTCACATCGAGATGAAAGCTACGAAGCCTTCTCGCCCGGTTTGTCCCGCAAAACCCACTGAGATCAACCGACTGGGGAGGATTAGGGCATGCTCATCTGCTGGCTCTCCAGCAGGACGGGCAGGCTCAAAAGAAAAACAATAATTAGGGATAATTGCTTGTGTCCAAACACAGGCATTAAAGCCCCTTTCCCCTTTGGTACTTTGTGAGCTGGAATGAAAAAGACACCCCCTGTTTTGACAGCTGGGCAGGCGAACAGAGCTGGTGACAGATGAAGCGAGACGTCCCCGGGCACCCGCGGCGCGGCGGGGCGGGCCCGGGCGGGCCGGGGCCGAGGCGAAGGGGCGGCCC
>JAYRBT010000093.1:46937855-46954367 GCA_036023395.1 Myiotriccus ornatus | reverse complement strand
ATCACATCCTTAAAAAAAAAAAAAAAAAAAAAAAAAAAAAGTGAAATTTCTTCCTTGTAAAATCCCAAACACATGGAAGCTGATTGACTTCAGAATACATCGAGGAACCGCGTGGATAAAAGGGTTTTTAATTCCCAATCTTATTTTACAATATTTTGACGAACTTACAAACGACAACGGATTTCGTTTATCCTGGATTTTACACATTCACAGGAGCTAATCTAAGTCTGTCTGCGTAGACAGACTGTCTATACTTTACAAAGAAAAAAAATTATGTCATATATAAAAGTGTTAAGGATATATAAAATTACAGTCTGTTTCCATAGCTCCAAAACAAGTCAGCATCTAAGTTGCCCACATCCGTGCTCACATTTCTCCAGAGCTCAGGCAGGCGCAGCACCAGGCTGGGCTGGCTGCCTCTGCCCTGCCTTTCCTATGCCATCCACGCCTGCGACACCACAATCCCACGCAAAAGTTAGGATAGCAAACTCTGGAGGGAAATACGATTTCTCACACACGGGCAGTGCCAGCAAGAGCATCCTCGAGGTTATTTTTTATTGTTGCTCTTTTACCTCAGTTGCACAAAAATAATGAGTGAAAGTTTGAATGGAGAAACATTAAAATAAGTACATTAGAACATAAAACGCAAGCCCGGTCCCACGGGGACAGATGGAGTGCGTCTCTGTACTTTCTTGAGGCAGCTGCGGGTATCTCTGGACGGGCAAATGGAACAATTATTAAACCCAACAATAATTAGTTTTAAAGTATCTCTGAATTATTTTAACGCACGAGACACCTCTTTGAGATTCCCGGAGGTCCCCATATTATTTATATGCGGTAGTGAGTGGGTGTGTAGCTTGTGGTTTCTTTTTTTCTTTCTCCTAAGGGTAAAATCTTGACAGCTCTTTCTCACGAGAATTTCGGGTCATTTTTATGGAGAAAAATTGACACCTTATCGGCGGTATTTCCTAGCCCGTATGCCCACTGCAGCCTCACTGGCATGGCATAAGAAAAACCTATTCTGCTCGATCCTTAACCTGCCTCCCAGATCAAAAGCTACACGGCAAAATCACTTTTTTTTTTTCTTCCTCACTTTCACTTCCTCTGATTAGACAAGTTTTGACAAGCTGAAGAGCCCTGATAGAGTCCTATCCTGACCGCCGGGACTCGAAGAAGTCTACCCAAATCTTCTATTACGGCAACCCTCAGTTGCTGTTCTACTGTGTTCTCTGCTTCTGGATCAATATATTTTGTTGGTAGTCTTTGCAATATTCGTGGTCGTGATTATAATGGTAACAATCGCCGGTGACTGGCTAGACCCCGTAGCTCGTTCTGAAAAGGTACTAGAAAACATATGCATAGGTATGAAAAGACTAGGAGCAAAAAATGCCCTAGGCTACGTTTCTCCAGATATTCCTGGGCAACCTTCCTACCTAGTGCAGAATCAAATCCCAAATAAGAAACGTTGAACTTCAGTGTAGATGGTAATCCGAAGTTTGAATGAGAGGCATAAGAGACATCTCGGTCTACTACAAACCAGTATCCAAGCACGAATAAGAGGACACCACGGGTTTGTTCCTTCAGCTTCTCTTTTTCTAAGAAGCTCTAGAGTAAAAGAGTGAGAAATTAAAAGTGAGGAGGAAATACCACGTAAGCTGGAATTGGGATCTGCCTTGTGCAGGCGTACCTCCGACCTTGGGAATATTGTAAGTATAGATAGGGAGGAAAGTGGCCTTTAAAACGAAATTTGAAAGGGTACTTTTACATTTCCTTTTAAAACGAGGTCACTTATTCTTTGACTACCACTGCGTGACAGCCTGCCGCGGCCGGCCGCTTGTACCCATCTGATTATTAATATGCGGATCAAACCTGTAGGCTATATGCTGCATCAGTGCCTGAGGATTTCATTCTAAATGCTACACTTTGAGGTTTACTTTTCTATTTGTTTAGTCCAACTTATTCCAAGTAGATTTCTTTCAAATTAAGGAAGAAACGCCGACAGCTGTAAGAATTGTCGTGTCAAGTTTTAGGTGGAAAAGGGAATTTGACAATGCGGCTGTCGAATGTTTTTCTACTAAAGAGTGCAGTTTCCAGAGTTATATACCTTGTACTACAGTTCATAAACTTGATTTATGATGGAACAGAATTGCTGGGTTTTACTGCTCTGGCCCTCCCAGCTGGTAAGAATTTTACTGCAACATGTAGGATTTACAGTGGGCGAAAACAGTATTATATCGTAAGTTTCCCCTGTATACGTGATCCCAATCAACAGGTAACGGAAAACTCTCTCCCGTAAAAACACACACTTAGTTAAAACAGAATTTTCGCGGTCAAATGGCGCAGAGGGAGATTGCCTGTCTCGCCTCTCTCTGATCTGCCCAGTGCCGCACGACGAGCAGAAGAGTCCTGGCGATGCCTTTCAAGGAGCAGGGAAAGCTCACACCGAGGACGCGTCTCCCCCGGCTCGGGGGCTGCCGCCGGGCAGTAGGTGGGAGCCGCAGCAGTGCCGGCGGGCGGCGGGAAGCCGAGGTGGCAGTCGCGCTCTCCGATCACGGTGCTCGCGAGCGGCCGGCGGCGGTCGAGGAGACGGTGCGGGCGATGAATTTCCAGGAACAAATCTTTTCCCGAGCATCCGCTGTTGTCGCAGTGCGATCGCATGGACGCAAATCGGGGTAGGGGGTGGAATTTGTGACAGCTGGATATGCTAACATTTGTGCCTGAAACAAGTTGTCGATGTAGCCACGTAACCAACCTGGCGTGTTTTAATACATCGAGGTAGGCAATATGCACTATTCGGTGTAAATCCCCATCTCTCGGTTCGGTCCCTTCATGAGATCAGCCCGGCGCAACTATACTGTGAAGGACGACCGTGCAGTTACCACAGCGTTAAAGTGTTATTATTGACAAAAGGCTGAGAAATCAGAACGCCGCCCCTCCGCAGACCCTTCGCAATCCCCCACTCTCCCGAGGGACGCACGGAGCTCTCTGCGGTCGCTCCCCCACCGAGCCCCTCGCATCTTCCACGCCGGCGTTACCGGGGCTCCGTCAGCCCTGCGGGGGCACCGGTGACGGCGGCTGCCGGGGAAGGGATCCCCCAACCCAGCGCTCTCCGCCTCACCCCCCGGCGAGCAGTCCGGCTTTCCCCCGCCTCGCCCCGGACTCGAACGGCGGATGCTGAATGGGATCTCGCTGCTGCGGGGCTTCGGCTGTGTCCGCTCTGGGGACAACGGGCTTGTGAGGGGACCCGCAGGAGCCCCTGTGGGCACACCACTGCTTTTTGTTCTCCTCCGACCCTCTTCTTTCTGCCCACTCACTGCTCTGCGGCCCTATCCTTAAACGTGAGGCGTCTTACCGAGGCGCTTGGCAGAGGACTACCTCTCAACAGAAAAAAAGGTGTTTCAAGCCTGTATGGGGTGGCCCAGAAGAGCGGCTTTTCCTTTTTCTACCCAGGAGGGGCCGGGGCCGTGCGGTGGGAGCGGGAGCCTCCGGTACAGCCCTGCTCGCTCGCCGGCGCCGAGCACCACGAAGCGACACCCGGGGGCATTTTTGTGGGTGATTTGTACAAACCCGTGGAAAGGTCGAGAGAGGGAGGGAGGGAGAGAGAGGAAGGACGGAAATGGTGAACATTTGTGACAGTGCAAAACCCGTGATGGTGAGGTAGAGCTTGGCTTTGGAAGTACGGAACCGTACCTCGCCAAGGTGATAATTAGAAAAATACCCCTGCAAGCTACAGTTTCTATACGTTTAGCTTTTTTTTTTTTAATTTATTTTTAATTTTAAATTCCCTTCCCCATTCTCTCCCCACCTCACTTTACCCCTCTCCTCCTCCTCCCCTCGATACAGTACTAGTTCATGTGAGCTTTCGACAGCTGGACTCGTCAGAGTTTCCATCCCTCATCCAGAAACCCACTAATCTGAGTTGCTTTTGCTGTGGCTATTTACAGGCAATTATAGGATAGGCATACGTTACCGAAAAGCAGGAATGAATGCAGTCTTTAGTCCTCTTTCATGCTTTTAATTAAATGGTTCTCTCTATTCGTGGACACTTAAACACTTTTTTTTTTTTTTCCTTGCCCCCAAAGCCCTTTGCTTAAAAAAATTCTGCCATACCGTACGTTTTAAAGACTTTTTTTTTTTTCTCCTACGGTCCTCTCTGGGCTAAATGAAAGGTGATGGTTTCACTTTAGACCATTCTTACGCTGATAAAAAGACCCAAATAATGATTAATGATCGTGTTTCACTGCAGGGCGTCCCTAGGAAGGAGAGGTTTTGCTCACTGCCGGCCGCAAGCTAAGCTTCCCCTCCATGCCTCAACCCTCTGGGTGGGTGCTTGGGGACCGTGGGAGTATCACAGGGGCAGAAGGTGCTGTGGAAATAAAAGGTGGTCGCTAGTTTTTTGTTGTTATTGTTATTATTATTAAGCAATAAGAGAACAAATTCTAGTTTCAACGGTTTTGTGGGATTTACATATTCCCACAGACTCGGTACTTTAATTGTTGCTCCTCTTGCTGTAGAGATATAGTCTTGACACAGCTGAGTTGTGAAGTCAAGAAACCAGCAAGAGACAGTCACAGGTAGGACCGTCTCCTTCAATGAGAAATAATAACTGAACACATTGTAAACACAGAATTATAGTCTCAGCAACAGTTTAACTCAGGCTCACTAGGGCTTTTAGCATACAGATGCTATTCGTAAAAATTCCTCTGCAATAAAATGGTTCATTCTCCTCTGAGGTCTCTATATACACTATTTCACGATTTTCTGTGGTGTACATTCTTTGTTTGGAATTCATAAAATCAACAAAAGTGGATTTAAAAACTTTGGAGTAGTGCCTTGTTGAGAGTAAGTGTCGTTTTCTCAGGATATCTGCTATTAAATAACATCGTTCTTCTCTCCTCCAGATGCACTGTTCGGGGAACAGGATATCAGGCAACTACTCCTTGTTTGCAGAGACATGGGCAAAGGGAGAACCCTGCTTGATAGCACTACTGAGAGTGAACAGGACATTGAGAAAACTTAATGCTGCAAATGTGTTTGTATAGTTGGTTTTGGTTTGGTTTGTTTTGGTGTTGTGTTTGTTTTTTTAAGTCCGAATCTCAGTAACTATCCCCTTCCATCCTATTTCTCCACACCTCAGTTTTTGCTCTTTCTCAGCCCAGCCTACCTCTCCCTTCTCTAGACCCAAAGTTCCTTTTCTCTTAAACTTTTCAAACCATGACCTTCTTTTCCCCACACACCTTTAGGACTCTCTCTATCATTCCTGAGAGATGCCTGTTATTAGGAGATATCCCTCCAGGGTGGTGCATTCAGCCTGGACTGCAGCCTGTATGTCTCCAGTTTGACATACTGAGAATTCAAGGAGCACACCGGATGAAGGTCCAGATCAAAAGGAGTCAATCTAAATGACGCTGAAGTTTGAACTGTATAGTTTCTCTCTTCTTTCTAAAATACTTGAACTGTATAGTTTTTTTCTTCTTTCTAAAATACTGAAGGCAGCATTTCATTAATTGCAGTAAGATAGGATAGTTCTATTAATGCAAGTGGTATACCCGAACTTGTAGCAATTACAGATCTGTATCATAGTCAAATGTCAACCTAACAGAGGCAGACACAGAAGAAAGCCTGTTATGGGGGTGGAGAGAAAGGGAAAAGAGCTAGAGCTGGGAGGTTTTTTCAAATCTAAAAACAGAGGCAGATCTGATTCCATTTGAGGCTTGTGCCATTTCTTATTTTATCCTTGTGGTTCACCCATTCCTTGCTAAACAATAATAGACATTCCTCCATAATTTGATATTTAGCTATTAAAACAATTCAACATGTTTTATATATAAGTTAACCAAAGTCCCACCTTAAAACAACCGCTGATGTGTAACAAGCCCAAGTCCATAGTGGGACAATTTCTCTGCTGCTTTGAAACCCTGGTGTGGTGTGTGTGCCCACATAACATGGGGCAATTCCTGGGCTGTTTGCAGACAGTCCGCGCAGATCTGGGCCTTTCCCTTTGTTAGACACTTGCCATGTGATCCGTATAGAGGACTGGAAAGGGCAGCCTTGTAACAACATTATTTCAGGAGGATAATAAGTAGCCATCATAAATTCCTTTTTTAATAGTTTATTGCCGGTTGTAGTCTATTGACAGTGCCTGTTTTACAGCATGGAGGAAAACAGTTCCTTGTTGGCACTAGTCACTAAAACTGTTTGATAGCTCTGGCCCTTTTTAGTGCCTTCAGAGAAAACCTAGTGGCTCATGAAATGAATCATAAATAGCTGAGTTGAAGTTGAACAAAAGACGGAAAGAGGGAGGAAAAACGTCTTGCACTTACTGAAATATGTTTATTTTGGACAATAATCTATTAACCAGTTCAACAAAGATACTTTAAAGCTCAATCCTGCTGTTTTAGCTGGAAGAAAAAAAATCAGTTTCATGAGGATTGTGTCTTGGGTCTTTATGAGGAGACTGTTTGGGAAAGATTGTTTTTCTTCTAGTTCAGAAGCAGTACATACAGAACTCTTATGTACTAGACTTCAACTTTTGGAAAGAGGAAGCAGTGAAATCTAATGCCTGGAGTTGTCTTGCCATCACTATCCTGTCCTGTAACACTGGACACTTTATGCAATCTCTTGAGTGGGATACAATTAAATATACATGTATTTAGAGATGGCTGAGAAAGAACTTAATGCCTACCGGCTTCCACAAAATCCCTGCTGCATAACATTACTAGATATTTACATTTACAGTACCTACTCTAAATTGTTTTACTCTAAACCCTAAGACCATCATTCTTACATAAGTCTGTTCAAAATCCAGAAATCTGGGTGTCCTGGTCAATACCAGGCTTCGCTGGATATGTAGGAGGACTTGCAGTCCCTAAGGGCACCACTGTACAATTTTGCTAAAGGTTACTATCTGGTCTTTCTCTTTCCCCCTTCCCTCCCCAAGGGCTGATGAATGCAATATGGATCCTAAGGCTCCACTTTCAGACTGAAATATTAATATATTAAATATTTTTGCCAGTTGTCTCCCTTTCCCATGTGACCTCTGTGAACATGGGAATTTTAAGCTCATCTAGAAGACACCAGGAAGATCTGGCTTAGGACATAATTTATTTTGGATGAAATACGCTGCCAGATGCCAGTTTGAAAGACAGGACTAAATGATGGAGCCCATTATATATATATCTGTATAACACTGTGACAGAAGTGAGACACCTGGGCTCAAGGTCCTTCTCAGTCTTAGGGGTTGAAAAATTTTGAATGAAATCTATGTTTCCTGTTTGTCATTAGAATATCTAAGTCATCAGCCTTCTTAAGCAGAGGAGCACTGCCAGTGGAAGGAAGTATAGCTCTGGATCCTTGGTTTTCAGGCATTCAGTTATGCTTCTGGTACCTGTTTCCTATTCTGCTAATACTTCTAATCTAGTGGTTTTGGTTTCAGTACTTCAGAAGAAAGTCACAGATCTCCCATGTCTTCCAGGAAATGAAGGCGTCCTTACTACTTCCAGAGAAAATGGTCTAAACCACATCTTACCCCGGTTCCACCCCCCTATATAGCTAATGGTAACATTTCCTTCACCTGAGATAACCCCATACTCTGTGTGGACAGTATGTTCCAAACAGGGTACTGGGCCATATTGCTTACGTAGGTGAAGACAGTTTTCTACAGATATATCCATCAAGTGCTTAAACAGCAGAAGGTCAGATGAGGTTTCATGTGCTCCCCTGTACCCAGCATTCCTTTTTAGCCCATTCTGCACAGCTCTGTGCTTCCATCTTGTAACTGCTAGGGCCACCTTCTTAGTTCTCCTCTTATGTGTGTGGGCACTGTAAAGGAAACCTGTACACTTTAGGCTGAATTATGGATTTCCATAATTCAGTCCAGACAGACTGGTGTTGCCCCTAGTTTGTGTCAGTGTTCATTTCTTATTGTGTCGCAGTCTCATGATTTTATGAGGCAAGAACCTGCTATTTTTTTCCCCAAGTAAGCTCACATTGCTATAGTTATCCTTGCATTGTTCACTTTAGGATTAGATTTCTCTTGAACCCTCCTTTTTAACACTCATCCTGAACATCACACATTTCAATCTATTTCTCCATCAAAAAACTTTGTGCCTATGATTTATGACTGGCACTGGTTCTCAGTTTTGTCCTAGGGTCAACACATAGCACTGGCCTTGTCTGATGATCTGAAATCTTGTCCCAGTAAATTATTCTCCATTCATGTTGTCTCTTGAGTGTAGGCATCGGCTGAGAAAGAACATCTTTGTTTTTGGTGCAGGGAGAGAGAGGCGCCTTTCTTTAAAAACTTCTGGTGAAGAGTCATGATGGCAGAAATTGCATACCCCCTGTGGTAGACTTCTCTGAGTGAATAGAGTCTGAATGTGTTGGAAACCTGAGGAGGTGTTAGGGAAGTCCAAACAGAAGTCAGTAATGAATATCAGATCACTCCTTCATTTCTGGCACTTATTCTATTCTATTCCCTGTAAGCTTTGAGTAAGACCTAAGGACATTAATAAATTAAATAAATGCTGCAGTAATCTTACCTGTTATTTGTCAACCATCTGAAACTGCAGATGAAAGACGTGACTGGTGCCAAAATGAGTATGCAATGCATACCTTGCCTGGTTTTGTTATGCCAAGAACAAGGCTCATATGCATGAATCACTGCACCCCATTGAAACTAACTGTGCAGCTGTTTGCATGCAACAGGCTGGAGGGTTAGGGCCACAAGCCCTGATTTGTACACAGTTACACACAGGTAACTTTGCACTGATGAATGGTTTCCTTTATTTTTATGACCTCTGAAGCAGAGAGAATTGTCTTCCTTATTTCATTTATGTTGTAAATGCAAAGTTGCTTGTTATCTTTCAGCACTTGCAGGATCCTGACCCACAGCAATAAATTAAACAAACAATTTATTATACTTCTCTGTTTCTTTTTAAGAATACCAGTCACCTGTGAGCATCTAGTGTAACAGCTCATGTTTTATTAGTGTGTTCTACCATTCTTTCACTTGGGTTTCAAAGCCCATTTGCTAGACAGAGCCAGAAAATCAATTTTTTCCCACTGTTGGGGGACACCTACAATTTGTAGAACTCTGCAGAAAAGTCTGTGCATGGAGAAGGAGTACAGTTTTTTGGTTGATTTTTGTTTGTTTATTTCATTGTTGTTATTGGGTTTGTTTTGTTTTTCCTGTGAGATACTTTGTATATTCTGTCATAACACTTCGTCTTTTCAGATTATTTATCTACCATTTTATTTGATATAAAGTCTTAAACCTTTTCTGTCCAGCTTTTCCTCCCGTCACTGGGACACAGTAGGGTGTGGAAATGCTGTGCAATACTGACACCTGCCAATATTTGTCTGAAGAGCACCAATCAACTTACAGTGTCTCCTCACAACCTGACTCTCCTGCAGGGAGGAAAATCCTCTTGACTTAATCAGTATTTTGAGAAGGCGGGCAGAAATGTTGGAGTCTTCTACTCTTCTCTCTAATTTTTTTTTTCTTCAACTGGGGAAAAGAAGTGTAGAGAAGTCTTCTAAACCAAAGAGAAATTTAGAATCATGGAAGCAAAATACATATGCACCCAATCATTTTAGTGATGTATCACTTTGCCTAATCATTAACTTAAAATGCCTTATAAGAATTAGTAATCCACAGTAAATCATTTAGTGAGAATGATTTAAATATACTTCTGACTAATGTAAAACAGTCTAGTTTCCACACTTGGTTAGCTGCCAAACATTGTTTAAGAAAAAGGGGGAGCTGTGATCCAAGTTGACATAAGTTATAGCAGATACAACACTCCAATATAGTGCTGGTTTGAAGTTTATTGGGTTTAAGAGATAGGAAGAAGACGACATACCATGAAGATTGCCAGGCCTATTTTGTGCCTTAATTAAGATTTTTTGCAGCTCTATGTTTTACTCTTCTCAAAGCCTCCTTGAAATGCCTCAGTGACTATCTTTTCTGCAATGATATTGGAAAAGTGAAAGTCCTGAAACAGGAAAAAGTTCTGGAATTGGAAAAAATCAGAAAGTGCTGGTTGATTTACTAACACAGTAGAATAATAAAGAGTCTCCTTCTATGGTAGATACACACATAGTTGCTCTTCTTAGTATTATGTTGGATGAGTTAATGTTTAAAAGACAGTTGAACCAAGCATGCTCTGTGCTGAAGTTCAGAAGGAAACAAGGAACAGCGATAGGAGACATGTCAACTGGATGCATTGTTGAGGAGGGCCAAGGGCCAAGGGCCAAGGCCAAGGGCCTTGGGTTTAAACAGCAATAATACGTGAAACACAGCAAGCACTGAGTGTGAGGGAGACATCTTCTGAATTCCCAAGTTTTTAAAATTAGATTTTTATTTGAAAATAAAGGAGAAACCAAGGATATATAAATCATGATTTTAATACAGACAACCCTGAGATTATCTCAGTTAAAGCATGGTGACAATAAAGTCAAGGTTGCAGGTTTGATCTCTGTATGGACCACTCGCTTAAGAGTTGGACTTGATGATCCCTGTGGATCCGTTCCAACTCAGAATATTCTGTGAACTCAGAATATTTTGTGAACTCAGAATGTTCTGTGAACAGTCATTTCAGTGAAGTGCTTCCTATTCACTATCTTATAACAGATACATTATTTCAGCTGTCACAATAAAAATCTTCTGGAAAATGAGACACTTATGGATTGGCTGGAATTTTATACCTTTTGTCTTTCCTTTGACTAAGATTGCATCAGCATCACAGTGGTGTAAGAAGCAGGGAGGAGGTCTGTTCCATAGCCACTGCAATGTGATGCAGCACAGTTGAAAATCAACTGTGACACTCTTATTAGTCCAGTTATAGTATTATGCATGAACTGTTTGAATATTTACTCAGCTTTACAGTTTGTTCAGCCCTCCATGCTACTCCAACTCCATGATTTTCAGTACCTGAGGCAACTAGCTCTAGCCTCACTGGTATTTGTGCCTCTTGTACTGCAGTCACAGATCCCAGCCACCTGGGCAGGGTACCTATGATTTCAGATCCCTTTGATGCACTGGAAAACATCTATCTCATGGTGCCTGACCGCAAATCACACTATTACAGTTTTGTTCTTGTGTGAAGTATGAGAGCACGTTCCCAGCAGAGGAATGATACAGAAAGCAGCTCATTCTACACAGTTGCTATGCAGTTCCTGCAGACATCCCTTTCACATCACCCTCTCCAACGCTTCTCTTAAAAAGACATCATGATCCATTGGGTATAACTCCCCTAAACATTGTGCAGAGAACAGCCTTTGCAAACTCAGGTGTTAATACACCTAATACACATCAATCGGTTTACAGAAAAGCAGATTTTAACAACATTGGGAACACTGCGTATAGGAGTATGTAAAGCAAGGCTGTTCCATTCCCCAGGATGTTAAAAAATACATTTTGTTCATATATTTTATAGCCCAAATGGTCACAAGTGACTACTGACTTCTGAATTAACATGTTTTGGAGTACCAAAATATAACACCTTAAAGCTATGTGGTTTTCAGAGTGTTATTGAGCATTTTCTGACAGTTTGGCTGCTTTTAGCAGGAGTACTCAAAAAGCAGATGCATCTAAAATTAGTGTTATGAGGCAGACAGCAAAGAGGGAAGGAGGCTGGTTAGTATTTGTTTGAGAGTAGGTGGTGTTGAACGGGTAGGAAGGTTTTGTGCAGCAGGAAACAAGATGTCCTGGCAATTAGAATAAAACTAGGATAAACAGTTTCAAGAGAACTATTTGACCTGTTTGGACCTACTTTCTCCTGCCACTGTCACTGATCAACATCTGTACACCTACGGGTAACTTACATTCTTCATGGTGCATCATCTGCTTATGTGGAGCTTTATCTCCCGTGCTTACAAGTCCGAAGCCCCCAGTAAGACCCGCTCAAGGTAAGGTTGGTTGTGGCTATGGCTGGAGTAGCAGAGCAGAGCCCTGGGGAAGAAGACACAAACATGAGTTCACCTGGAATATCAAACGTACTACTTGGACACAGGAATAGAGTATCAGGGCAGATCCAAAGGAGACAGTGGCAGAGGATAGCGAACCCTGCTTTTGTGGCATTTATGTGTCAGGTCAGACCCACTGGTGGATGTGAGCACTAGTGTCATTGAGTGGGGAAGTTAGTCACCATTTCTTCTGCTTTGGGCACTCTGCAGGTACCTGACCAGGAGCTGGAGGGTAAACATCCCTTGCAAAGCTCCTGACTCATGTACATCTTACAGTGTGAACTTGTCCAGTTTTGGTGCCATTGCCTCTCCTTCCTCTCTTCTACTCTGCACAGGTGATGATGCAGCAGAGCTTTACTTTGGCTAAGTTAAAACTGGCTAATGACATCTGATAGCACCTTGACAGTCAGGAATCGGGCATCACCTACAGTGATGTGACTGTAGACAGAGGGCGTCTGCTGGGCATGCCAGCTTTCCCTGCAGCAAAAGAGAAGGGGATCATGTCTTCTGCTCTGGAGTTCCAGCTCTCTCTAGGTGCCTAGGATTTAGGGCCTGCAGCTGTCTCCCACACCAACCCCTCCACATTGTTTTTCATCACTTCTGTAGGTCCTGACTCAAAAGGAAGCTATCTTGTAAGACACCTTCAAGGCCCCTCTGCTTGAAATTCTTGCCTGTTCTTTTCCGTAATTTCCTTTAATCCTGTGGCTCAACCTGCTATAATCTCTAGCAGTAGAAGGTTGTCCTTCCATCCCAGTGCATCCAGAGCCTGTCACACTCCTAAGTGCTGGACCTATCCCAGTAGTATCCACTACTGAGGGAGAAAACCCTGCAAAAATGGCATTCTGGGCCATAGCTTTTCTTTGTCTACCTCCAAAACTCATCTGCTCACCTGATAGCCTTGTTAGCTGCGAAAAAATTAGTGTGTAAAAGGAGCCATGTCTGCATGTATGTGCACACCACTATTTTGTCTAAACAGCGACATCTCCTGATACCCAAGCTGCAGCTGTGTTACTGGGTTACTACTGCAATAAAGTTGTTGTTGTTACACACAGTAAATGACCTCCCGAGGGCCACCCTTAACAAGAACCATGTCTGCTCCTGCGTTTCATTCAGTGCCAAGCATGCTGTCAGCACTTAACAGCTATTAATAATAACAGAAGGAATCACAAAGCTTCATGGGATAGAATAAAGCCTGCTTAAAGGGAGTTCTTTGAGGGCTGTCCTTTGCTTGTATTCATCCAAACTGGATCTATTTAAGATGACAAAGTTAAAATTACCAATGTAATGTAATTCTGAGTTTGAAGCTTTGCCAGCCATTAACTGCTAAGACTATTTCTATAAACAAAGTCAACTTTCTAAAGGAACATTCACTTCAGCTTTTAATTGTGATTTCCTGGGGGAAACAGTTGTGTTGGTGAAAATTCAAATATGCAGTTTATTCATACGTTAGTTACAACTGTTTATAAAAGCAGCCAAGATTTCTGTTTCGGGCATTTTCTGGCAGCTATTTAATTAAAACTGATTTGAAGCATTCATCATATTCTTCAGCTCCTATAGCTGGTTGGTAAATAACAACAAATACCTGATATGAAGGTAGTTATTTTTCAGATGTATTGGACCAATCTTGCATAATGGTGGGCAAGTAATGCTATTTTAGTTGGTTCCACTTAGGGAACCATGGCTGAATTTATTCCAGTTTTGCAGATAATGTGCATCTTAGAAGTTTTCACAGATAGATGAAAAAACATATTCATGTATGAATCATGAAAAGTAGTGTGTAATTTGCCACTTTTGGAACAGATGGATTTCTCTCAGTTCTCTGTGACAGGTCAGACAAAGATTCCTCTCACAGAGTTGGAGAACATAAAATTATGCTGTTGATGGGCACCAAATTAGGATTAGGTGCCTCTTTAATAAATGGAAGATGGAAAATTTAACTGCAAGATACAAATTCTGGAATATATTGTCACTCCTTTTAACGGGAACAGTGAAAATAGTTTATGCTCTGATAATGAACAATAAGATCAACTTCTGAAAAATACCAATGGATACCTTTTCCTAATATTTCCATTCTTGGTTTTCAGTTTTCGGTAACTTAATACAGACATGTGTTAATAGGTTCAATCAAGATGTGTGCATTTTAGGCATGACCACATGTGATTATCAGCTACATGGAATCATGCAACCCAAGATGTTCTAAGAGGGCTCACTACATGAGTCTGCAATCACACAGTCTTCTGACATCACTACTTGTACTGTGCATTTCACTTGACTAAAATACATGTCTAGTGCAGCAAAGAATAAAAGCAGAGATCCTGTTCTATGTTCAGGATCCTGTTATTACCTCTATGCCTTTGAGAGTGAGTTCTTCAGACTAGCCTACTTCTCTTATATTTCCACATTGATTTTCACACACTGTTGAAACAATAGCAAAAATAATAGCCAGAGGAAAAGGGTTATAGTTAATTCTGCTTGCTGGACATATAAAAGCACATGATGAATCTGGCAACCATAACATTTTGTTAGTTGTTTTATGGGGTCTAAGGAAAATCTCTGATTTATATTGCTCTGTGGCAGTTTAATGGTGTTGCTCATTATGAAAAATTGACGGACCTAATGCTCCCAACACCAATACAAGCAACTAAGTGCCAGATAAAATGAGCCTGAATTCATTAAGTTACACCTGCACCAACAATACTTAGGCTAATATTCATTCTGAGCTGACGATATTAGAAGTGAATTATTATCCAGTTAGATCACAAACAAGGCTTTGCTTATGACGGCATGTTTATTCACATTAAGGTTTCACTATTTGTTTGGAAGCAGGGGCATAGTTTTGCAGCTCATTTGGATTTTTTTTTCTAAACAGATGGAGGAGACGTTGTTTTTTGTGAAAATAACAGGAAGGTAACATAAAATACTTGAATATGTAACATAAAACTAAAATATCTTAGTAATGCTACCCTGTGGGTCACCACCTCCTGGTCCGTATGGCTAAGTAAACACTGAAGATTAACACATTTGTTGCTTGATTTTGATTAACCATCAATAGTAAGACCAACACACAGAGTACAGGCTGAGAAGGCAGAGGCTTTAAAATAGGTAAGTTTATTTTTTTCCCCCAGCCATCACCTGGTTTTCCCTTTACTGCCATGTTCAGACTTATTGTCTCTTCTTGATTTTTTCCTGCTTTCTATTAAAAGCAAGGCCAAATCCTAACTGATTTTAACACAGGGCTTGAACAATTTATGAAAGGGCTTGTGCATTTCCTACCACAGCAGGAGTCGTGCAAATCTTTTCCACTTTGATGCTCCCAGTGCTGCAGTCTCTCATCAATTGGCACATTAGTCCACTTCCCACTGAACAGCCCTACAGAAGGTGATGTTTTAAACAAGTCATTCTACTCTTTGAGTGTGTGTGCTGAGCTCATGTGTATCTATGTTTGCACCTGCAGCAGCACAGTGCTGTCTATGGGTGTTCTGATCAGTCCCTGCCCAGCCAGCATGGAAGGCACAAGGAGAAAGATCAAAACAACACAGAAGAGTCTACAGTAACGCAGTGTTGGCACGTTGCAAAACACTTAAGCACCTCTGATTTAAGGGAAAATCTGGGGAAGTGGGATATATAAGCCTTATTTGAACAAATACAGTAAAAATAACACTTATCTTGCCTTAAGGTTTTATCGGGATTAGTAAAACCAGTGTTGTTGATGTATTGCAGATGTACAAATTTGTAGCTCTGTGACTCTTCATCTACAATAATTTGTCTTCTTCTGTCCTTTTTCATGGAAGATTTTGCAGGGAGGTGCTGTTCTGGGGGATAAAAAAAAAAATCATATAGCACCTCTACAGTTTTAAAGAGATTAATTTTTTCTGAAGTCTTAGTTTATTTTTCTCCTCCCTTTTGGGGGTATGAGCAGAGTGAGGGCAACTATTTTATCTAATGAATGTGTTTTCTGAAAAAGATAATGAACAGTTACCATGATGCATGTGCTGTGGTAACTGCTGTTCTGCTCCATGTGAATGCAGAAGGTAGCACGTCAAATGTTGAAAAACAAAGGATGACAAAGAAAAACAGCGAAGAGGTGCAAATCACAGCCTTCTCAAGCTGCCAGCTTTTGCCAGGCCTCTGTGTAGGCAAAGCTGTGTCAGCTGACCACAGGGATGTGTGGCAGTTGTTGGGGGACACAAGGCAATGTGACAAGTCAATGCTGCCCTGAATGCCAGTGTTGACTGTTTCTGCCTGGGTTTGGGTTGTAGAGCAGCAGAAAAAAAAGGATACTCCAAGCAGTGTCCATTAACATGGAAGCTACCACCAGTTCCATGGCTAGAAGTTTAAAATGCACACCTCTTTGTTTTGGTGTTGGTCCTTTTTTTTTTGGTTGACTGGTTGGTTTTTGGTTGGTTGTTTTTGGTTTGGTTTGGTGGAGGTTGGTTTGTTTGTTGGGGCTTCGGGTTTTGTTTGGTTTTTGTGGTTTTTTTGGTGGTTTTTTTTTTTTTTTTAGTCATGGACTCAGACTGCAATATTGTTCAATATTTCCTTAGG
>JAYRBT010000093.1:46903158-46937082 GCA_036023395.1 Myiotriccus ornatus | reverse complement strand
ACCTTGGACTGCTTTATTGTTGTGCATTTCTTTAGGTATGTTTTTGGCTGGCAGAGCACGAGGCTCTACCTCAGAGCTGAGCTCTTGAGCAGGCTCGCTGAACTGTAAGTAAAGAGGACGCTGTAGCTATGCAAAACATGAAATTATCAGGTCATCTGCCCAGAGCTGTTAAATAGCATGCCCTCTTCCCTAAGAAAAAAGAACAGCGTCTTACATATAGACTAATGATTCATCTGCAAAAATAAATAAATAAAATCTGACATGATACAACCCAAACAAGAGAACAACAATTTAATTGTAGGATTTTATAAAAGAAGTACAGCAACTACTCTGCTTCAGCATGTCCCATGGTGTTTGCTAAATAGCGTGTAGATGCAATCAATTGCTCATTAGACATGCCACACATGACACAGATACAAACAATCATGGCATTACTGATTTACCCTTGACCCTGTGCTGTTACCACATATGGGGCGAGGTGCAAGATCACAATAGCTGGGGAGCCATTTTTCCTGTTCCTTATAGAAAAACTTCTCCATTGCTTTGCAAATATTGTTCAGGAGGACACAAACCTGCTTCATCTCAAGATTAGACTACATGTACCTTTGGAGGGTGTCGACACTGTACACTGAGACCTCGCAAAGTAACCTCCATCAGTACTGGGAAAGGCTCTTCCATGAGACCGCTGGTGTCAGGAAGCTGAGCCAAGCCTCTCGGGTAGGTCTGCATGGATCTGCATATGCAACTTCTGCAGCTGCTGCAAGTCACCCCACGTCTGTAAGGCAACCAGTGTCTCTAAATAAGGAACTTTTGAAGAGACTCTTCCTACAGTCCCCACTTGCTCTATGAGGCTTTGCAGAGTAATTTCTATTGGATGAAGCTGGGCCAGAAAATACACCATAGGAGAACAATATCTGTATTTCAACTACTAATCAGCTTCCAGTCCACATGACTAGGTCTGATACAAACCTCTCCAACATGAAGTGAATGTGGACACCGGGTTTTCTGCACCTGCTGTTTCCTTTTCAGACCCCACTCCTGCTGAGCCGCACTGCAGAACCCACCTGGCTCTGCTGTATGCTTCTCTGACAGACACTGTGATTCACACCGAGGATGGAGTGGCAAAAGCGACGTTCAGCACATCCTGTTGATGTCTATTCATCCTGACAGCTAAAGTGGAGCCAATAATGATACTTGCAGCAGGCACAGATTATGGTAGGTGCTGTATATAAACAGCATGCCCTAGTTCTTCACGAATGACCCTTGGACTCTCCCCTGCTCCTTCATGCAGAGAGAAGCCTGTCCCATTAGGTCACAGGGGTGAGGAGGAGGAGGGCGGGGGTGCATGTGCGTGCACTGTGCGGCATCTGCCCCCAGGCTGAAGTCTTTCCAGATGTCCACTCCTGCTGTGGGAGCCAGGATACCCTGTTCTTTGGCGGTTTCCCTGGGTCTTTCACCACGGGTATTTTTTTCCGTGATCAGGCCAACTCTCGGCTGTAAGGGAGCGCAGAGGACTTTTCAACCTCTTTAGTATTCGCAGCAAAGGAGAAAAGGTTCGGCTCCGCGGGCTCAAACAGCAGGTGCCCTACCCCGAAGCAGCCGGTTGCAGGGCACCGCCGGGGGACACGCCGCCCTCGGCCCCCCCCGCCTCAGGCGCTCCGAGGGGCGGGGCCGCACGGCGCGCTCCCTGCGGCGCCCCCTGGCGGTGCCGCTGCTGCGGGACAGGCGATGAGGGGGGAACCCCGGGGAGCAGCGCCCCGCGGGGGTTGCTTTGTTTCGTTTCGAGACCCAGATTTCCTAAATCCCAATTCAGTTTAAAAATAGCTCTTCGGAGGGTTTCAGCACCCCCGAAAGCGCAGGCCCTGCGCCTGCAGGGGACCATCGCTCGGCACGGGAGCATCGGTGTCAGGAGTGGGTACCGCTGGTGGGATTCGGCTGCTGTGAGAAAAGTCCCGCTAGAGCAAAGCAAACCGAACCGCGCCTTGTGTGCTCCCGTACTGCCTCGCAGACACGGCAGTGCCGGTGTTAAAAATCAGACTTTGGATTTAGATTTACCTAAGAAGAAATTCGCACCCTGCAGCTCTGCTGAGCATGTGGCATTTAGTGTCTGGAAATAGGTCCTTGATCTTAGAGCAGCACTGTGCAAAGTTTTTACTGCAATGAACAGGTCATGCTCAGCTTCATATCAATAGATATGTCTCGACCGATTTCATATGTTAACCAGCTTATGGTCAAAAATCTTATAAATAGTGTCATATTAGGAAAAATCTCAACAACCCATGCAGGGTTACATAGTTGAAAACTCACAACATTCTGTCACTGTGACTAGAATGCAAGGTGCCTTTAACTATAAAACCCCCAACATTCTGCAGGTCTGCAGTAGCACGACAAGCAATGTGGGACAACGTAATTTTGCTTGAAGAGGACCAGTTTAAATGAAAACTAGATCGAGCAAAATCTCAAATACAATCTTCCAGGTGCTCTGTGGAGCTAAATCAGTATAATCTAGAAGGGGTGTAACAGTTCACCTCGGTTGAAGACCTTCCCTAACAGATTTGTTCTTTCACTCGTTATAGAGCAGAAGGAATTCCTATTGCTGAGAGGAGAATTCCTGTGATGGTTATATCACAGTAAAATAAACCAAAACCAAAACAATACCTCCCCCCCAAGGAAAAAAAATCTCCCCCACCAAAAAACCTCCAAGCAAGCAAAAAGCCCACCCTAGAGATAAAAAAATTGTTTAAAAAAAGGATGAAAGGAGAAGGTAGAAGGAGGAAGAAGAAGAAAAGCCTTCATAGAGTTTTTCTCTGTTCTGAAAAACAATAATCAGCAATCAGTACATCAAGGAAATGTCATCAGACTGGAGCTTCTCATATCTGTTCAGCATTAAAACACTCCCACAGAATTCAGGCAGAATTCATATGATGGGTCAAGATAATTTTAATATGTAGCTATTTAAATTCAGTATTCAGTCTTCTCTTTAAAAAGAAACTGAGGGCTCTTTCAATGAATTTAGAGTCTACAGAAATAAACTTTAAAATAAATATGGAGTCCACAGTGCAACCTTCTAGGTTTTTTCATTTACTCTGACAGTATGATTTGATGGAATAAAGATAGGATTACCTCATGAAACATGCTTATGCCATATATATGGGGGGGAAGAGCAGCAGAAAAAGTCTGTGGTTTCTGACTGAAGGAATTTTCCTGTTGTGGGGGAGGGTGACCGAGTAGAAATTTTGACCCTAGTTCTGCAATTGGATCCATCAAGCCTGACCTCTGTGCTATTGCAGTGCTTGCTGGAGTCAGCAGAACTACGTGCTAAGTGCAGGGATCTGTCCATGTGGAACTAACTGGGGATTTGGGACCTTCCAGTTTCCTGCTGTGGAGGGAGGATGAGTTCACCTCCGTGTAAATTCTGGAAGAGGAGCAAGAGACTTCCATAAAAGAAACTTGTATTTATTTTTAGATCTTGTGTTCTCTCACTCAATCCCATAGAGATCATACTAAAAACAGCATGCCTCCCTTTCTCCAACCACATGTGCCTACCTGCTAACTCCATCCATTGCTGCTGAAAAACAGCATGCCCCATATTTCTCTAGTGAGAAAAACCCACACATAGTTCTCAGTTACTGTTCAGTAGCTGCTGCTTCACTTGTTAATCCAGCTTTGAGTCAGTTTACATATTGTGACCCAAATATGAGCCCTGTTAGTGTCTTGTCCACAACTGTGGAGTACAGTGGTTGTCTTGTGTCCCTCCAAAAACGCTTAATTTCTTGGCAACCTCTAAGTGTACAGGACAGGGAGGTTGGTGTGCACTTGCAGCTTCATGCAAATGGACAATGTTCTGAATGCCCCTCTCCATCCAGAGCCTAGGGAGGCTGCATGGAAACTCCATGACTTCCAGCAGTCAGATACATCCAGTTGGTATGCAACTGTCTGTGCTCAAGTGCCAAGCTTCTCCAGCCCTCAGGAATGAGATTAATCACAGATAGATGAAATCTCGCCAGAGCTGAGACAGCTTGTTGACAAGTAAGAGAAAGCTGATGCATCCCATAATCCCTACAAACTGAGTTGTGTGCTCTACCACAGAGCGAGGGTGCAACAGGTAAAAGCTGTGATTGTCAGTCCTTAACAGTGGCAAGACCACACACCCGTCAAGGCTTCAGAAAGGTGCCGTTTTCTCCAGACACATTAACCTACTAGTTATTATTTGGACTCCTTGTTGGAGACAGTGCTTGGCAACCCAGCAGGTGGGGAAGGGAACTGAATTTGACGCAGTCAAGATCTCTTAGAGATCTGTGTAAAGCAGGCAGAGGTCACTATTTGCGTTTTGTCTGTTCTGAGATGCTCTGGTTCAAGCAGAGTGCTCCAAAAATGCCTACAGCACTGAGTTGTGCTACAGGACTGGGTTGCGCAGATAAACCAAGCAGAGGGAGTCTAATCTGCAGACTGGACTTATTAATGAGTAAGCTAGCCTAAAGAATCAGACAGAATTAAGATACAATATGGACTTTCATGGATCAGACTTGAGCACTTTTGAAGTTTCCCAAGCAATCAAGAGTAAAAATATACCAAGAATAAATCAAATGTTTTCCAGTGATGCTAAATGTCCAGGAGCAATCATGACCTTTCAGAAACATCTTGTGTATTCACAGTTCACACTGCTTTCAACAAGTCTAAAAATCAAGTTTCTTACTGGGGAGTCCTAATATGGATTTAGATCCTTGAGTTTAATAGCCTTGCTATTAATAGTTTTGCTATTAAATAATTAATAGCTCTGTTATTAAACTGCATCAGACAGGGCTAATGAATTTTGCCAGAGAAAAAGAAGGGATTGGATAAATATCTTCAGTGATACTGAACTGTGTAGCAGTACCAAGATCTTGCTCGCTTGTTCCACAAGTGCTTAAAGAAAAGATTTTCTGGGATTCATGCTGGCATTTCTTAGAATTGTCATCTGTTGTCCATGGTGATATTATGAAGACAGCGGGTATATTTCCTCATAAGGTGGAGGTGACAAGTTATTACAGTCTTCCCCCAGTTCTTCTGGCTCATCAGAACTGTCCTCTGACCTGAAAAGAGGAAGAGGAGCAGATGCAAAAAGAATTTACCAAACACAAAGCATACAAACAACCTCAGTGCTTCATCCTGATAGCCTTATCTGGGTGAAGTACTTCCTGGCTTCTTGAGAAAATGCTATGAGATGAAGTTTTATTGAGATTCTGCTGCTAGCTCTGTCCTTTGGTGAACTATAAATGTGCCAGGAGGTGACCTTTGTCTTCATCCTGCCTATGCCTGTCACCTATGTTGCTGAGGACAATGAGGCAGTCAGCAGTTTTTCAAACAGGTTTTGATAAAAGAACTATAAGTGACTTGTGTTCTAGGAAGGATATATTTCTGAGTAATTCTTGTAATTAGAATATTTTTCCTTAGAGGAAAGAACTATGTAAAATTGTTTTGTGTACAATTTAAGAAGTTTCATACTGATGTGTAATATCAGTGATCTGGTTTATGCCTCAAATCTACTAAAAGAGTAAGAGCTGGAAGGTTTCTACAGTAGGAGAGGAGCATGTTGTGACCAGGCATATTCAGGAGGGAGAGCATGTGGTACCAGACTGATTACTGCATTGTTGCAGAAATGCTCTTTGTGTGCTGACTCACGTGTTTGATTATGTTTGAGTGAATGTACATACAATAACCAGAAGGTGGTAAGATAAGCATTAAAAAACCTCCACAGACAGAAGTATATATGCTAGTATCTTCAAAAATAACAAGAGATTTATTAGAAAACTGAAAGGCATTTATAAGTGAATTTAAATTAGTTACAAATACTTTCAGGAAAAGCATGTCTGCTTACTCTTTCCTTGTGAAGAATTCCTAACAAAGAGGAAAAAAAAAACTCTGAGGAAGGAAAACACCCTGGAGTAGCTGTTGTTTCCTATGAAATCACACGTAGTACTTAAAGTACTCAGAAGCCTGTGTCCAAACACACTAAGGCATTTCAGAAGCTGTACCTGTGATTCCTGGTATTCTCTGCAGGATAAGTGGTGTAGCTCTCATCTCCAGTAAAAGCCAGGTTATCCAGAGGGTAAGCAGGGCAGAAGTGAGGAGAGCCTGGGGTGGGAATCGGAGAGGCACTGGAGGAAACAGCACTGCAGCAGCTGAGCACTGGGTGAAAGTAGCTGGGAGTCACAGGAATGCCTTCCTGGGATGGGTACGGTGGAGGGATGTACTGTACCACTGTGGCACCATGAAAAGTTATAGGCTGGTTAATGCCGGTGAAGACAAAGGACTGCCCGCTTGCAGTCTGGTCGAGGTCTGACGTATTTTCCTCTCTTTCTTTACAGGGCTTGCATGTAAGCATGTTAAATTTACAAACAGCAATCAGAATAAAAGTCACCCCAACAGAAAGCAAAATAGGCCCCAGTAACTGAGTCCATTCCAGGTGAGTAATGCCATCGTATTTTATCCATCCCATCACGGTGAAAGTGATCCCCACCAGTCCCAAAAACACACCTGAAAAGAGCAGAGTAGTGCCAGCTTTATCCCCATCTGACACTAGGGCATCAGATCTATTTGGCTGACAAGGAGTGACAGAAAAGACATTCAAGGAGAAATCTTCTACATTGTTGTTGTTTTGCTCCATTACTGAGTATAATGTATCTTCTGCCTCAAGAGAAAGGGGGCTTGTAAGAGACTTGGCAGAGCATTTAAAGTCGAAGGTTCAGGTTAGTTATACAAGAACTTTGTGTGTGTATGGTTAACAGAGTCCATCATGTGAAAGAATAAACTTTGCTTAGGAGAATAAAGGTCTGGGAAGTGAAGCCTGAAGCCATTGCTAAAGATTTCGAATTACCACCATCACTTCCGAAATGGTTTCACCCTTGAATGGCTGCTTATCTCTTTGTTTATCCTCTTCTTTAATTTAGCACGTGTGATACTTACTGTGTCCACATTGGATGGGAGAAAAGGGAAGCTGGAACTACTGCAGCTTTTCCTAGGCCCCAGCTAGCTGAAGCATCCAACATATGGACAGCATCTGTTTAGTCAACCGCAGTGTGAAAATTCTGGCTCTCCACTTCCAGCTCCATTTTCTGCAGGAGAATGCATGGCCATTGCCAGGAATGCTTTGCTGTGCTCTGAAGCGTGACATTTATAGCTGTGCCTGGACCTCTCTTGCAGCTGTTTCTGCAGTCCAGAAAAAAATATCAAAGTAGGCTTTCTGATATTTTGCTGGGGCAACCACTGGGTGGGTGGGAGGGTAAGCAGCAACAGGGCGGTGAGCGCTGAAAAACCTGGAAGAGCTGCTGGTTATGGGAGAAATGTTACTTCAAGCCAACCAAAGCTTTCCAGCTGCTTGAAGGTAGCATAACTGCCCTGCAATTTCCCCTTAATTGTGGACATTTTTTGTTGTGGGATCTCCATCCCCTCCTCAGATTTTATACAGAATAATGCCTACATACCCTGAATAGCACATCACTGCAGGAACAGGAAAGCATCTCCTGTAATGCTAAACCTGGTAGAGCAGGGAAGTACCTAGAATACTTTTTCATGTCACAATGAATTGTTCTGCTGAATTTATGTCCCATATATTAAGCAGGAAGATTAACTGAATTTTGCTATTTTTTGTTTCCTAAGAGTTTCAGACTAAAGTAATTCCTGTTGGAGGGTTATGGTAGAATGTCTTTGTATAATTCCTTAAGGAAGAAAATCTCCAGCAACTTGATCTGTTTGACTAGCATGACACAGGACTATACACAGGACATTGATTACTACTCAGGCAGTATAACCCATAATGCTATTTCCCGCTAGCAGGAGCTCTGGGGAAGCAAGCTTATCCTGAGATTTTTACGATAAAAATAGCTCTAGAACTAGAAAACTGACCTTTCAGACTGCTTCTTCAAAGTCAGTAACGACGCCTTTAGTCTAGTGTGCATTCATATCACAAAGTGTGACAACAGCTCTCTTCTGAAAGGGGCTGCCCACCAAACTTGGCACCTTCAGAACTGATTCTGAATGCAATTAAGATATGTCTTTCTCATTTGATAGCAGGTAAATCTTGTGTGGTCTGGATTAGGTCTAACACCTATTAGTGCTGGATTCCTTTAAAAAAACATCTGTGAAGTTTCCAAAGTCAGTATTATGTCTCTTCCATCATCCAGGGTGCCAGCAAATTTTTTGACAAATACACTCAAGATCAGCCTTTCCCACAGCACCAAGTCTAGTCAGGATTCTCTGCACCTCTTAAGGTGCAAAGAGTTCAGGCTTGCAGTGCAGTGGTTTCATATGATAACTAAATTAGAAAGTGCTGAAATACTAGACGATCTACCCTTGTATCGGTAATTATAGCCAAAATTTAAGTAATCTTTAACCTTATGTTTGTTAAACTTAATGGAATGAACTTCCGTTACTGCTCTTTGAAAATCAGGTTTTTCCAGACCATGAATCATTCTTACCACTGCTGAATCTTCCAGGTTTTCCAACATCCTTTTAAAAGCAGCACTGTATTATAACGGCTCTCTTACTAACAGAACATACAGATGTATTGTCACCTTTCTTCTCTCATTCGTTCAAGAACTCTGCAACTGCTACTTGCAATGGACTGTGCTGAAGAACTTCCTCAATCCTATGCAGTGGTCCTTAGATTCTGTTCGGAATCAGAATTTTCCAGGTTGGGTGTTGCATCATCCCATGGCTGTCTCTTTGCCTCTGGTCTAGGACACAACTTCATGATTGTTGAGCAAGTGCATAGTAGAGCTGGAGAATACAGGTTTCTTTTTTTTTTTTCTTTCCCAGGCTACTTGCCACTGGAACTTTGAAAACAGGATGGAAAACACTTTCCATTTGGTGCAGTAGAATCTACCCCAAGGTTAGCTCAGTTGCTTAGAGCATGGTGCTAATAACACCAAGGTTGTGTGTTTGATTCCTGTATGGGCCATTCAGTTAAGAATTGGACTCATTAAATAATCCTTGTGGGTCTCTTCCAATTCAGAATATTCTGTGAAATTTCTGTGAAACTTACATTAAAATTACTTTCTCTGTAAACTGCCCTCTCTTTGTAAGATACAGTTTCCTCTTAAACTCCCCACATTTCTCTGATTATTTCCCCAGACAGTGCTAATGCTGCATTCAGGCAGATGTCAAAGTCTTAAGAGATAACTGGATCACACAGGTTTTTTTAAGGCCAGTACTTTTCTTTGCCAATAAACGCGTGTTCTGGGAATTCTGATTTACTAAATGCACCCCTTTTTACCTTGAGTAACTCCTAAGCAAAACAATTTTGTGAAACCTAAGAAATTGGTCAGAGTGAGGTTTTTCAGAGTAAGTGCTGTTTTCAGATCTCACTACAGTTTTGTTCTCATCTGCTTCAGACCTTACCCCTCAACACATGCGCTGCTTTGCCTTCTGTTCTTCTATGTAATTTTCTATCACCAGTGCAGACTTCTCCTGCAGCACTTGCTGCTGGAAGCAGGTGCTCTGCATGTCCTCAGTTCTCTAACCTGTTTCAAGAGCCACCCTAGTAAACACAGGCCCTCACTTAACTCTTTTCTTCTCTCCTTCTGTTACTTATTTTTACACAGTTGTATACGTTATCAGCCTGTTGTAGTAAGGTTTTATTTTCTCAACACTCCTGTAATGTAGGCAGGGACTTAGTCAAAGAACATGCAAATGGAAGCCACATAACATGGTATTGCATGCTGATTGGCTTAAAAATGACTAGGTACAAATTATGACTCCATAATGAAACATTCAATTGTAGGGAGATTAAAGAGCGAGACTTTTTCCTAGGGAAAGGCCACTGCACACAGCATCTTTAGTGGAAAATACAAATACATGTAACGGCAGTATATGAAGAACCACCACAAGTGGGCCTTGCACTCCAGGGCTTTGAACTACTGCGCTGCCAGCACCAAAGCAAAAACAAATTGAGAGGAACAGGTTCAGCCAACTGCCCACAACTATGTTTACCTGCAAGGTGGTTTTATATGCTCCAGGGAAATCTTGTCGGCAGGCACACCAAATCAAAAGTATTTCGATACTTAAAATTTAGATATATGCATGTATGATGGAGGAGCACTGATCTAGATGAAGTCTGGCACATTCACTGTGGAACTGTGGAGGGACTGGACCTAGAAGTCATGACTCTGAAGAGATAGGATGGAAAAGGGATAAATGGATACAGCAACACAAAAGGCAGGGCTGGGAGGGTGCAATCCAGCATCATTATCCTAAAAACATAGCAACATTGCAATGATCTGTGCAACCTCAGTTTTTGGGATGAGTTAACTGCACATTTTTTCAGTTGCTGGTGATTCGGGAGGAAAGACTCCTAGACAAAATGCATTCATTATATTTTTGTGAATCCTTCTTACGTTCAAAGGATTGCAGTGCTGCAGTTAGAAGCAGAGCAATCTCAGTGCTGGCAGCAAGAGAGACCTTAACTTCACTCAGAAAGGATAAGCAACCCTTACCTCCCACTTTGCCTGTTTAAGTAAGTGTGAATCAGTAACCAACTTGATTTGCTCCCTAGCATTTGTATGTCAAGCACTTCAGCTAACCTTAGGACAGAAAGAGGGTTATAGCACCATTAGTGTGACAGTAAAGTATCTCATTTCCGCAATAAAAAAGCTATTCCATATTATTTTAAGCTACTTTTATAATTTTACAAGGAGTTGCTTCCTTTCTAATACAGACATTTCACTCCTACTTGCCACATCAAAAATTCCTCCCTCTAATGCTGTTCACCCAGTGGTAGCCTTCAGTGCTGAAGACAGATCTGCTTAGCCCCTTACTCAAATTTTCTGACCTTGCTGCAAGATTTCAACAACACCGCAGGCAAATAATGTTGCATTGGCTGTGTTAACTCCCTCAGTGCTGAGCAGTTTACGGAGATGCACCCAGCACATGCACTGAGTGTTCAAGTAATGATTCTTCAAGTCAAATGTAGAAGACGCTTATACAACTACACACTGAACTATTTCCTAAGCATCTTCTCTAAATTATACAGAAGGAAATTCTGTTTTCAGTCCTTGTTCTCAGAGGTAACACCTAGCCTTCACAGGAAACTCAGGTGCTGACTCTGAAGTCGGGTCAGCAGCTTTCTAAACTGTCGTTTCTGTGAAGACTGCTTTTTTAGAAGTAAAGGGATCTACACTGAAAACTCTGCAGCAGATGATCAAAACACAATAACCTTGAAGAAAAACAAGAAGATAATGTCGTTCTCATAAAGGACTCAGCTAAGTCAACATATGCAACTTGATTTGTGTGGTCTCTTGCGTACATTTTGAGAACAACTGACTCAGCAGGTTGCAGGCAGCAAAAAAGGTTAATACTTTTTCAGTTAGCCACCAGATGTGACTGTATTTTTTTTTTTTAAATGATGACATATTTTAAGATTTGTTTCAACACTTTTTTGATGTTAAGCCTTTTAAGAAAGTAAGTGTTCCAGACAAAAGCATAAAGCCAACACGGGTCTTGGTTGCATGGTATCCTTCAGGTAAAATATCCCAGCTTCTGTCCTTGTTATAGAATAGCATAAGAAATTCAGAGAGACACAGGCCTCTCCGATATGTGCAAGGCTTTGTAGGCACACATCATGCACAGCAGTGGCCATCACTGTTAAAACAGGTCAAACGAAAGCTAAAAAAAGAATAATCAAAAGGATGGAAACGATAGCTTGTATTGCAGATGGTACACAAGGAGCAGCATCCTTGAAAAACTCACTAGGTAAAAAAACATTTGAGAGAAAAGAGGACAATATACCTACTGGCTTTTGTGGATTCCCTTTCTTCATGCAGACATTTCCCATGGCTGAGTCATGCCAGTTTAATCAGCTCCCACATAAAAAAATCCCTCTTTGTGCTGTGTTTGCTCATTACTTTGCGTGCATAAGCCCCTCAGCTCTATTGCTGGCTAAATATACCTCTTGCTGGCTGGTTTGTTTTTGCGCGGTTGCGCAAAGAGCTGCTCTAGAATGACTGAGGGAACAACACAGAGTTGGAAATGGCAAATGCAGGAGCTCCTGAACATCTCTCTAAAGCACTCAGCAGGTGAGAGGCATGTTCATAGGAGGATGACACAAGCTAACCACCTTTCCCTAGGCACAGGAGAGAATTTGAAAGCTTAATTCATAGTTTGGCATTCTGTTACAGCCAGATTCAGCAAGGTAGAATACAAGTTGAGGTGTAGGTGAGGTCCCAAAGCACGCAGGTGTTCACTGAATGATGCAGAGATCACTGTTGCAAGATGTTTTAATGGTGGCAAGTTCACCATGCTGAGCCAAGCCCAAAGATTAGCTTTGCCACTTCTTTTTCTGGACACAGAATCACATCTGTTTTTCTGAAACAGGGCTCAGAGCAAGTTGTAAAGTGTCAAACACTACCTACCAGAAGCAAATCCTTCTGTTCAGGAAGAGGTGCAAACAATCACAAAACAGACCTAGAACACTGGGATGGAGGACCTAAGATGGCTGTATTTCCTAAGGGTCTGTCAAGTGCTGTGTTGGTTAAAAACATTTGTTGCACATGTTTCCATGAAACTGCCTCTCCTGCATATACTGATAAGTAATGTCTGCACCTGGAAGATACCACTGCTTTGTGGCACTCAACTTCACAGAACAAGTACTCCTTGTATAAACCATGAATGATGATATAAAACTGCAGTATAATCCCCCTGAAATCAGTAATTACCACTGTTAGCCTATTAACTATCCTCAGGGTTGCCTTAGGGCTCTTAACTGTAGCTAAAACTGATTTTCATAGGGATTATACTTACATAAGGACCAGAGACAGCCTAAATAAAGCTATGGTGTGTTTGTTACCAGGCAGAACAAAATGTAACCGTTTAAGTTTTTCACAGCATATCTGGTACTGAGCTTAAACATCCTTATTTGCGAATGGTCTCAGAATACTTACAAAGTCAGTAACTTTGCAAACCACTATTTCCCACAAAAGTCATGCAAAAATAGAAATGAAAACACTTCCTAATTATTTCTCTTTTTTTAAGCTCCAAACAGATTTAATTAAAATAATCAAAAAAGTTAGTCTCTACTTGACGCTTTCATTATAAAAAGAACAATTAAAATTAGAAACTGAAGCTGTAACAGAACAAGATGAACATTCAACATTCCTGCAGTGAACTCTCTTCAGACTACTTTAGCAGAAGCCCAGCATTATCTATTATTTCTTGAAAGCCAAATTCATTGTTCTTCCTGATGAAAAATTAGACACAGTCAACATTATTGCTTTTATTACAAAATGTAAATAAATTCAAAAATTGTAAATCTCTGTGTACAATTTAATTTAAAAATTAAGTCAATTGACAGTCTTCTATGAGCTGATGTCAGATGTGGCTAAGGAAATAGATGAAAAAGATGAGGAAGAAGATGGTGAATATTCATTATTAGTTATTGATGCTTTTTCTTCATATTTTGGAGGAGACTCAGAGCAGAGGTATAGCATCGGTAAAATATCTGAAGGTGAGCTGCTTCCAGAAATTGTACATATGGTCTCATAGTCTCTAACAGCAACCATTCTTTCATCATCTGCAAGCTGTGTTCTATAAAACACAAAACTGTGTATTAGCATAATTCATTTATCTACAGTGAGTGAAATTCCACTTGACTTACATAAACATACATGTATGCACACACTTCCTAGAAATCCCTGAAGCAAAGAACTTGCACAAGCGTTAGGAGTTCATTCTGTGGGCTACATCATGACTCATATGAAAATTCTATTATTTCAGAGGGGAAGGGCAAAACAAGCTCCCTTCTAACCTCTCAAATCACCAGTCACAGCCTGGCTTATGGGTATTAGCCTCTTTTGACAGTGCTATCTCACAATCTTACTAAATCTTCTTCTGATCCTTAGCTCCTAATGTATCTTCCCTTTTGTAGTATATCACATACACACTGTCCCCTTCCCTTACAAACGACAGTTACTAGACTTAAACCTGCACCACAAAAATCACAATCCTTAGCCTTTGAGATCTCGCATGAAAGGCCATCTGAGACTTTTACTAGGCATTCCAGCAATCCATGAGAGACGTAAGGAGTCACATTCCTGCTCCGAGCTGGAGAAACAGAAGCAACTCGACCAGATCGCAACGTTCCCAGCAACATTCAACGTGTGCAGCCAAATATTCACTATCCTTTTCTGACCATCACAACTGAATCCAAGCTGGTTGAACCCACGTTGTTCTGATACCCTGCTCATCTTGCCCTCAGCACATTGGTTCAGCTGCTTTCCAAGGAAAGAGAAGAAATCCTCTCTCCTCATGACTCGCTCCCAGAGCTGACTCTTGCCTTTGCGCATACATCTGTACCAATACTAAGTGAGAAGCAGGAACACAGAGCATAGTCACCTCATCTTCAGTGCTGTGATTAATCGGCGAGTGCGTGTATTTAACAGAGAAATACTAAAAGACAAATGTTGAGGTACTATGCAACAGATTGCAGGAATAAAAAAGAAATATTCTGGGCTCAGACCATGACTCAGCTTACTACAAGCTTTCTCTTCCAGCACAGCCTTCACCACAGCACTTGCTGACAGAACACCGAGCAGTGGACTGAAGAGGCAAATCACCTTTGCCTGATAGCCATCCACATATGAAATATTATTCCCTGCCATTTTTGGGATCTTCAACCATGGCACTATGTTATGAGCAATGACACCACTGCTTCTCTTCTACTGAAGTGCTTGGAAGCAATTTGCACTGTTCAAGATGTCTTGTCTGCCAGCAAGTGCTGAGCCTTGACAGAGCAGGACTGAGTGAAAAACCCAGAGGTGGTATCAACTCAGAGGGTCTCTGTGAGGACACTGGGAAACATGGAAGGGCAACAGCTAGAGCACCTCCAGTCACAGAACACCAAAGCAGGAGGTCAGAGATTCTGGGTTTCTATATCCAAGGTTGAGGTGTTTTATCCACTCCACTAGACACTGTCTCAGCAAACTGCCTCTTTGTGTATATATGCTCACAAGTCCAGACAGGCAATCAGCAATGCTGATGGGATTACAAAAAGTTCAGAGCATGAAAACTGAGTATTTCTGTGTTGAGACAGTTGATCCAGCTGGAGAGGATTTTGTAGGAGAATTCATGAAGGTAACAGGGGCTGACTGGTATGTCAGCTCTCTCTGCTGCTCTGTGCACCAGCAGGGAGGGCTCACAAAAAGTTTGAGGAATTAGATTTTTTGCCATTCTCCCACCACCCTCTGTTTGATCTTTTTCAGTGCAGGATGCACTCTGAGTTCTTTCACACCGTTTGATAATCTCTTTCCAAGCAACACTGCAGAAAAGGAGGTGTGTGTCCTGGTCAGCAGTGCCCTGGCAGCCAGAAGGGCCAACTGTGTCCGGGGGGGGGCATCAGGCAAAGCATCACCAGCCGGTCGAGGGAGGGGATTGTCCCGCTTTGCTCTGCACTGGGGCTGCCTCACCTCGAATATTGTTTTGGGCACCTTTGTGCAGTTTTGGGCACCACAATATAACAAAGATACTGAGCTTTTAGACAGTGTTCAAAGGAGGGCAACAAAGGTGGTGAAGGGCCTTGAGGGGAAGCCGTATAAGGGGTGGCTGAGGTCACTTGGTCTGTTCAGCCTGGAGGAGGCTGAGGGGAGACCTCACTGCAGCCTGTAACTTCCTTGTAAGGGGAAGAGGAGGGGTAGACATTGATCTCTTCTCTGTGGTGACCAGTGACAGGACCAGAGGGAATGGCATGAAGCCATTTCAGGGGAGGTTTGGGCTGGTAGAGGCTCACCAGGAAGTGGTCACAGCACCAAGCATGCCTGAGTTCAAGAAGCATTTGGACAACACTCTCAGACACATGATGTCATTCTTGAGGCTGTCCTGTGCAGGGCCAGGAGCTGGACTCAATGATCCCTGTGGTTCCCTTGCAACGCAGGATATACTATGACGCTATGAATCTTGCACATTTCACCAAGCACATGGCAGACAGCCCACACCTGAACTCAGAGCCTGAAATTGCAGGATAGAGAGGACTTGTGGCTCTCAGTTTTCTACACTGTACTTTTTCAGACAGGTAGTACAAAAGTCACTTTGCCAGCTGCTTGAAACTCTACAGCAGAGCCACACTCAGGACAAGTAACTTCCTCACACACATCCATTTGCTTTCTACACACATCAATGTAGATGTCAGAAAGGAGCACATGCTGGAGCTGTAGCACAGACAGGCTCAGTGTGGTGCCTAACTCCAGCAGTAGCAGCAGCTGGTACGAAGCATCATTCAGCTGTGGACACCTTCACCTTGCCCAGTAAGAACAGTTATGTCATGTAAATTTTCTTTTTCAGCAGCAGAAGCTTACTGGCTCTCCTGTTGCTCTGGGTGTTCCTTCATTGCATTAGTGTAACTCCAAGAGCTGATATATTTCACTTGCAACCTGACAACAGGCAAAAACTTCTATACCGAACAAAATAAAATGTTTCTTCACACAACAATTTATGCCTAGTCATAAGAGCCGCTGCCCTCTGCAAAGCACTTCTGTTCTATCAATTCTGACATCTTCTCATCCCTACAACTACCCGTTATCCTCAATTTCCAAGCACTGTGTGATCAACAGCTTCTCTTCAGCATAGTACAGGAAGAACCCTCTCTACGACAATTTAAGTGGAAAAGCAGAAAACTGAATGAATTGTGTGTAAAGCTAGGCCTTAACAGGCATTGCAACCCTCAGCACAAGTCATCAACCTCAAGCTGGACAACCTCAGCCCATGGAAACCAAACACTGGAGTATCTCCCTTCCCTAGGTGGTACGTATATACTCAATTTTTTGTTTGGGGACCAGTCCCCCTGTGCAATAGGATGTTACACTAATGGCAAGAAGGAGCGAATAAGGTTTTTGATGGAGGTGTTTATTCTATCTTAAAGAAAGTGATTTTGACAAAAGGCAGAAGGTCAGTCTGGGTTGTGGTAACAGCAACAGAAGGAGGCATTTGCTGTCTCCAGCATTGATGGGGAGAGTGAGTTTGGAGGAGGGCACTACAAAACAAGACAGTACAATGAGCTTGTTAAGGGTGATTGACTAGAGAACTGAGTCCATCACACAGCGAAGCTGAACCTCAACAATCCACCAGGTACACTTCTAAGGATTGCTAAAAAAAACCACAGACATGTCTGCACAAAGTGTGGTAACAAGAAAAAGCACCACTGCTAACACAAGCATCCCCTTCCTATGGCATTTAGGTCTTCAAGCAGGGAAAGGATTTGCGCTTGCTTGCTTCAAAAGGAAGATAGCTCTAGAGTTCTGAAGTACCGCTGACATCAGGCACGTAGTTGGTACAGCTGGTCATGGAACACACTGCCTCATGCTGAGTAGAAAAATCTGGAGTACAATGGAAAGCTCTTAAACCAGCAGTCCATTAGCTATGATGATTGGATACAGCCAGGCAGGCTGGGGCTCTTAGAATAACAGAACTGTTAAGGTTGGAAAAGATCTTCAAAACCATCAAGTCCAACTGACAACCTAGCATCAGCACCATTAAATCATGTCCTCACTATTAAACCATATCTACAGGATTTTCCAACACTTCCAGGGATGGTGACTCCACAACTTTATTGAGCAGTTTGTTCCAATGTTTTATAAGCCTTTCAACATACAGCAAAGATAAACCTCCCCTAGCACAACCTGATGTCATCTATTCTTATCCAGTCACTTGTTACTTGGCAGAGGAGGCTGGCCTCCACCTTGTCAAAACCTCCTTTCAGGTAGTTGCGAGAACAGTAAGGTCTCCCTTGAGCCTCTTTTTCTCCAGACTGAAAAACTCCCACTCCCTCAGTCACTCCTCAAAGGATTTGTGCTTCAGACCCTTCATGAGCTTTGATGTCCTTCTCTCATCTCATCATGCTCTAGCACTTTAGTATCTTTCTTGTCATGAGGGGCCCAAAACTAAACCATAGAATCACAGAATGGTCTGGATTTGAAAGATCTAGTTCCAACCCCACAGTGCCATGGATAGGGATATCTTTCACTAGACCAGGTTGCTCAGAACTCCATCCAATCTGGCATTAAACACTTTCAGGGATAGGACATTCACAGCTTCTCTGGGCAACCTGTTCCAACGCTTTACCACCCTCACAGTAAAGAATTTCTTCCTAATATCTAATCTAAACCTACTCTTTCAATTTGAAACCATTCCCCCTTGTCCTGTCACTACATGCTCTTGCAAGAAGTCCCTCTCCATCTTGTAGGCCCCCTTCAGATACTGGAAAGCTGCAATTAGGTCACCCTGAAGCTTTCTCTTTTCCAGGCTGAACAAACCCAAATCTCTCAGTGTTTCCTCAAAGGAGAGACACCCCAGACCTCTATAATAAACTTGGTAGCTTTCTCTAGACTCGCTCCAACAGGTAAGTTGGTAGGTCCTAATTCCTGAGCTTGGTGGTAGCAGCATCTAGCACATCAGCTATATAAAATGTATGCAAAGAATGGCTGCATGGGTAAGGCACATCATCTTGAGATGAAGCTGGCTTTGCAACTTCCCTTATCCGCTCTCCAGGGGTTCCTGTAATATCAAGGTATCCTTTGATCTGAACACACTGCCAGAATAGGAACAAGGCAGACCAGCACAGCAGGTCTCATTCCCCAAGGCAGTGAGATAAGGGACACAGGAGAATGGAACATACTGGTAGGTAAAGTGACTGTGGGTAGATGTCATGAAGGGCTTGCTGCACTGGTTCTACAGAGGCTTCTAAAATACGGCAATGTGGATATCATGCCGTTGAAGCACTGCTGTCAGAGGCACCTTCACTTGGACAATCTGTGGAAGAAACCTACTCTAAGGGCCATTGATCTAAGACTTTGTTTTTGCTTTGGACATTCTTTCCAACCACAAGAAACTGGTAAGAATTTAATCCTCAAAAGGGACACTCTGCAGTTTGTAATTCCTCTTGTACATTACGATGTTTTAATGCCAATTCAAGTAACGTAGCTGAAGTAGTTGAGTTATGCACTAGAAAACTTTGTCATGGCTAGTAGTTAATTCACAGGGATTATGTAAGATCATGGTCTTGGATACCTTGAGAAACAGCTCAGATTTCCAAAGACAGAGAAGAACACAGTCTTACCCATCAGTGAAGATAGAGTGGTATGGTGGAGGATTTTCACTTGCAGGCAAAACACTCGACATAAGACAATGTGTCACAGTTGGTGACATAGGGTCAGCAAAATAAGGAGGTGGTGGGGGTGGGAATACCATTACAGCATCACCTAGAAGAAAAACCACCAATTACTGCCTTTGAAAAACTGAGTATCACTGGTTATTTTAACAGTATCCTAGCATTTGTACTTGGCTACCTTTTAAGATAAAGTGCAATGATCCCACATACAGAATTGTTATATTGTAAGCTGTTAGACTAACTCAGAGGTACATTCGAAACCAAAACCATTCAAAAATAAAGATGCAGCATATTCATAAATGAAAGATTTAATTTATAAAACACAGCTGGGGAGGGGGACTATTCCATCTAGCTAAGAGACACAAACACTGTTGTCAGTCTTCAGAAATCGGAAGTGCAAAGCACTCAGTTACTGTTGGCTCATTTTAAGGGTAGACAAGGATTTAGTTTTCTTCACATGTCTAAAATAGGTCAGTCTAAGATTCTGCACATCTCCTGAAGTGCTATAATGAAAGAATTCAAGTCATTAATGGTTCTGATAACTGATTTTGTGTGCCTTGACAGTTTCTCTACTGAATTACTTGCAGCTCAAGAAACAATAACCATGACCAGGACTATTGATACACAGTTCACTATTAAGCATACTATGAAGCATATCTGCCAATTGCAACTTGGGAATTGAAATGTTTAAAACTTTTTTTTAAAAAACAAAGCTTGTATCAGTCAGTGAGCTGGCATAATTTACATAACCATTCACAGTTGCCTGGCACCTTTTCTTCCTTTGTAATTTGTGTGCTGGGACAGTTCAGAGAGCATCAAAATTCTTGATTTGTGAGGTAGGCAGTGTTTTCTAACCAAGTCACCACTGTTCCAGAACAACACTGTAAATCAGACCTCAACCTTCAACCTTTCCATTTTACTTTTCCTGACTGAAGTATAAAAGGAATCCACTAATTTTGCTTTCTTGCCTTAAAAGACAATCTGAATTCCTTCCTACTGCTTTATCCTGGTGGCTGGAAAACTGACTTCAAAGCCTCCTGTTTCTTAAGGGTCACCAGGTTACAGGTCTATACACAGGCTTGAATTTCATTATGGATTTCAAGTTCAATCAATCAGATGACAGTCAAGCAGTGACTGACTTTTAATTAATCGATGAGTTTATCAGAATAATCAGAGTAATCAGAATTATCAGAGCAGCCTACGCATGGAATGTATTCACTGGGCATTAAACCAGTGCTACATGGAGAGTATTATTCCCTGCTAACATACCACATTTGCTCAAATACTGTGCAATTAACTGAGGCATCTTGCAATTATATCTCTGAAGGACAGAAGATATGCCCGCAATTTAAAAAAAAATACAATACACTGCTTATGAATCAGATTCTTCCGTTTAAGGGGTCAGAAGCTTAAGGCTAAAAGAAATCTTAAAGATAGTCACAGAATTCATTAGACCTGTGATCTGCAGTGTCAACTACATGCTTTGAGAAAGGAATTCGGATTGGACTCATTTGTGTCACGTTATGTTGTTTCTTTTACACAGTCAGACCTTCTTTTTCATGCCAAAGGAAGGTTTTCCTTTGTGAGAAAGGTAGCTGAACTGACCATACAGAAAACATATGAGACAGAGCAACATTTTTCTGTTTTGACTGGCTTGACATGCCAGAACTGACATGACTAGAGCTCAAATAAGTAATATTCAGAGACAAACAATCAGCGAGAAAAAATCCCTACTAACTCTCAAAGATAAAGTTCCAACATTTACCCACCTACTGTAACGTGAAAAGTTTCAGGGCTCTGAGGATGTTCTTCACTTTCACAAGATTCGTGGTTGAGATTTAAGTTTTGTTTCTTTTTAACATGAGCTATCACGAAGAAACACAACCCAGTGAGCACAATCAAAGGTCCCATGATTTGAAGTGACAGGAATCCACAGCCCTGGAGGTCCACATCAGAACTGCCGGTGCGGTTGAGCTGTATGGTATGCCAGCCAGGGCTGCAACCAGGAACCCAAATTCCCAGGATGCTAATTAGCATTCCACTAGTTAAAAACAGGAATCCAAATATGAGAAACTGGGCAAACTGACAGTTCCCATGGCAAAAGACAAGGCTGTACACCTGCTCATTTTGCAATTGTCTTTGTCTCATATACATCCTGGCCCTTGATCGTGCCAGTAAAACACAAACCAGTCCAGTTACAGCCAGCACTGGCCCAGCAGCCTTAAGGACCTCATTACAGTCACTGAAGGTTCCGGATGGGCATGACTGCAGAATAAAGACTGAAAGCAGGAATCCAGCGCACAGCAACACAGCTCCAAAAACAAAAAGGAAAAAAATAAGTTTCCCATGCTGTTCATTATTTCCGTCACCTCCTGGTGCAGGAACAGCCACTGGATACATTACAACAGAATCTCCTCAAGAGGATGAGTTGTTAGCATTAAATGGCAGCAAACTACAGTAGATCTGTGAATATGAAAATACACAAATCAAAAGAAAAAAACTCAGCAGGACTAGCCACATTATATTTTCTACTTCCAAATTTGCTACACAGCCTTTGCTGCATATTCTCCTGACTTTCTCTTTTGTAGTACCTTCTCTATGGATTACACGGCCTAATCAATTTTGCTGATGTTGAATGCCAATAAAGAGACCAAACTTGCTTTACAGTTATACTTAAATCAACTGTAATTGCTGTTGCACAGCTAAATTAATTGTTTCTTTAGAGAAATAGTCTTATGATTAAGGGGGCATTATTTTCAAAGACTGAACATTTGGAACAAGCACAGGTTAGCTTTCCCCTTGAAAACAGAAAGCTACAGGAATTTCTGTAGTAACCAGCAGGAAGTAACAGCTTTTGAGAGACAGTATCCTACTGCAAGTAAGCAATGACTATTGGACTTTTTAACCAAGTAAACCTTTTAATACGTACCTTTTCAAAGCACATAAGTCTTGCTTCTCCTTCCACAGGCAGTAAAGTCCTTTCTGCTTCTCTTCTTAAATCAGCTTCCTGTCCTATACAGTTACAAAAGCAAGCATAGAGAATATTTTTCATTCTGTTCTGAAATGACAAAAAAAACCCCAAAACCCAACCCCCCCACATTCTAAATACCATGTACTTCAAGCCTCACTGATTACATAGTTAGAGTTAGTAAGCATAGTGCTCCTACACTTCAACTTCCCCTACTTCTGAATCCTTTGTCTGTGCTCCAAAAATCTTTAAAAAGAAATTATTAAAGGTGACTCCCAGAAGGCTTGTGAGCCCACAAGAGTCTAGATTCAGAAGTAAAATAGAAGAAAACAGAAAATAAGGTTGAGGCTAATAATAGCCCATATGGTAGTACTGATAACAAATCTGCTAGATGTGGGTAAACTGCAGCTGGCAAAGCCTGAGTGAAAGTTAGAATAGAGTTCAATTCAGTGAGCTCTAGGAAAAAGAAAAAGAGTAAAAATTCTGCCATTACTGACAAGGAAGTTTGTGCTGCTCTGACACTCTGGCCTACAGGGCTCAGATGAACATCTGTACTTCACTCCACGGTGACTAGTAACCATGGAGATCTCAGCTACCATCCATCAAAAGCCAACCTGAAACATAGGGGAAGTTCAGATGACAGAAATTAAAAAGTCTCATGGATAAACCATGAAAAAAGCCACTCCATACCAAGTGTAGGAAGTATCTAAGCATGCTCCTGCTGCACTGTTCTACCACTGCCCTCTTCCCCTTATCAGCAGTCTACTGTGACAGAGAATTTCACCTGTGATTTAGATACATGAGGAAGAATATATATAGGGATTGGTGGAGTTTGTCACAGATGGAAGCAGGGAATTGGCTTAGTTACTGCTGTTTGTTAGTTAACCTTCAGCCTTTTCTCTACCAGCTTCCACTGTCCTGCTACTAATTCAGATGACTGGAAGCTAAAAGAAGTCCAGTAAGATTGGATCCTCCTTACATATGCCTCACCAACAGTTATTCCACAAGAAAAACAAAGTATTATGAGATTTCTGGAAGCAAACTGTTGAACATGTGTCAGCCACAACATGCTCTGTGTCACTCCCCAGTAACTACAGTGCCCCACTGAGATGAAAACAAAACACAACCATAAAACCCACTAGTCACTCAAATACATAATTATTTATCTGCAATGCAAGGCAATTGCATTTTACAACTTAGCCACTTGTAAGAGCAGAACCCAAATAAAGAATTGGGTGAGCAGACACATAAAGGATGAAGTTACAACAGGTTTTACTGCTGAACATCAAACAAGGCCCACCAACAGCACAGCAGAAGGCAGAGCACATCATGCAAGCAAAAGGCACAGTAAGCACAAGACTTGACAGGTAAGGAAACACAGCAAGAAGGTCACTGCAGGAAGCATAAAAATCTCCTATCTGGCTATCTTGAATAGTCAAACTGAAAGACCTCCCCTTAATGTGTTCCATTACTGTGATCAGTTAATTTGTAAACTATGTCTGCAAAGTGTTCCTTCAGTGTTCTGAATTCAGTCTAGCCCTCTACTAAGATTGGTTTGAAAATCTGCTAACTAAGGCTCCCTTGGTAGAAAAGTCAGATTCACACTGGGGAAAAAAAATGATTATAAAGAGCACTAAAGATAGGACAGCTTGTCACAGAAAAAAAGAAATTACAGAAATTCTGGCTGATTTCAAATGGAAGACCTTTACCTCAGCACACTTTCAATACTGCATGAGCTACAGTCAGTCTGAAGGCTCTCTTCTGAGCACAGAAAATGTATTGTGTTGGTCACTCTTCCTTCCTTGATTACAGTGGTCTTTCCTAAGTTAATAATTTTTTTTCTGATAACGACATATGCGCCTTCCTATCTAGAAATTTCCCCCATTCTCATAAATTATCTGAAGTGGTTGAGATTTACTGACTTACCAACAAATACATAAAGCTGCCTAAAGGGCCTCTGAAACACACACACACACACAAACAAGCAAATCTCAACAAAGCCAAGTTCCAGACACAACTGTCTTGAGATATTTTTCTGCTGAGGCACATTAACCATTATAACAACAACATACTATAATTAGACAGAACTCTAAATCCTTTCTTTGCAGTTCCCTCTAGGGAAGAAAACATCGACATAAGTACAATAAATTAGGACAAAAGAAAATAATGTGAAGGGGGAAAAAAAGTAAATTCAAATATATAGCCCTTAGAAAGAAAAATCTAGAGATTTGTTCTCATTACTCCAACACAGTGCCTGCTTCTCTTTCACCAATCTTGTTGTTACGAGATTAAGTTAAAACACACATTACAAATTAGGCATGTGCATATTTTCTCAATTCTTTCAGGGCACAAAAGAAGGAATATTTAGAACAGTCTGTTGTGGCTTTCAAAATGAAAGCCACAGATTTTGTGCCGCAAAACCTAAGAGAGGACTAATTTTCATTTACACTACCATGAAATTTAAACAGAAAACCCCATGCAAGATTGAGCTTTATTTCTTGTGTTTCAATAAAAAGTATCTTAACAAAGAAGTAAGCCTTACATTGACTGTGTGCTTGAAACATTTCCACTAGATCTGATATCTCCACAGGCATACTGACATAGGGGAATTTACCCTATGGGGAAAAGGGAATTGGAAGCGTAGCTTGTAAAGGAAGTCTGGTTATAAGCTTAACTTAAATGATATAGTGCGTTACCTTTTTCTAAGTCAGGCCCATGCCAGGTATGTGGAACAGGAAATAACATCACAACTTCTTGCCACTTCTGTGTGTAACAGCTATATTACAACTTGCACATTACAGATAACTTCAAGAATTTGAAAACACTTCTACTCAGTTCTTCTTGAGCCTTCAGAGGGCAAGAGTCCTACTGTCCAAGATTTCCACTGCAAACACCAGGGCTATAAATTTACTTTCCTCTTACTTATATGAAATTTGATAGCCTTATGCAGACATTATGAATTCAGGAACACAGAAGGAAAGAAAAAAAAAGCATTGGAAGAATTACAACACTGCTAACCCTCTGTTTTATGCTTCCCAGACTAGGCCTGGTTTTCCCTCTTTTTACTTGCAAAAGCACACAAATACTTCCATGCAGAAGGATCAGATCTAGTCTGTATTGCTATTTCAAAAATCATAATATCCTGTCAGTTGTAGTACACAATGGAAATCTCAGTAGAAGTTTCAAGCCATCCTTTTCAAGGACTTCAAGTTTTCCATTTATTCCAAAATTTGAACTGCTATTGTGAAGTTGCCATCGTGTGATTATTTTTTGTCGTGTCTTACTTTATTTTTCTTCCCAGGTTTCAAATTAAATCACAACTCCTTACAGGTCAAGCTACCTCTAAGGAAAAATCCTCTCAGCTTCATTCAGTTTAACTTACATGTCAAAACATGAACAGTTCCCTACTTCTTCTCACTCCCTTACGTCTAGTGTCCTTCTTTGTTCTCATCCACCTCCATACCCGCACCGCTTTCTGTATTTTAACACACACAGAGTTTCCCCCTGGACTGGACTCTTAACACTCAGCAGAGACACCCATCAGTGAGTACGGCTGATTAAACTAAATTGGAATGTGCAACCTTCATCCCCACACTCCTCCCTCCTCATGGTGTTTTTAATCACTTATTTGAAAGGGGAAATGCCCAAAGGATGTACTTTCAGTTTTCTACTTTCAAGCAACATTAGGACTATATACTCCAATAAGTTCTGAGATGTCAAATACATCCAATTTGATCTCTTATGTATGTAATCTCTAATCAATGCTTGACAATGCTCTTACGTCACAGAATATACAACTCTGATATTCTAGGAGGAAGATTCCAAGATTTAGGCACTGTGCGTAAAGCTTTCTAAGGAGGGAAACGCTGCCCCGGAAACGCTGCCCCAGAAACTCTGCCCATACGGGTTGACAAATTCATTGTTTCAGCTCACAGTATAGGAAGGGTAATGCTGTGCTATAATTTATGACCATTGCAGGTAGGGCAGGAGTCAGTGTCTAGAGAAGTGCTGGAAAACAGCTGCAGTAGAAGTTCCAGAAAGTGGGATCCTGCCAGTATCCAGACATATGTGCCCCAGGGATCCTTCTCACCACAAACCAGCACTGTCAGGGATTCTGATATGTGCTAGACAGAACTGCATTCTGCAAAGCTGCCAACTCGTGTCCCCTCCTTTTCAAGAAAAAAGCAGCTACAGTAAAAGCTGATCCACAAATGTTCCTCACTCACTCCATCAGGGAAGAACACTGATGCCACAGTTGGATGTAGGGAACCCAAAACACAGTGAGCAGCTTACAAAACAAAGCTTGGTAACCTGTTGGTTGGATGCCATGCAGGCAACTAGGACAGCATCTAGATTCAAAAATTAGCCCATGCTTGTGGGTGGGATGCTTTTTATGTGACACACTAGTGGCACACAAGAGCCGTGGCAAAACACCTTCTATTTTCTGGAGTACCTGCAGGGAGACTGGGGAGAAGGCAGACACAGTTAAAGCCAAAGCTGACATTTTTCAAACAGGAAACACAAGACAGATCAATTCTGGGGAAGGTCTGTCCCATAGGGCTGATGTACATCAATGCAGCAAAAGGCACAAGACAAAGAGACTTACAGATCTTTGACGCACAGGACAGACTATAGAGACCATCAGGGAGATGCAGGGCTCCAAAAGCTACCTGAAGCCATCCTGTCTCAGTTTGCTAAGGCTGGCCTGGGGCATTAAGCCACAGACAACTTAATGGACAAGCAAGTAAGCTCTACTTGCTCTAGGAAAGGCACCCTTCCACGGCACACTCCTCCTCATGCACCAGCCCATCAGGCATGTCCTATTCTAAGTCAATCGGTGTTTTTAAGACGCACTAAGGTCTTCAACAGGATGGCCATGTCCCGAAAGCTCCCGTCACCATTCTGGAGCAAGGAGTGGGGCAGTGCAGCCTGTCCACCACCTCTCCGTGAGGGAGCAGCACCTGAGCCTCCTCACCTGGGCCCTCCCAGTCGTATGCCACCATCAGCCACGAGAATACTGTGTGTCAGCAGAACAGCTGACGAGGCCCCTTCAGAGACATTCCATCCTCCCACAGAGATGGCGTAAGGGTCACTGTGGAAGCAGGGTGGGGAGCCGTGGGCTCTCCAGGGAGAAGACCGGACACTTACGCCCCAGACAATTCAGACGCCGGGTGGGGGCAGCTCCGCTCGCACCCTGCAGGAGAGTGAAAACGCGGGAATGGCGGCGGCTCGGAGAAGCGGCCCGACCCCGCTCGCCCGCCGCGGCCCCTCGCCGGGGGCACACGGAGGACGAGCCGCCCCGGCGGCGCCCCCCTCGCGCTGGGCCCGCACCCGGGACGGTCCGTCCGCAGCACGCCGGGACCCGACTGTCCCAGCCCGCCCCGCCACGGCGGCACAGCCGCAGGGCCCCGCGGCCTCCCCGGGCGGCGCGGGCAAAGGCGGCCCGCGAAGGAGCCCCTTGCCCGCCACCCCCTCTTACCTTCCCGCGGTGCGAAGGATGCGGAGCAAACCCGGCGCCGCTATTTAAGCACCTGCGGCCGGCAGCGCGGGGCAGGACCGCGCCGGGGCAGCAGCGGCGCGGCAGCACCGCCTCCGCCGTGCCCAGCGCCCCGCCCGGCGGCGGCCCCGGCCGGCCCGCAGGGAGGGCCGGATCGGCCCGCAGGGGTGGCGGGGTCGGCCCGGCGGGCCGGAGTGTGCGCTACCCGGCTGCGACATCGCCAGGGTGATGGCCCGGGGCGCGGGTGCAGGGGCAGGGGCAGGGCTGTGGCAGGCATCGCTGGCGTCTCGAGTGCATGGCCAGGGTCTAGTGTGCCCCTGAAATACCGATGGCTTCGAGGTAAGGCAGGTGAGCGGCCCTCTGAGGGAGGTAGTGCCACGTCTCCCACTTCTGGAGCCCATCTTTTTGTCGTCACTTTAGGCTTACCAATGTTTGCCTTACTTCGCACCCTTGGGAACTTGCTAGGCATTAAAGACAGGCCGAGCCTAGATATGACATTTCTTTCAGTGTAGCCACTGGAAATGGGAGAAGATTCCTTCTTGCTAGGTACAGGCAGTGTGGAGGAAGAAGCTGGCTTTGGAAGTTGAGACAAGAGAGCTGTGACATGTAAGAAGCAGCTGTGTGGGAGGACAAGGATCCAGGGAAGGAAGATCAGGATGGATGTGCCGCTTGTAAGTGGTGTAGCAGCAGTAGGACAGTGGGGGAATGATACTGGGACTAAATCTTGCCCAGCTGGTTAGTGGCAGCCTGGTAGCCAGTGAGGTGGGGGAGAAACAGTTTGGGTTTGTGCAAGTCAGAACAAGATGAGCCAGAACAGGGGTAGAGTGATGCCCAGAAAATAGATGTCAGGGGGAAAGGAGAATAGATTAAAGTCTTGCTTGACAGGGAGATAGTTTGGCTACATTATAAGATTGGAAGGAAATAGTGTATGTAGGTTTTTTTGGAGGCGATCTGGATTTGGGTAGAGAACTAGGCAAAACTTGGAATTAAATTGATAACCAAGGAGCATATGAAAATATACACTGGGTGTAGGAAAGAGCTTGTAATGGAGTAGAAGACTTCAGGCTTTTCAGAGCTGTACGTTCCTGAGTGTTAGTGACCCTTTGTTGTCTCAACTGTTCTATGTCCCAACTCAGCTACCACCGACTGGAAGGTGACTTCAGTTGTGAAATGCTTCCGATACTGCTGTGAAGGGTCTGATGGTAAAGAGAAACTGGGAAGTAACAATTCTTGTGTTCTGTAGTGAGGAAAATATTTAAATGAAGAAAAAACCAGGGCATTTAAAAAAAGCCTGAAGAGAACGAAAGAAAATCAGCACTGCTTGTTAGAAACACAAGATGAAGATTAATTGTTGCAAAGAGTGAGAGAGCATCAGAATGTAGAATCAGACTATTTTGTGATGCCTGACAACAGTGACATAAGAAGATTTACTTACGTTTATATGTCAGTTTCCTAATGCCTGATTCTGGTTCTGTTGTTTTTCCAACATAGAGCTTAAATAATTAATAAAAACATTTCAGTATGAAATTTTGTCAGGCCAAACTTTCTTCAGTTGTCTGATACTATTAAAATATCACTGCTGTGATATATGTTCTGTCTCTTTTGCTGTTATATAAACAGTTTCTTCATTTTATGTAAATACTTCCTGTACCAAACCTAACATGTCAAGAATTTCAATTTAAAAACAACAACAACAAAACCAAACCAAAACCAAAACCAGAAAAGGTCACTCTTAACAAAAGTGAACAAGCCTTTTGGCTAGCATCTACCCGAAAATGTTTTTTCTCTCCAAAACTTGTCATCAGCCTTTCCCCTCCATCCATCACTTGGGTGTCTTATAGTGTTGGGCTTATGGATTTGATCCCCATGATGAAAGAAGGGATTTCAGGAACATCATTCTTCAGTTCTTGAGATTCTGACTCAGCCTGGTATGAGTTCTCAGTAGATTAAGTGGCTGTTGATTCATGGGACTGTAGTCATAAAAGTGAAATCTTGAGCCATACCCTGTGATTTAGGATAGGAATTATTTTTTTAACTGTATTTTTTTAAACTTTTAACACAGTAACTGTTTAAGTACAAATAATGAGTATTTTAATTCCAAAGTGTAAGTGGTAATATTTGGCAAAAATGGAACCAAATAATGTTTTGCAATACAGAAAAATACTGAGAGAGATGTTTGTGTTAAGTCTGGGCAGCATTGTATGACAGCAGTTTTTGGATGCTAGCGGTAGTAGAGAAAATTAGGTATTTTTAACTGGCATGGAATGCAGTCCTACAGCTATAGAAAAGTGCAGTACATTCATAGCTGGAGTATGACAGGGAATCCAGAACTACCAGAAACTCACTGCTTTTGAAATTATTTCTGGGGTTATAGTCAGTAACACTTGTGAAGACACTGACAAGAAGAATAGCATTTGGGATGACGAGCAGAGAAATACAGTGGTTGATGATTTATTGACTGGAAATCAGCTGAGGCTATTCTGATAGAAGCCACTACTTAAGGCAATAATCTGATGAAATATAAATGAAAATTACTAACTTCTCATTCCTCTCTTTTTTTTAATTGAGCAAACGTGCTTATAAATGTCAAAGACAGTTGGCTTGAATTGTTTGACTAAAGATGATGGTCGCTACAAACAAGGGCACAAGTGCAGTAACTAAGATCAAATTCTGGTCACTTCTAGATTAAAATTCCACTGTACAGAAGAGATGTTAATCTGTTGTGAGCAATAGGAGATGGGTCAATGAAATCACAGCTGTGAAATACTGGATGTGCAGAGATTGTGCTTCAGTTCAAAACCTTAAGTATGATCTGCAGAACCTTTCAGATGCTTGAAAACACAGCAAGAGAATCCAGGCTGTCGTAAAGTATTCTGGTGAAAATGTAACTACTAAAGAAATACCTAGTGTTTATAACTTACAGCACACTTTGAAGCTTTGTAGAACAATCCTGAGTCAAGGCAGATGCTACTTGCTTTGTTTCAGTTGCAGCTAACCTCTTCTTAGTATGCTTTGAAGTAAGAGCTGCTGAAGAGTGCGTGGAATAAATGCATAGTAAATTTTAATGTATAAATTCCTGCTTGCTTGCTGTGATGGTGTGGACCAAATGAGATGATAATGCCGAAGTCAAGAGTGACCCAGTTCTCCATCTCCCATTAAGTTCTGTACAGCCAGGTCACAGCAAGCAATCGGTGTGCATAGAAACTGCAAAGCTCAGTTGAATAGCAAAGAACTGTGTGTTTTGGTTTATTTAGGTTCTGGTAGAGTCAAAAGAGCTATACTGAGAAATACAAGGATATAAAATGTTTGTTTTATTAGAATTGTCAATTGTCAGAAATGACAAAAGCATTGCTGTCAATATTCAGTAAGCTTTGAACCAAACTTAATTAATCCTGAAATAGTTCTCTGCAGTTTGGCAAATAGCTACAAAACAACCACAGAAAAGAGTATCATGCTGGCTATACTGGAAGGGAGGGTGAATGAGGTACTGGCGCCTTCCCCACAAAACAGCAGCCTGTGTCTGTGGCACTGTGCTCATGCAGCGTTCCCTAGTGACCCATGAAGATCCCTCCTCCGGGAAGAACTGAGAGACCCAATAAGAAGATCAAGTTGACTGTTCTCTTCAGAGCCTGGGCATGCCAGTGGTGTTCATGACTTGGCTGATGGTCATTGCCTCCTCTTCCTAAATCTTATTTCCCACCCTTCCTGCTCCATCTCTCTAAAAAGTGTGTGAATGCAACAGTCTCATTCAATATTTCTGTTAGTAAATCATAGAATCACAGAATTGAAATGGTTTGGGTTGGAAGGGACATTTAAAGGTAATCTAGTTCAACCCCCTTGCAATAAGCAGGGTCTACTCCAGCTAGATCAGATTGCCCAGAGCCCTGTCCCATCTCACCGTGAATGCCTCTGGGGATGGGGCACCTACCACCAAACTGGGCAACCTTTTCCAGTGCTGCACCACCATCATCAAAAAAAATCTCCTCCTTATAGGTACTCTGAATCTACCCTCAATTCAGTTTAAAAGCTTTATCCTATTGCAATAGACCCTGATAGAAGGTCTATACCCATCTTTCTTATAAGCCCCCTGTAAGTATCAAAAGGAAGTGAGAGAGAAGTGATTAAAAATTAATGAAATTCAAAGAGGTTATACATTAACCCTCATAAAAATCAAATAGCTTTGTTTTGGCCAGGAGAGGTAGATCTGTATCTCAAATCTGCATCTTAATTTGTTGGATTTGCTTACCGTGCTTGCATTTAACTTGTAAGAGAAAGGCATGACAGCTATTTCAGCTGGTGGCACTGGTAATGCATAACCTGTTGCACTGCACTGTGATGGCACTGAGATGAGGAAATGAGGATAAGCCCTGTGGGTGCTCTTACGTGCTACAGCTGTCAGAGTGGGGTCTGGGCAGAAAATCCTTCACTGTTTGAAGGCTGTGCTGCTTCTTGCAGTCAGAAATTTAATCCTGCAGAAAGGCAGCTTTTTGTGCTGAGGAAGGAAGCAAAGAAGGATGCAAAGCTCTTCTACTACTTCTCATCCAGTGCATGCAGAGATCCAGACTGGACTTGAGGAAATCTTTCCCCACTTCAGCTGTGCATTTTTGAAATATTAAAAAGCATGTAATTTTCTGTTTAAGACTTCATCATCAGTGCCCTGTTTTAAAAGGAACACAAGGCCAGTAGATTGGATATACACTTAACTAGGAAAAACATGCACGTTGACAGTGTGTCATTGACTGAATTCAATTAACTTTTAAATGTAAATGGGTAAGTTCAGGAGAAAGGACTTCTTTCTACAACTCCGCATGACAAGAAAGACCTTGAAGTGCTGGAGTGTGTCCAAAAAAAGGCAACAATGCTGATGAAGGGTCTGGAGCATAAGTCCAGTGAGGAACAGCTGAGGGAGCTGGGGTTGTTTAGCCTGGAGAAGAGGAGGCTGAAAGGAGACCTCATCAGTCTCTACAAGTACCTGAAAGGAGATTGTAGTGAGGTAGGTTTTGTTTGTTTTTTTTTTTTCTTCTTAAATATGTTATCATAGTGGTGTTACTTCCTTCTCTGATTGGCTCATCCTTGGCCAGCAACAGGTCCATCTTGGAGCTGGTTGGCATTGGCTCTGTTGTTTATGGGGGAGGCAACTTTTGCGGTATAGTGCTGTTGCCCCACATGGAATACTATTTTTCTACCTGTGTGCATTTCAGCTGTGATGAAGTCACTTCTTAGGCTTTGATAGTATAAAATAGACCCAAATCACTGGTGTTCTATTCCACTCAATTTGCAAGTCCTGTGGGATTTTTTTGAATACTCTCCATATTGACTTTAAAGTAAGGTAAATGGAATAGTATTAAGATTAATGTCCCTACCTCTGCATTTTACATGTTAGTGCATGTGGTTTAAAAATTTAAAAAAAGAAACGAAGATTGTTAGCTTAATCGTGACCAGTACTTTAATGTAAAATTATATTTTATTTACCCCCAGCGTAAGGGGTTTTTTGTTTTGTTTTGTGGGTTGTTTTTTGTTCATTTGTTTTAGGGCCTTGCCTAAGCCTTTTTTTTATGATGTTTTGCTTCCTTTATCTATTTATTTTGCAGTTACAGATGATGATAATTCATTTCTGTGCAACCTCAAGGTTTTTTCTCTCATACTGTAGAATTCACCATCCCAGAAGTAAGGCAGGTTATTGTTTCTTCCTGAGTCTCGGAAATGCATGTCTGTGTATGGATGTATCCAGGCACTGGAGCTGAAAGTCTTCCTTTAACTTACAGTACCTATGGGATGCTACTGCCACATACTTCAGCTCCTTGTTTCCCGAAGTGAAAAAATATTTAAATGTCTGTGTGGCACCAAAGGTTGTTGAATTCTCTCAGACTCAGATTTCTCTTACTTAGGAAATTTGTAGCCAGAGGTAATTTCTGAAAGCAACAGAGAGAGACAGGGAGATAAAGGGAGAAGGTTGGTCCACATGCCATGAATTCCTGAATATTGGTCGTATCTTTTTTCTGATATATGGACTGTTTCCCTTTATATACCATACTCCAAACAGGGAATCAATGATATGCTTTGGATTATCAGGGTAAAGATTTCAGAAGCATAAGAATGTGGTGCCAAGGAGACCACTTCAGCAAGGTTTGTGTCTTCTCTGCACAGTACCTGATTGTATTGTAGTGTATAGAATTTAGAAGAGCTTTGTGGATAGAGCTCTTATTTAATGGACAAGAACATTTGACTTGGTCCTTAAGGTGGGCCTGAATCACACTGTAATAAGTAGTAGTAGTTTAATTTACTCATCAAATTAGTAATAGTAGTTTACTCATGAAATTGTATTGCATGTTA
>JAYRBT010000093.1:46821571-46895369 GCA_036023395.1 Myiotriccus ornatus | reverse complement strand
TAAATTGCCTTCTCTTTTTGACTGGTGGAATATAAAAATCAGGAGGAATTACTTTAATCTTGTCACTAATTCTTTTCTTGCAGACACAACAAAATATAGGCTTATTAAGAAAGACAGGGAATGTATAGCATTTGATAGCACTGTTTACAAAGAGCAGGTCATGTCTACAAAGTCGAGATTTTTCTCATAAAAATATCTGCAGATTTGCCTAATCTAATTTATTAATTAAGCATATCAATTGAGTAAAGGCATGGGCCATTACAGACATCTCAGGCATTCCAATTTAGTAAGGATGCAACTCAATGCAGAAATCATCTTTCCACTCACCTTCTCTGTGGTGTTTTTAAATATATAAAAGGGTTCATAATTATCTCTACACTTTACGACTTAAAAATCAATTAACACTTTTTAAATGTTCAGTACAGGCATAGTTTTGTTGTATTACCTTATTGCTTAGAAGATCTGTGGAACTAACTCCAAAAGTACAAGCAATATAAATCAGTCTTTAAATTATATATTACATGTTTATTATGGGTGCAAATTTTTTTAAATTTACATTTTATGAAAATTCTGAAGTATTTACAATTTTTGTAAGATAAACTTGTAAGCTCTGATTTACAGTCTGATGTAGTAACAATTCATAAAAATTCAGATCCTTTAAAGTTGTGTTTACAAATTAATTTTCTTAGGAGGCAGCTACAAGGGATATTGCTGTATACACAGGCAAGAACCAGCTTGCTACATACTTTTTTTTTAATATCAGATAGCTACATGTACTTTTTACATTGTTCTTGAATTTGTTTACAAAAATGCGATATAAACTTGTATGGCTTCAAAATTGTAACCTGCACCCAACACAAATGTATGTGAAAACACCTGAATGAAGGCTAGTTTAAAAGTGCTGAAACATTAACTACTTCATTTAACTTAGGAATTAAAGTAATACTTGATTAGAAATAAAAATAACAGTTTGGGTTTTCATTTATAAAATACTGTCACATTAATCAGTTTGATTACAAAGCAGACTACAATTTAAATTCCAGTAAAAGACTGTACCATTTTAGGAGTTATAAATTGACCATCAATAAGATTAGCAAATTAGGAGCCAAATATGCTCTTCCAGTCAAATCTACAGCACAGTATGTTCTTAGTATTAACAATGGAATTCTCATCTGCAAAAATGTGTAGTGTAGATTAAAATTTGTGTAGCCTCTACAAAGGCATAATTTCTTGTAAAGCTTCAGCAGTTCATGTCGCTACTGGCTTTGAATTAACTTGAGCATGTTTTACTGTTTTAATAGAGAATATGAAATAGACACTAGTACTCTGAATATTCATTTGAAATCCCCATATGAAGGTTATTGAATTATATGTCCCCAATGCTTTTGATTTCAGCACTAAAAAAAACCCCTTGATAATATAAATACATAGAAGATTTTCTAAATTACTGACTTGTTTTAAAAAATATTAATGATGTCACTTCCCTCTGCCTAGGCTTGTGGCAAGCAGATTATATGAAAATTGGTAGTTATAGAAAAAAATGAATGGACAAGTCAGTATTTGTCATGATGCTGCCATAAAGTACTCCTCCCAAAGTACTATGAGTACATTCACATTACACATCCCCAAAACCACTCAAAGTCTAAAGACTTACAGTCAAAGTGAAAAGTAATGCTGTTTGCTTTTAGAGTTTGCTTTTACTATCTTCAGTAATTTTTCAGGATTCTCATCTTTGGTGACAATAAAGTTACTTAATGAAAGTTTCTGAGTCCTGCATGATGCATCTCCCTTTACTACAGCCACATTTTATTGCGATTACTCCATGAGGAAGTAATTCGATATTTTAAACATCTTTTAAAGCAAACTCCATTATTTGCAGATCTGCCTTTGAAATACATCCCAGTGAAAGGAATTTTTATAAAGTTGTATGTATAATACAAATATCATGCTTTCTTCATGAAGAGCCAAACTCTGAAGAAGGAAATGAGGCACATGGATATCAAACTGGATAGGCACAGGCATTTTTGAAAGGCACAGTTGTTATGCAATTCATATAAAAATAAATTAAATCTACAGCATTGCAATCACAACGCCCCAAAAATTTACCAGCTGCAGAGGGAAATCTCTGCTGTGTTTTGCAATTTTGTAACACATTGCACTTAGGGAAAAAAAAATCCTATATAAAACCAACTTGCATGTTAATAATATATGATACATGGGAATCAAGTTACTTTTCCTTTATACATCTCTAAGTCAGCTGGTTTTGTGGCATCAGTGGACAGAAGAACTACACGAGACTTAGCCTCTGCTGTCTTTAAAAACTGGCAATTAAAGGCTGGCAATTAAAGAATCTGAAAATTAATATTACTTATAGAAAGCTCAAATATTTCTTACTTGCTGTTGTTAAACCTACATTTTAGGTTTAATGTTTACAGTACAACATACAATTTCATACTTTCGTTACAACTGTGGATTACTATTTTGACTTCATCTATATAAATTTACTAAATTTTTAACAAATTTTCCCAAATATTGCAGTTGATCATTTACAGACAGTGTTGAAGTTAACTTCAGTGCTATTGTAAAGTAATAAAAAGTTTTCAAATTGACTTTCAAAAGTGCATTTACTTTCTGCAGTTTAGCCTCAAAGTAGATAACATTTTGGAAAAATTAATGCGTATTAAAATAGTGTTTGAAAAGTAGAGAGGGTGGAGTGGGTTTCTTGCACTCCTTTGATCCAATGACTTTCACAGGTACATCAGCAGTCTGCCATATACCGTCCTGAAAAACAAAGGCAGGTTTTTCCAGTCAGTAGATAAACTACGTTTTGTCAGTACTGTTTTTGGAGCAGTTTGAGTAACTATGGAAAACAAAAAAACCTATTAAACACTTGTCAGAGATGTTTTAATGAAAAGCAACTATTTACACATCATCACTCATTTAACAGTATCATATTTTAGAACTTAACACTAGAGAATTTATAATACAAATCGGAATATATAAGCATGTAAGTGTCTTACCAGTGGCAAATCTCTTCTTAAGAAGGGAAAGCCGATAGCCAGTGCCTACAAGCTCCACATCTACCCCCGAAAGGGTGCTTCCTTCACTGATGAATTGCACTGCAAGTGTTGCAGGTTTACTGGGTCCTCCTGAAAGTTCAAATTTTGCCCTGAGGGATCCAGAACCTATAAAAACAACAAAACTGAAAAGCTGGTTGTTTTGCATGAACAAAAATATGTCCCAAAATTCTCAGTAGTAAGAAGTGTAATTAACATTGTGACCTTTGAGGTCTATTCCTATTGGCAGTCCCACACAAATTTTCAAAAGGGATGAGAAGACAAGTCTGTTTTTTCCAATACTCTGTTTAAGACAATGACCACTGAATGATTTAAAGAGAAACAATACACATTTAAATCATTAGTGAATGAGTTAAAGAGGAACACACACACAGAATGTGTGCATCAGACAGCCTAGTAATCACTTTTATGACTTAAAATACCTGATTGGTCCCTGTAATCACCATTTATATTTGCTGGTCTGTAAGTACTTAATACCACTTATCTCATGGTAGAAACTACCTGATATACAGATAAGTAGATAGTACCTGCTTTTCATGAGCAGATTTGAAAGTACATCAGAATATTTAAAAGTTGTCATGATCTGTCTGGATGAAAGTACATGAATGAAACCATTGAAAGAAATGCAGCCATACAGTGATGTACCCAGAGGAAAGAAATTATTATTTTCCCAATAAAAAAAAGGTCTGATTAAACTTTTCCTCACAAATTTCAGTTAATTTTTTCAGAGACACTGGTGAAGTGTCATCACTTTGATATTATTACAAAGCATTAATAGTTCAAAATTACTTTAAGTACATTTGTGTAGTCAATGAAAGGCATTTAAAAAACCCCACATTGTTACTACTTTCTACTTTTTAAACAAATATTTTCTTGTTCTTGCCAAAGTATGCTGGGAAAAATGAGATTTAAATAATTAATAATGGAATAACAAGTGTCAAGTATTTTTACTTCTGTAAAACAACTTGCTATTCATAGTCAATAGGAACTGCTAAAGGACAAAGCAAGTTAGTAACTGAAATGTTACTGAGGTAAAAGCCAGAACTAAATTAAAGTCTTTTATGCAGTGGTTTGTTCTTGATAAATTTAGCTTAAGACCAATTTTGTTTCTTTAGTAGGTCTGCCATATTTTGACTAAACTGGAACTTCTTTCCACTGTAGGTATTGAAACTCATACACTCAAGTGCCTTGTAAGTTTCTTCTCTCTCTCTCCAACTGACAGATTACATAATGTGTTGGACCATAAAAAACCACAAAGCATTTTATCAGTATCCATCAAGACTTCAAGATGTTTGTGCAACTTCTCCCTCTGTTTCTGTAAGTGTAGGACCAGCATATTGTTACTTCCTCTTAAACATTAAATTGAGAGTACTATGTGTATATACTCAAAGAACAGAGGAAGAAGGATGGTGGGAAGAGAAGGAATATAGCTGAAGCAGTGGGATATGTGCAGGTGTTGTCAACACAAAAGATGCAAACCATATCACTAACAGCCAGTTTTATGCTGCTCTGCAGGTGTAAAGTTGCTGCATTTGTCTTTCAGTATGATTTTTTTCTTTTAAAAGAAGCTGCACAGTTAGGAAAAGGAAAAGAGGGGGGGAAATAGAGGGCTACTTCTATGTAATTGTAATAGAAGACAGACGGCAAAGAACTGTGAGGTCAGTGAAGGACAAAGTCCACCAGATTACAGCAACCACCTCTGTCCAATAAAATTCTCTCTGATTTTGTTTGAATGATAATCACAACCTTTCAGCCTTTGCAGGAATAGAGATAATTTTCCCTTTTCAGGCTTTTTATATGAAACCAGTCACATTTACAAGCAAATCTGTGCTTTTACAATGCTCTTTATTAAATTCTTAATAGGATAAAGGAGTTCATTTCTCCACAGAGGCTTTGATGATGAGGTGCTTGCCTTTGGTTCCTATACTACTTCAGAAAAATATTGCACCTGCAGAGACTGTAAGGGCTGTGACATCAACTGGAGCTCAGAGAAAAGCAGCTGGGCAGAGGACAACTATTGGTACCTTACACAATACTGTATAAATTACTACTCTCAGCAGATGTGCATAGTTTCATTTTTTTTGCTTGAGACATTATAGTCAAAACCAAGACTGAAAATGTTGGTCAAGAATCATCTATCTCAGCACACAACTTCTGGATTGTTTTTTTTCTTGCCTCCAGTTCTTCCACTTACCTTCTTCTAATTTATTTAAATTATCCATGTGTGGATATTAAACCTATTTTCATTTGAATAACTCCTCACTTCCAAATAACATGAGTGCAATAATTTCCTACCTGATCTAAGCTTCATTTTAGAGCTAACTGCTTTCAGGGGACTTCATTATTTTCCATTGTGTAGCTCATTAATAAATTTGTATTTTGACATCTCACTATTAATGAAACTTCTCAGGAGGCAATTAACTGAGAAGGTGGCAAACTGCTAAACAGGATACAGCATGAGAAAATTTGTAAAGAGGCATGAGGGTGTAGAAGCTATGATGATTACCTTTTTACTATTTATTAAATTTTTTCCGTACAAGAAAACAAAAGAGTTTAACTTGCCTCCATTCTCAGACTTCTCTGAAATGCTAGATATTTTCCAATATGCTTTCATCTGGTCTGCATTCCTGTAAGAGAATGGTAAATTAGTTGTAAGCACCAGTTTTAGCCCATTATTTCCCTTGACTGAACTGATATGTTACAGACATTTCTAAATGGAGGTCTATAAGAAACATTTGCTCATTTTAAGGTAAGTCTGTGGAAGACTACAGGAGGAAAAGAGGAAGAGAGAAGGGTGTATCTCCATTGTTCCAGAACAGCAAGCTCAGAAGTATACACTTCTTTATTCATCTTACGTAACACTTTTTTTTACACATTTAACACTGTTCTATGTCCCCACCTATGGCTCCAAAATTCAAAATTCTCTGCAGTCCAGTCTCAAACGGTAAGTTACCCTGGAAATAGTTTGGAAGCTATGCGTTATGCTTCATGACAGTGTAGGAGGGGGGGAGTGTTGATTGCTTTCCCCTATGTAAGAGCCCTGGAACCATGAAATTTATTCCATTTCCATTCTAGTAAAACTAATTGGTGTAAGTGACACACTGCTTAAGCTAACTTCAGACACTCTAAAGGGGGAGAAAAGGGCACCAAGTGCAAGATTCTCTAAGCGGACAGGGCATTTTAACTCCTGGAGCACTTTCCAACACTTCCATCAAGTCAACAACTTATAGCTGTGAGCAGCATGGAGTGCTGATAGGTTTGAAATTGCTCTTGGCATTGATGTAGCAGGACTGAAATGCTCAGATTTAACCAATATGAACTAGCTGCACATGATCTGTTTCAGACCAGATGATGTCTAGACACCTGATACTACAAATAATGCTGTTTGTTCCTATGAAATTTTTTGGGCTATGAAACCAATGAATGCACTGAAATGAATCGGAAAAGAATACTGAAAAGTATTAAAATTACCATTTTGCAGGTGGAAGTGACTGCATGTTTATTACTCCTCCATCTACTGGTACCACAACCTGGACATTAGACAGCATACCAGGCACATTCATAGACTCCGGATTGTATTTATAATCCACTCTCACATCAGTAGTGCTAGCATCACATTTCCAGTAAGTTGCAAGATTCAATGGAGTAGACTGTATGCCATTTGAAGATACCTGTAAAAGAACAAACCATTGAAACCAGCTTAATTAAAATATTCCCCTTTTAGGCAGAATTAAGGGATGGTTGTAATAAACATAACTCCAAATGCTGACAAAATATCAAGAGAACAATTGATCCTTAGAGTCCTTAATCACAGAATTCTGAAGAATGTTGCAGCCAAAAGGCATTTTGTTACTTTAATTTTAAATCAAATAGTTAAAGGTTTAAACTCCCTCTGGCCTATGAGGTTCCTTCCTTTTCTTCCTTTTATAATCTTCTGTAATCTTTGTTTTTGTCTTGTGTTCTGCCTTACACAAGCATACTTGCAGCAAAATGACTTCACCCTTAGCAGTTGTGTGCCATGCCAGTTTAGCTGCCCAAACAGCCAGCAGCAGAAGACAACACCTGTCATTATGGGACAGGCAGCCAGCAAAATAGTTCTTACCTATTCAAAGCATTATTTTCCTGCTGCAGAAGGTTGAATGCCGCTTCTGTAGCTAAGCCTGTGCTACTGCCCTGATGCACCTCAACCACATTCTCAGCCTACTTGAGGAAGCTTCTATGTCCTGGTGCACACTCACCTTTCCTTGGCAGCCTTTTCTATCTACCTGGGCTTCTTTGTGCCATGCCTCATTTTTCCAAGAATCCACTGTATGTATTTCAGCAAACCAAAGAAATGTTTGGTTCTTTCCATCTTTCTCAGGAATTCTATGTGTCTAATGTGCTTTTTGTAGATTCAGCATACCAAGATTTTAAACCATATTGGGAGGATGTGGAAACTACAGTGGTATGAATAGGTAGACTGACAGCTTATTTTCAGGGTGTTTTTGTGGGTACAGTTGTCTCAGATATCCAGACATTTCAGTGCAGGCAAATCCCTGTTCTCCACTGAGGTGAATTTGTCTTGAATATTCACAAAGGCTTTTTATTAACAGCCAGAACATCATCTCACTGATTCACACAATGGCCAGAGGTTGTCTGGTCCAACTCTCCTGCTCAAACAGGGCCGTCTTGAACCAGCTGCCCAGGACCACGTGCAGACAACTGAACATTTCCAAGGACAGAGACTCCACCACCCCCCTAGGCAACCAGCCCGTGCTCAGTCACCGTCACAGGAGAAAAATGTTTCTGGCTGTTCAAAGGAAATTTCCTGTGCTTCAGCATGCCTCTGGTTCTGTCACTGGGCACCAATGGAAACAGTCCAGCTCTGTTTTCTGTGCGTTCTCCCTCAGGTATTTATACATATTGATGAGATTTCCCTGAACTTTCCCTTCTGCAGGCTGAAGAGTCCCAGCTCTCTCAGCCTTTCCTCATGGGAGAGATAGTCCACTCCCATCATCATCTCTGTGGCTCTTCACTGAGCTCTCTCCAGTCTAACTTGAAATGGGCAACCCAGAACTGGACACAGCATTCCAAGGGTGGCCTCACCAGTGCTGAGTGGAGGGTAAAAATCCCCTCCCTTGACCTACCAGCAATACTTTGCTTAGTGCAGCCCAGGAGACCATTTGCTGCCTTTGCAGCAAGGGCAGTTTTTTGGCTCATGCTCAACAGTGTCTCCAAGGTCCTTTTCTGTCAAGCTGCTGCTGGCTGGCTGGAGTTGTTCCACCCCAGATGCATTCTTGTTGAACTTCATGAGGTTGCTTTCAGCCCATTTCTGCAGCCTGCTGAGCTTCCTCTGGAGAGCAAAATGACCCTCTGGTATATCCAGAGGGTCATTCCTGTTCGCTGTTGTCAGCAGACTTGCCAGGGGTACACTGCCCCATCATCCAGATCATTAATGAAGCTATTAAATGGTAAAATCAGTATTGACCCCTGGGGTTTACTGCTGGTTAACAGCCTCCAGCTAGACTTCATGCCACTGATCACCACCTGCCAGGCCCAGCTGTTCAGCCAGTTTTCACTTCACTTCATTGTCTGCTCATCCAGCCTGTACTTCACCAACATCTCTATAAGGATTTAGTGGGAGACAGTGTTGAAAGCCCTCTTGAAGTCTTAAGTAGACAGTATCTACCGCTATACCCTCATCCACTGGGGCAGTTATGTCATCACAGAAGTTTGTCAGCTTGGTCAAGCATAACTTTGCCTTAGTAAATCCATTCTGACTACTCCTGTTTTATTATACTGTGAGAAGTCAGAATGTCATATGTTCTCAGATAGAATCACAGAATAGTTTGGGTTGGAAGGGACCTTAAAGAACAAATAGTCCAACTCTCCCTCACCATAGGCACAGGTAACTTTCAGTAGACCAGGTTGCTCAAAGGCCCATACAGACTGGTCTTGAACACTTCCAGGGATGGGGCAGCTGTAGGTTCTCTAGGCAACCTGTGCCAGTAACTCACCACCCTCTGAGCAAAGAATTTTTTCCCAATACCTAATCTAATCCTACTCTCTTTCAGTTGGAATCCATTACCATATATTAAAATTCATCAGCTACAGCATCCAAAACTTAGGCAATTGCAAAATCAAAGACAGTACAAACTAAAACAAGCCCCCACCAAATCTTAAAGGAAAATTTGATTTTGCTAATATATAAAAAAAAGCAGTGTTTGAAGCTTGCATGCATGAATTGGACTGATGCATAACCAGGCTGAAACAGGTCCTGAATCCAAATGAATGACATGAAGCATAGCAGGAATGTGCTAAGCCTGGGTAGAGTCTAGGCATTGTAAGCAGTGACATACCCAGAACTGGTCTAGATGTGGGATGACAGTTCATCTGCATTCTGGCAGACAAAGAATGATTCTTTTAATTTTGAGGTAGGTATCAGATCTGGAATGCCTTAAAAAATTCCAAAGGAAAAAAGCGTTTACCTGATACTTTAAAACATCCACATTGTAATAGGATGCAGATGGATTCTGCTCTGATAATTTCTTGAGGTAGACAGTTATAGCTTGCATGTTCATCCAAAAATCCTTAGTACTGGAGTCACTTTGTGACTGATCACTACAAAGAAAGATCACCAATTAGGAGCGAAGTATTACACCACTCAAACAAGAATACTAGACATTTTAACTTCTGTTGCAAAAAGTGTTTTTTCAGTATAATTCACTGTCAAATACAGTTCTGCTAACATTTCAATTTTAAATTGTCATGTCAAACAGCAATTAAATTTAATGTTGTATGACTCATTCATTAAGTATGAATGATCAACATGAAATTAAATACAAAAAAACAGGTGCATATGGTTTGATTCATTATTTCAGTAATTTAAAAAATTCTGCATTTAAAAGCATTTAACTAGTTTTCAAAAAATCTCTCCAATAAATGAAATAGAAATTGCTCATCTAGAACATATTTCTGCTAAAAAATTCCAACTTTTCCCAATTTTTTAAAAGCAATATCTCCAAGTGTGATTTCAACAATTACCCTACTCAATTGGCAAGCTTTTTTCTTACAAATTCTCCCAAGCATGCTGCTACACATCTGAGAGATAGTTATGTAATGAATCTGAATAGTGCAGAAATTATTTGGCTTAAAAATACACTCGTAGGTGACAAATAAGAGTAGGTGTTTTCCATTTAAGTACTTGTTTTCCATTTAAGGCTCCTACTATTTGTTTTCCATTTAAGGCTACTGTTTCATCATTTAGTTTTACCATAGTTACTACTGTATATAGAAATAATTTATAAAATCATGTAAGAACACAGCTACATTTACAAAATATTTTTACAGCTCCTGTTACAGCAGCACAAGTCTCAAGGCCAGTAATCACTGAGATTCTTAATGGTGACAGGGGAGAGAACTAAGCTGAACAAGCCTAATTCAATAAAATAATTATGTGTAAGTAAATTAACCAGACTGTACAGAATTCTGATTTACACATACAACTCATATTTTACAAATCATGTAGTTTAAAATTATGTAAAAAAAAAATACAAAACCTGTATACAAGTTGTGCATTTGGAAGAATCTGTTCTAGTTTGCTTGTGTTTTTTACCCTGAAGCAGAGCACAGCAGGAGATGGGTTGCTAGTGAAGACTTTAATAATCCCACTTGGGAATGAAATTGTCATATCACCAGTAATCTTCACAATACATCTAGAAGAAAATGAAAACATCAGTTTCATTGCAGCTCATTAACTGCCTAGTTTTAATACTAATTTTAAAGCAACCATTGTATTTTCACAATCTGATGAACTGAATTAAAACCAGAAAATCAATCTCAGTTGAGTAATGTGACAATGTACTGTCACTTTCAACTTGGAAATAAGATGAAATAATGAAAGAGAAAAAAAAATTTTAACTGCTTAAGCATACAGTAGTCTTGGTGGACATTTTTTGGGCTGTGAAAACATGGTACAGCTATGCTTAGGCAAACCTAAGTAGCATAGCAAGGGATGTGACAGACAGAATAAGGTGCTTACATCTGCCCAAATTTACATGTAGCACCTACCTGACTATGATAAAAATCCTTGTCATTCTCAGTGTGAACACATTTCTATAAAGCAGGTATGTATGAACTCCTAGCAGGTTGCATGCCAGCACAGAGCAATTAGCCACTCTTGTAATTCATACTAGGGGGAAAAAACCCAACTTTGAATCCCCCGCCTAATGTATTACATATTCCCCCCAAATATAACAAGTAGACTCAATGTCTTTTCTTATTGTAACTTATTACATTCAAAACAATTCACTATTTAACTAACTTTGTGGGATCTGCTCCTTTAAAGTAGGCGTTAACAGATTCAGTAAGGGCTACTGCAACAGGCAAGATGTCCTGGTTTCCAAGGCTGACAGGGCTGGGACCACGTGAAACACCTAGAATACATACAGCGTATAGATTTAATTTCCAAAAAGCTTAGCAATAGATTTCAGAATGGCTGACTACATCTGTAATTTTCACAAGAGGTTACTGCCATCAAGGTCACAGTAGAATCTGAAGTATTACTTGAAAAGTGTGTAGACATACATAAATATAGTACAGTACAATTGTACAATCAGGAACACAGGACTATCAGTAGATAATGTAGACAGACACAAGGAAATATATCAGAGGCAGAGGAACACTGCATTAAAATGGCCACTGGTGAAAGTGAAGTCAACAGACCCAAAGGAAATAAGACATTGACTAGAATGCTTTAAAAAAAACACCCTACTGTATGCTTTTTGTATGGAAAAATATATGATAAAATGGTTATAGAAATGCAAAGAATTTACTTACAGTAAGAATGAACTTGAATGCAAATACATCAATATTACCCCACATAAGTGAACCATTGAACATTCTTTTAACCTTTTCAGCCAATTAACATTACAATTCCCAAGCAGAAATCGTGGCAGAAGTCTTCATATTTTTATTGTGCAACACAACGCAATTCCAATACAGAAATACAAAAATCAACTCAGATCTCATGTTGAGGCATTTTGAAATGTGCATATACAACTGATGAAATAGGTTGTCACTGGATTTTATTTTTCACAAATTTTCTACAGGTGTAATGAATATAAAAGACCATTGCAAGTTTTGTCTTTTTTATTAGTGAAGCAGTGTAGTAGAGAGCATCGTATTATTTTTTTTTGTCCCACTGCTGAAGTGGCCTGTACCACATGATATTATCTATCACAAATGAGGCACAATTTTCATCTTTTCATAAGCAAATTGAGAAATTTCTCTTTCATATCACAAAGCAGAAACAAAATGCTTCTGTATAATACTGCTCATGGCAAATTAAACCTATTTACTTTAAAACAGTGGCTGTCCTTTCTGAGCTCTTTCAGAAGCAAAAAGGAAGTTGTGACCTTGTTCTTCACAGAGGAACTAATATCTCATATTAAACCTTAAATTCAGAGATAAGTAAACAAAATAGTAACAAAAAGAGAGCAAAAGACAGAAATTGGTTCAATGCTACCTCATACCTCACTCTCATACATCACAATTTCTTGCCTAAGGTAGTAAAATGTTCAGAATACTTCTCAGCACCAGGAAAACATCTGTGCAACATTTAGGCCTCCTTAGATCAAAAAGATCTAGTCACAAGTGTTGAAAACCAAAAAGTCTTAGAAGAATGAACTATTATGATGCTGGCAACAAAACACTGACTTATTCATTTTTTCTCAATGTGAACAGTAGTTAGACAATACATGGATCATGTTTCCAAAGTTTTTTTTCTCCCTGAAAATGATCAATAACAGCTGTGATTGCAGAAATCATTATTTCAAGAAGCAGATGTGCAATAAAATAAAGAGTTATCCATCACTAGGAATTCTGTTTGATGAAATACTGAACTCCAGAATTATTCTTCACTGAAGCCAAAATATGCACTCAGTGAAGGTGGCACTACAGTTGCTGAGCTGTTCTACTGTCTTTTTCCCCAATTTACTAAGGAACAACTAACAATTACAGAGCAGATAGGATTACCTTGTATACAGGTGTATAAATTATTTTAAAATCTTTTACTTAATGGCCTTGTATACATTTTTATATTGACATTTGAGTATCATGTGAGTAATGCAGATATACTGATTATATTCCTACTGGTAAAAAACAAATACTGTTTTCTTGACTGAAGAGTTAAATTCATTAGAAATACTAACATTGCTTTTACTTTTTTTTAGGGAACACCACAGCAAATATTTATTTCTCTATTTGGAGGATTACCAATGAGATATTTTCTTTTATTTGCTCTGTTCCCACTGCTGGTCACCCTTTGATTCATAAAAATCTATGCATTCTCCTAAAAACTAATAAATTGAAACAAATAAATTGCTATAAATTTAATGAGGCGAAGTGTCAGCTCTTGCCTTTGGGTCACGGCAAACCCAGGCAGTGCTACAGGCTGGGTGAAGAGTGGCTGGAAAGCTGCCTGGCAGAAAAGGACCTGGGGGTGCTGGTCCACAGTGGCTGGCAATGAGTCAGCATTGTGCCCAGGTACCCGAGAAGGCCAGTGGCATCCTGGCTTATATCAGAAATAGTGTGGCCAGCAGGACCAGGGAAGTGACTGTGCCCCCGTACTCAGCACTGGTGAGGCTGCACCTTGAACACAGTGTCCAGTTCTGGACCCTCACTCCCAGAAGGGCAGTGAGGTGCAGGAATGTGTCCAGAGACAGGCAACAGAGCTGATGAAAGGTCTAGGGAGTAAGTCCTATGAGGAGCAGCTGAAGGAGCTGGGGTTGTTCAGCCTGGCTCAGAGGAGACCTTATTACCCTCTACAGTGACCTGAAAGGAACAAGGGTGTGAGTCAGCCTCATCTCCCAGGAAACTAGTGACAGAACAAGAGGATATGGCCTCAAGCTGTGCCAGGGGAGATTCAGGCTGGACATCAGGAAGAATTTCTCCACCTAGAATGGGCTGCCCATGGAGGTGGTGGAGTCACCATCCCTGGAGGTGTTCAAGAAACAACTGGAGCACTTAGTGCTTATGGTTTAATTAGCATGGTAGTGATTGGTCAATGGTTGATGATCTTGGGGATCTTTTCCAACCTTCATGATTCTATAATTCCATTCTATAAAACAAACATAACTGCTTAATCTACCTCTGGAAGTCATCCTTGTGTTGCCGTGCTGATGAAAATACAGTTCAGTGCAGCAACATCCAGCTTCAGGGTCTTCCATATCTGCTGTGAGGTCTCAGAGGAACAGGATATCACAGAGCTACAACAAGGTGTCCTGGCTCCACCTCAGGCTGAAGCCCAGCTCAAAGTTCCAGTTCTACCACCTTTGGCAGTGACAGAAAAGCTGGCTTAAATGCCCTGCCACCTACCTCAGTCTGACCACCATTACCAGCCCCTGAGCTGTGCTGACACAAGATCTAGTGACACAACCATGCAAATGGTTGCATTGACACACTCAAGGTGCAGACCAAAACTAAAGAGCAAAAGACTGCATCACTGGTCATGAAAAGTGCAAATGAATAAACCTGATCAAATGGTTTTAGTTCAGTTTAGGAAAAAAGATTCAGACAATTTTAATATTGGCTAAACAGCTGTCATGAAAATAAAATTTATTTTAAGAAGATGTTACCTTTAATATATGTATATTCAAAGATTTGTATTATATGTAAATATAAAAACATTTTTACATACTTGTATTATGAGAATAAGGATTGTCAAGTTAAAAATAAATTCACTTGAAAGAAGGTAGTAATGACAAACTGAAGAAGCAAGGCCAAGTTTCAGCTTGTTTGCAGAGCAGGGAAGGGGACAGGCAGAAGATTACATTATATAAAAGTGGTTATATCAAGTTTTGGTGATCTGAGCAACATGTAACTTGTTAAGTAGTTGAGATCTCAAGCCATTTGTATCTGCCAGATACCATCTAGAGAAACTTGTTTCAAAAGAAATACCATTTTATTAGAGATAGTGAATTAGGATGATTAGTTGAGACATAAATCTGCTTTGAGTACAATACCTGGTGGTGTCCCACAAAGCTTTTCAATTGTAGGAAGATTTCGAATCAAAAGATCATCCTCTATTACATTTAAATGAAACAAAACATTGCAAGAAAACAAAATATTTCAAGCAAAAACAGATGTTAAAAATTAATGTATTAAAAAAATACTTCACAAATTAAATTAAGGCTAAAGCATAAAAGAAACACTCAATTATGCATGCCTTAAAGTTCTCTTGGAAAAAGATAATTAGAGTCAACTCTCCATTATTCAGGACAAATGGGGTACAGGAAACACTGGACTGTGCAGAAGTCAAAAGAATTCATACAGTATTGCAGAGTATATTCTCATGCCCCAAAGTCTTTCAGCTCTCTACACTGACCTTCCCCTTTTTCCAGGACTATTTCATACAGTCTGTGCAGATGGAACTGGCCTTATTTATTTTTCCTAGTCCAGACTAGTAACCATGTCAAGCCTCGGTGTCAGCACACACCTCCTTACCTCCTCCCTCACCTCGTGATTTCACTCTGTCACTGTCTCCAACAACATGCACACACTCAGAGCTGGGGATATTGATGCTCCTGCCCCAAATTTTTGGTTCCTTGGCACCAGAGCTGAGGCCTGAGGATGTTAGCCTGGATGGACTTGGCAACCAAAATATCAGTTATCTTTCTGTGATACTTCTCAGCATTTGTGAAACTGGTGTACACTAAACTGTAGGAGCTAAGGTTGGGCAGAACTTAGTAGAACAAGGTGGAAACAGCTGCATTGCTTTCAGTGCAGAACTCCCACTAGAAGCTGCAGAAATGCTCTCCTGAGCTGCTAAGCCTGAGTGAGGAATGCTTGGCATCAGTAACATTCACAGATAACTGAACAATAACTTGAGAATCTGATTTAGCTTGGGACTAGATAGGTAATAGTGTTCATGAATGAAACAATTCAAGTCTACTACATAAACAAGTTAAAATGTTTTAAACCCCACTGCCCCTCAACCTAACAAAACCCCTATTAACTAAAAAGACCGCTATATGTCTTCGTTTCATTTGTTGTAACCAAATATCAAAACTGAAGCACTATCCTTTAGAAACAAGAGAAAACCTTCTGAAATTAGTGTCAACACGTGAAGTCTAATTAGCTCCTCATCTTTTTTGCTTAGTTGTTTGGTTTGCTTTTACTAAACATCGATGTTTAGCTAATATACTTCATTAACGTGAAGAAAAAGATGCATTAGATTAATTTTTTGGAAACTGGAATTAAAGGAAAACAAATTAAATTAAAAGAGCATAAAAGAACTCACTTTTATGAACCTGTATATTCATTCAAATTTTTCAGCATCCCAAAATATTTCTGCACTTATATAATAACATCTTCTGAAAAAATACATGATAACATGTTGTACTTGATGGATATACAAGCATACAAACAGGAATTAATGGAATATTAATTTTGAATAATATTTTCCTAAAGAACATGCTATAATTGGATTCTGCGGTCTAATCTAATTGAATTCACTTTCATGTCTCAGTGTCATTTAGAAGCAGGTGTGGCAATGGATGCTTGAAGTACCTAGACTTGCATATGAAGAAACTAACTCCAACAAATGGTTTTCCTAACAGGTGCAACCTAGTAGTAGAGTTATCCTATTTCTAAAAATAAGATAAAATGGTTAATTAAACTTACCAACGGTAGGTGTGTTTGCTGCACTGAGAGAAGCAGAAGAGGATATAGACGAAATGCTCTCTGCACGTGCCAAAGGAGCTGCTGGAGGTGGACTTGAATTAGAGCTCAATGGAGGGCTGAATGGCCTAGGCTGAAAAAAAGAGATTACAAGAATATGACACAAAGTAGTTTTTAAAGAGACAAAAAAGGACTACAAATAGAAAAGTTTCACTCCCCGATCATTTCATAATGTTTCTCAACATAGTTTCTTTAATGCTTTGTCTACTTTAGTTTTAAGCGTAAAACAAAGAACTCAAATTTTTCAGTGGAATGAATTCCGTTATTTCATAGATAATGATTTTTTTTGATGGAGTAGTCAAGTCTAATATATTTGATTATGTAGCAGCCTGTCAATAATAGTGATATAACACAGTATTAGAACCTAAGACTACAGACTACTGTGCATGTGTGCAGTGAATATGGATTTAGAAAGCTAAAGCAAAGCTGCTAATGAATTGGAAGTAAGACCAGCAGAAGGCTACTAAAATAATTGGGACTGGAGTACAGGAGAGAGAGGAACAGGCTGAAGGACCAGGGTTTGTTCAGCCTGGAGAACAGAAACCTAAGGAGGGATCTATTAGCAGTCTCTCATTAGGCAAAAGCAGGTACACAAAGAAATCAGAGTCAGGTTCTTCTACTAAGAGGTAAGAGCTATAACAAAGGAAATTTCAGCTGGATTTTGGGAAAAATTCTTTTTTCCAACCTTGTAGTTAAATCCTAGGACAAGCTGCCATATTGTAAAATCTCCCACTTGAGATTTTTAGAACTCAGCATGTGCCTAAGCAATCTGATGTAATTTTGGAGTCAGTCCTTCTTTAAGCAAGTTGGCCTAGGAAACTTAAAGTCTCTTCCATTCTACATCTTTGGATGGCTTTACGATTCACATGTTAAGGTATTTAACTAATTATATTGGGACTAACCTACCTGAAATGTACTGGAAACCCTGAAGCATCATTTGGGCGGAGTAACTGTAGAATCCCAGAAGATAAGGGACTAATGTCTAAAACACCGATAGCTGGGCGGCTGTGCAGCCAACCATTGTTGGTAATAACTGAAACGGACTGTCACTAACAATCAAGGATTATAAGTAATAACAAGCCATGAGAAAGAACAAGATGCGGCTGGAGAAGGGGCCATGTGGAGGTAGGAAAGCACTCTTCTGGGACAAACATCTTTGCTCTATTTCCTGGAGATAAGCACAATGTAGTACCACACACAAGGGCAGGAATGAGGCTGAGAGGTGGGGATGGACTGCAGGGGGGGATCAAGACCACCCAAGACTTACGAAGACGTCTGACCCATTTCCACAGAGGTCTGAAAGAACAGACTGCCTATGATAACTAATTTGCACAGAAAGTGAGAAACCTCTGGGGAAACATCTATAAAAAAGGTACTCCCCCACCAAGCCCAGGTGGTGTCCCCATGAACCTGGACATTGCATTGGCTGGACTGACACTGGAACCAGGACTGATGATCTCTTTTTCTCTCTTTGTTTCTCTCTATTCCTCCTTACTTAATGTCTTCCTTTCTCTCTTCCTTTTTATCTTATCCCTTTATCCAAAGCCCATTGCCAGATGCTTGTATAGTAAGCCAGGGACTAGCATACCAATTTCTATGCCAAATGTATAATTTAATAATAAAGCTTTGCGAGTTTTTGTGGACCCTCAGACTTTTTAAATTTCTTTCAACCACAAGCATTTATGAATCTTGGGTGCTTCCTTCCCCTTATGGGTGGGATGTCACTGTAACTCTTCACCCTCCCACTCCTCCCACCCCAGCTCTACTGCACTTATTGCTGGGTATGTGGCTTTGATGAACTATGGGAATTGTAAAAGGAGCTGACACATAATGAAGACAACTGTCAATCTCCCACTTGTATCCAGATAATAGTCTATTTTTAAAACAACAATATAAAATGAATGTAGCTTTGTGCAGGATCATATTTTAGAGCAGAACACTATCAGATAAATTCTTTTATTTGATTATGATGACATGAAGAACAGATTCCTTGGACTGAGAGCAATTACTCCCATTTCATATTGGAATGAGAAAAGAATCTCAGAATGAACTCTATTCTGACCATACAGAAAAGCAAAACAGTTTGAAAATGTTTTAGTTTTGTCAAAGCATGAAATCAGAATTTTATTTTTAACAAGAATTAGGTGACAGTACCTTGTGTAAAGTAAGATATGCAGGTATCCCCAGAAATGCTAAGGCAGTGGAAAGAATTCAGAAAGTTTATTTAGAAGGCCAGAACATGAAAAACTTACAAAACACCTCACAGTACTGTAGAAGTACTGGGTCCCAGGAAGAAAAGGCAAAGCCCCACCTTCTCCAGAGCTTTTTGCCTTCTCCTCCCTGTCTTTCCTGCCTTCTCTGGGCTGCTGGGGCCCTGTACATGTTTGTGAGGGTTAACTCTCTCCAGCATAACAGAAGGAGATAACACAGCTCTCCCTCTGCAACTTCCTATGACTGCAGAAGGAAAAAAAAAAAAAAGCCTTTGGAGAAGGAATTTTGCAGTCTTCACAAGTGAAACAAGTTATAGTTTGCCCTTACAAATTCTTCCGAAATTGTACCTATCCTTATACCTTGCTACTTTGAAATAAAATAAGAGGATCTAACCACAGGAAAATTTTTCCAAGTCAGTAAGTCAAGTGAAACACACAGAATACTAATAATCACAAAGGAAAGTAAGTATGGCCTGGTCTGACAAGCTGTTTGGGTATTTGCATTCTTTACCACATTCCTTACTGGCAGGTGAACCTGCACTGCAGGCAATGAGCAGATGCAGGCAGCGCGCAACCTCTCACTACCCTGATGGGCAACCGCTGTGATCTGCCACCTCCCCTCCCCATCAACCAGCACCAAGGGCAGGAAGAAGTCACAGCAGGGATACTTTTGTCAACACATGACTGATAAAGATCTACTTATTCCCCAAAGCATTGATGGTATCCCTAAATCAATGGAGCTTTGTAAATAACTTTGCTAGTATTTCACATTTTGAAAACTTTAATCTTATACCTGTGCCATCCTTTTTGGATGAGCACATTATTGAGCAAATTATTGATTTACTCAATTAAGAACATTCAGCTGATGCAAAAATTATGTTTTAGACCTTTGTGTTTCTGTTAAGAATTACCTGTTCTAGTAACATAATTGTCATAAACAATTCCCATGCCTATCTGGCAATGCGGAAAATCTGCTTGTAAGTCTTTGAACATCGTCTGGAAAGTAACTCCACTTACAGAGTAACAGTGTAAATGAATGGTGTATTGGAAATCAAGTCACAATGGAGAACAAAAAAAAAGCAAAACCAACAAACAATCAATACATACTATTTCATTAATCCCACTAAGTTTCCCGGTAGTCAGCTTTGGTCTTGAAGCAGGCCTTGGAGGGGGTACTATGGTGCCTACAGAAAGAGGAGTGGTGGACCTTGCTGAAAGAAATCAAATTTAAGAAAATAAGTATTACAAGATCACATTGAACATAAATACTTACTTGAATAGAATAACTGGAAGTGATGCTTCAACTAGAATTTCCTATTTTACAAGTATGATGGTCTAAGATTTAGCACTAACCATAAGTGCTTTTAAAATAGTGCCAGGTGATACCCTGAAAAGTCACTTGAAAAATAGCATCATGGGCCTTCTCATTGCTCTTAAATGATTCTATACCAAGCAGTCATGGGGGTTTGTATGTAAAAATAACTGGTTTTGCAAATTCAACTAGTTAATCTTTGAGATCTCACTGCTGTCTAATATCCCACAAAAATACAATCCCATTTCTAGAAAAGCAACACTGCGTAGTTAAGAGAAAGCAATGCCTTTAAATTAATAATTCGAATTTTCTTCTTGCTTCAAGCTGAATATTTACTTTATTGTCCAAGCTTTCAAGGAAATTGGTGCTAGCAAGCAGTTTAGTACATTCTAAGTAAGAAGATGTGTTAATTTTAACATCAGGTAAGCACTAATAACAAAAGGAAAAATGAGTCCAAAGCTCACTTTTTGTAGTCAGTTATTAGCAAAGAGCAGTACAGAATGCATGCTTGCCATACCCTTATTTGTATGAGCACAAGAAGACACTAAACTATAGTCCAGTAGTGTCGAAGATGATGCGGAAGATATTTCAGCAGCAGTGCCAGTTTCTTCAATGAATAATTGTTCATGGCATACAGTGTTACTGAAAAGGTCACTTTGATCCTCAGAAGCACAGCTGCTGGAAGAATTCCCAAGCCAAGCAGAAGAGGCAAGGCAGGCATTTTCAGTTTTAAAATGCAATCTTTGGGGTTCCTTCTTGTCTGTGCTTGTGTGTCTAATTGTAACAAGTTCATCAGCAAAGGAAATCCACTGACTCTGAGACCGTGAAACACAGGATAAAGTATTGGTATTCCCTGATGGTGCTGCTGGAACACCAGATTTGCACAAAGTGCTAACCGTAAAGTCTGGTGAGGATGGGCTTGTAGACCCAGAATCTGTTTGGTGTCCAAGTAAAGACTGAGATACTCTACACCCAGCCAAATCAATGGTAGATGAGGAGGAGCTCCTACTGTGCTCTTTTAGGGTAGCTGAAGGAAAAAGGAAGAATTGAAACTAGGAACGATACTGAAAAGATAAAACTTTCAATATTCAAAAAAGTATTCAATATCCACTGCAGGAGGATTACTAGCCAGCATGAAAAATAATTGCTCTACTAGGCTAAAAATCGCCCCACTTACAAATAAAAGAAAAAAAAGTGCTAGTGACATATCACGTGTACTTTATTCATAGTGCCAACCATGTCACTTTCCATTTTTCAAGTACATAAAAAATAATTTATTGTCTATCTCTCCATTTAAGGCTCTACTTCTCACTACTTTCTTTATTCCTCTTACATCCTCCCTGCTGTGATTTAATTTCCTCTCATCTTCATCTTTTCCTTCTTGCATCCTAATCCATTTTTGGTTCCTCTACACCTTTCCGCTTTTAATTTCTTTCAAAGTTATTTAATCAAATCTATCCTATCGTGCTCCTTCCAAACATTTTGGTCATCTTAGCCCTAACACTTGTAAAAGAAAGGCCCAACAGAACTGGGTTTCAGGTGAGTGAAGAAAATGCAATCACATGATCTGGTCTGATATTTATTCTGACTGTATCAACCTGTGTCTAATCAGTAACAATGTGGGTGAGGCATCATATACCCCAGGTTTTTCCTCTCTCATCCTACTGTCTTCAGACTATTGAAAAAATGAGTTTTCCACAAGTATTCCTTGCACTTGCTGTTGCCTGTTGCATGAGATGACAATAGAAGCAGAAAATGCAAGGTTAGGCAATTCTCAACATCTTGCAGATTGGCAGAGCTAGGAGCAACAGCAGAATGACATACAAAATGAAAAAAGAGAGAAACACATTTAAAAGTTTAGATCAAAAGTACAGTTGTCCTCTCTACAGTGGCCATTTTGCCATGAACAAGTACATTCTCTAAGCCCACATAAACACTAGAGCTTTAACAGAGTTTTCCCTCTCTAGCAGATATTTTAAATATCATTCAAAGGCTTTAAAACACTTCAATAAATCCTATTTAAAAACAATGTGGAAATGTTAAAAACTACTTTAAAAATACATAGGGGTGAAAATAAGGAAGAAAATGAAAAAGAAGCATTTTTACATTATCAAGAGCTGTTGTGTTTGTTCAAGGTAACAAAGTTATCTTAAACTTCTAATAAAGCAGGATTATTCATGGATGACCGAAGACCACTTCTGTGCTGCATAAACCACTGTCTGCTCAAATGCCACGGTAGTTTGAGTGTTCAATGATTAACACAGTTATGAAACAATAGCTTAACAAATGCTTAAACAGTAAAAAGAAAAAAGTTATCTGTGAGACATGCTATATCATATATATGATGTATTCCGAAAAACTAATTCATGTAAGTTTTGGATTGAGATTTTCAAAGCTTTAAGCATCAGCTTACTTACACGAATCTTCGAGTTGAAGATAAAACATGGATTTCAAGGAAAACACAATCAGATCAAAGTTGTGTATTTTTTTAAAGCCTTTAGAACTAAGTTGCAGGTTACTAAGCATTAGAACTGTATTTTAACAAACAATCCAGTTGTTTTTTTTCCCAAATATATTAGTAGTTTGTTATACTCGAGAAAACTTACTTTCTACTTAGCTCCACAGATTATTTAACAAGGCTAAATATCTTTGTTAAGTCCTAGAACAACAATCCTTGAAATAATTATTTAATGGATAAAGTTTGCCGAGGCATAGATTTATCTAAACTTATGTCCCCAGAACACTGTATTCCATCAAGTTCCGTGAAGTCCAGGGCTCTGTGCATAAGGCTCATGGGTATGAGGATCAGGGTAGGTGACTCCCTGCCAGATAGGGCTACAGAGGATGTAACAGATCTGTCAGTATTCATCAGCCAGAGATTACTTCCTCCACAGTTCTGCTGCCAAAAGGGACTGTATGAAGATTTCCTAACGTATTTTGACTTCCCATCCTGGCACAACAATTAACACCTGAATACAGCAGCAACCACCAGCACAACAAATTAAGTACTCTCTGCCTTTCTCTGCAGACTGCAACACCAGATCAAAGCTAGCAAAGCAGATTATTTTGAGAAAGCACTATTTCTTTTCTGAATATCCCAGTAATATCTGTCTCTGTATAATTCATTCTTAGATGTGTTATCACACACATGGATTCAGTAGCCTAAGTGAGGATGACACAATCTAACAAATTCTATAAGCCAGATTTAAGACCATAACTTTTAAGGGATAGTGAAAGACTAAGTTCTACTTAAAACCCAAAGAGTTACATAGTGATGGTGATTTTTGCTAAAAGAACTTTACTAAAGCCAAGAATTAACAACAGTTTTTCATTATTCTCCTACTGATATATGTACTTTTCCTTACTGTTCTTCAATCTGATCTTCAAGTATGATCAAGAACAGAGGAAAACAGCTAGAAATCCATAATTGTGAACAAAGAAGGGAGGTCTATTATTTTTTTTTTGAGTATGAATACTTAGTTTAAAAAAAAATAATCAGTGAACACACTTCTTTTCTCAGGCACATGGGAGGAAAAAAGTGTCTGCATTAAGAAAGCAAAAGTTGGGAAATAGATACGCAGTAGGTAGATGGAAAGGAATTATGGAACTATTTTTTGCAAAGATCGAGTTTCAGGAAAGCCTGCCAGTATTCTGCCCACACTAATATCCTGTACTCCAAAATTTCCATGCAACACATGCCCTTACGCTCCACTTCCCACACTCCATTGACTATCCTTTTCTTCCCAGTACCCTTGCTCTCAGATCTCACCTTAATTCATGTCTCAGTCATGCCCTTTTTATCCATCTCCCCCTGGATTATCCACATCTAACAATCATCATTAACTACAGGAAACAAGTTCCTCACAGCAAAGCTGTGCAATGCCTTTATATTACACAGCTCAGTCAACTTTCCTGGAAAGAAGAAACTCATCCCTATTCATTGTGCAAGGTCAACGTGTCTCACAGTTGCTGCCACAGCCTCTGTTTAATCTCCCAGCCCTACCGGTAGAACATAAAAGGGTTACATTCTAGGTGGTAAGCAACCTTTTGGAAAGTAAGAAAGGAAGAAACAAGAGAGAATTTCCCTGAGGGCTCTAGCGCTCCCTCTTGCACCTTGCTCTCTAGCTTGAAAGCCTAGTACACTCAGTTGTGCAATAGTTCTAAGATAGTACACTGCTTTACAAAATTATTTCATTTAACAGTCAAAGTATGTCCCCTTGCAATAACTAAAAAAACAACACCAGAACATCCTCAAGTATACAGAGAAAACATTATTTACTATCAAATATTTTACCGGAGGAGTATGAGGATGCCAAGGAAACTGAAGAGGAAGATTCAAGAGAACTGCTGAAGAGTGGATCCCATGCCAGGAGGTCACTGTTCCCCTTTCTGTGTTAAGAATTGCAATTGGAATATAAATAAAAGATGTATACATTTATAAAAATCAAACTAAACTTCTGCAGTAGTTCGATAATGTAATAAAAATAATAATCACAGAATGGTTCGGGTTAGAAGGGATCTTTAAAAATCTTGTGCCAGGGACACCTTCTGCTAGACCAGGTTGTTCAGAGCTCCATCCAACCTGGCCTTGAACACTTCCAGGGATGGGGCATCCAAAACTTCTCTGGGCAACCTCTTCCACTGCCTCACCACCCTCCCAGAAAAGAATTTCTTCTTTATATCTAATATAAACCTACTCTTAATTTAAAGCCATTTCCCCTTGTTCTATCACTACACGCCCTTGTAAAAAGTCCCTCAATAATACGATAAAAACATTTGACAAATTTATCCATATTAGTTGTTCTTTGCATCTAGAAAGAAAAATACAAATTGCAGGTCAAAGAACTGATTTACACATAAGGAGACTATCGGAGCTGACACCTTGGTGCAAGTTTCTGTGTGGGCATACTTCATAATATCAGTTAAATGATTGTCATTTTCAAGGAGACCTACATCTTCAAATCCATTTATTTCAGTATACATACACATATAAGCAATGGATGCAACTTGGGGGTTGCAATCTTAAACTCTTTACCATGTAACACTATATAACAGAAACTAAATATGTCTTATTTAAAAACTGAGAATTTAATAAAAAAAAACACTTGCATAATCATGTAATTATAAATATCAACTGAGACAGATCACAGTAAAGCAAATGTCTTAGAAGGGGTAAACAAGTTAATAGAAATCTCCATTGTTATATAATTAATTCTTAAGTCTCATAATGCAATAGATGATCAACTTCAAATAGGAGTCAGCTGTTACTTCTAATGACTTACTGAGTATTAGAAGTATAAGATCAAATTCCTGCAAAATTGCATTTGACAGAATTTTAAATTTGAACTTACTCATTAGATGGAGCAGAAAGCTTTGATTTTGTTAGCTCTTCACCTAAGAAAAACATACGGTATTATCACCAAAATTGTGAAACTATAAAATAAAAATTTCGGTTTTGTTATAAAAAGACAATAAATATTAATGTTGGCAGTTCATAATGAATTATTAAAATGGAAAAAAAGAAAATACATTATTTCTGAAAGCTTAAGTTTAGATACTCCTGAAATAAAAGACTACACAGAGTATTTCATTTTGTGACGAAGTGTTGTTCACTTGAAATTTCTTCCTTGAATTATACTGTTTTACTGTTTACATCAATACTGCTCTTCAGCAAATTTGTCCTGGTTTCCCACTGAAAAAACCCTCCAGGATAGAAATTAATGCTCTGTCATCTACCTTTATGGACATATTTTATATCATACAAACAGAGAGTGTGCTTTGCTGGTTTGTGAATCGTACTAAACTTGAGCAGATGGAAGGGTCTGAGGAACTTGCACAGGAGTTTTTTCCATGGAGTACCCTCTTTGGCTTTTATTTGTGTACCTCACCACTGTCAGAGACAGGCTTGTCTGGTCCCCACAACAGTGAACAGCCAAGTATATAGATAAAGAAGAGGCATATAAAACTGACAAAAGAAAGATTTTTTCCCATTTAAAATACATATATTTAAGAAACTTATTTCTTCAACAATTAAAAAAAATCTATTTTTATTCTATGTTAAAAAAGTAGCATAAACTAAAATATTCACACTTACTGGATGAATTTTGATTCATTTGTGCCTGAAATGGGAAAAAAAATTAGAAATAAATTCTTCTACTAACTGTAAAATAAAACGGTTTATTAACTGTCCCAGGGTTCTTATTTCCAGTCAACTTCCTCTGAGATACTCTGCTTTTAGTGCCAGGCAAAACATTATGAGCTTGCAGAAGACCATGGAACATGAGCCAGGGGCAGAGCACACCTGCCACACCAGTAAGAAAAGGCAGGAATGAATACTGTAGAACTGACAAAGGGAGCAGTATTATTAAATCGCTTCACTGGCCGGGGCAGTAAAACTAAATAGCTTATATATCACACAGTATATATGAAAAGAAATATTCCTAATGTTTTCTCAGTAACTCCCCTCATATACTACACTTACTTGGTTTTAACTAAAAACAGGAATAAAAAACCATTCTCTACTTACAGGACTGTGCCTCTGCTTTAAAATTGTGGTGGAGAAAAAAAGAGAAAAATTATTATGTTAATATGTTATGCATACTATTTTCCTTAAAATCAGAGCCAGTCTTATTCTGATCTGAATGTTGTACCAGCATACTTTAATACTGTTTATCATCTTGTGCTATAAAGAATTATTTGGTGAACTGGCAGAATACATCAATAAAGCTGCACTGTAAATGTTACATATATCCACATTATATGATCCATTTTAAAAGACTTGTATATTATTGAATACAAATTAGTAAATTATGTTAAAAGACATGCTCAGCTAACTCCACAATGTATTCAAGTGTCTTGTGGTGGCCACAGCACAAAAACTGAGCACTCCCAAGACTGAAAGGAAAGTCTAAATCTGAGAAAAGAGAAGTATTTAATGTTATATTGCAATGAAGCGTACCAAAAACAACCTAGTGCACAAGAAAAAAAAAAAATCATTAAACCTAAAATAAATTCTGAACAGTAAAATATATATTTACACTACAGATCCTCTACCTCTTTTTTACACATTAAAAATACAAGGAACAAAACTTACAGATATTGCTGGAGAAAGAGTGATGTTCCCTATAGATACTTTTAATTCATCCAAGGAAGGCATAGTATATTGAGAGCTGTTATTTGGCTGGACAGGTTTTATTTCTACATGGAACCTCCTGGGTTCATCCTCTTCAGAGTCAGAATCACTGGATGAATAGAAATGATTCTCTTTGGTATGTTTTTCTCAGTTAAGGTGGAAATACTTCAGATTCATCTGCTTAATCTATTTTATAACTATGCTCCACAAAACGTTCATATTAAGTGACCTCTTTGTGCGCTTATACAGATGCTTTACAAAATATCCACAGTCCAAAATTCACAATTAAAATTCAAGAGTTTTATTCCATTCATCTCCATAATGGTGACTTTGATCAGAAAAGCATGATGTCATATAACTGAAGAATGGCAGTATCTGTCATATAATTGAACAATTGCATATTTGAAGACATCAGGTTAAATTAAAGATTCTAGAGTAGCAACACTCATGATTTGCAAGGCTCAACCACGGACTCAAACACACTTAAAAAAACCATAGAAATCCTTTCAACCAAGAGAAGAGGTGCCCTAACCTTTTTAATGAGCAGTGAAATGTCCATGGTACCTGCACCTAACATTAACAGTGGAGGAAAGAGCAGCAGCCACCATTACTTACCTCTTTTGCACTGTGTCACGGAAGATTTTGCAAGAAAGGATGCCAGTTAAACAGAAGGCTTCACAGAAACAGAACAATGTCAGCTGCTTAAAGCACTATTATGCTTGGAAAAGAAGGAATCACAATGACAACTCACCCCTCAAAATAGGGAAAATATAACCTTGGCTCTTCATGTGCACAGGAGCTGGACTGAACAAAATCTCTGGAAGGGCTACACTAAGTCCTAAAAAATGCATTTGTTTTGGCAAGACAAAATTGGACAATTGTCCACTATTGAAACATAAAAGTTTTGTACCACCTGGGGGAAGCATACATACTCTGTAAGTCACTTCTGTTATTTTCACTTGAAAGTATGACAGACATTTGCAATAAATTCCTCCAAACTATTCTCTAACAAAGATTTAAACCTGAACCCCAAAGACATTCCAAATCCACTTCAACTGAAAGGATCTGAAAGTTGCATTGAGGAAAAAGCCAAATGTCTTCATCTTACAGCATATCTGTTCCATCAAAATGGAGCATATCTAGAAAAGAAAGTTTCAAAGACAAGTAATTTTAATTTCATCAAAATATCTCATCTTACAGTTATTGCTGACCTTCAAGATTAATTTCCTACATATCAGGCGTTGCTGTAAAGTGCTTTTTCAACACAGATTTAAGCCAGACTTATTAAGACTATCACTATAGTAAAATAATGTCCTCCAACAATCTCAAAAGTTCCCATCAACAAAATAAATATCTCATCCTGGAGGCTAAGGGAGGAAAGGAGAAAGGGAACTGATGAGTTCCTGAATCTGGTCAAGATTTTCAGAAGCTGAAATACTACATAGGTGACAGACAACAAATCACTGATCTTTTTCACTGAAAAAGATTTCAAGTCTTTCCTCTTACTTCACAACAAAAAGAGATAATGCAGAAAAGGACACCCAGAGGAATCATCACAAGCATGAATGTTGTTCACTTCTCTCTCCCTTTCATAAATATATGCAAAGCATTATTTAATACGCTCTTCTCAATGCTCTTCTCAAAACTAGATCAAAGTCTATCACCTTTAGATCAATTTTGTAAATAGGAGAGAACACCAAGTGCTTTAATTGCTGCAGGAATCTTCACTGTGGACATTAGAGGCATGTTCTGCAAAGCTGAGAAAAAGAGGGAAGCTATGGACTGGCCCCCTGCAATGTGCTGTTAACCGCCCAAAGGTTTTTGCAATTTAAAGAAATTGCACAGCCTAATTTTACTTTTTATCTGCAGTACCCAGAAAATTCAGTGAATACCTTTGCAAAAATCAGCTACCTTGCTAACATATTAAACTTGCTTAGACCTACTGTAATTATTCCCAGCTCTTAAGCAGAGCTTTCCTCTGTGCTGGTAGGAAAAAAAGTGGACAAGAATTTTTCCTCCAAAAGAACAGCAGAGAAAAATCTTGAGCCTCTATAAAGATGACTCAGAACAAAATCTACTCTGTATATGAAAACTATTATTAAAAAGACAGTAAAAGTAAAAAGCACCAATTGGAAACATCATGTGGTGTAATGACACCAGATATAACATGAATTCTATTTCTACATTGCTCAAGCTCCCAATCATTTTATTGGTGTTACAAAAAAATGGGAGGAGAAGAGATAGCCACTCCACATGTTTTAAAAAGTTTACAAACTTTACAAACTCTTTGAGACTTTTCAAGGAGAGAGATCTGCATGGTCACCTTAAAGCTTTTGTTCTGGCTTTTGTTTTAATTTCTGTTTTTTTACTGTCCTCTTAAAGTTCCCAAGACATCTGATCTAATCTTTAATACTTGCACACACACAGAATTTAAGGTACACCAAATTCAGTTCATTTTGCAAAAGCTATGAACATAAGAAGGCAAAGTTGCAACACAGGCATAAATGTCATTCATTTTTCTTTACTTAACACTTTATAGTCAGTAATTTCTCTCTCCAAACAATTGTAGTAACATCAAATAACTTGGCACAGTAATAATGAAAAGGATATCTTGTGTTGCTTCTGGTTTAATGCTGTATCCTTCGTCATCTACATCAGGAAAGTTCTAAAAACAATAACAAAAATTATGGTATTGACAATTAACTAAAAAACCATAATTTTTACATCAGACTGAATTTTACATAATTGACAAATTTTGATTACAATGCATGAAAGTAATTTTTCTTAAATATTATACAGTTCTCTGACTTTAAGACCTGTAGCTCAGAAGTGGTGTTAAAAGATACCTCAGCAACAGAATACAACAAAACATCCTCCAAATTTTCTGTAAAAATTGAAAAGTTTAAATGCATCTGCTCTTACTGATACTTGGTCCCAAAATATTTTCCTGATTTCTACTTCTGATTCTCTCAGCTAAGTCACTAGAGGTTCTGATGGTGCACTCCCCCTAGAAAAGGGAGCATGCCTGCACTGGTGCTTCAGGAAGGAATATTCACACCACAAGTGCTCAAAATTGCATTCCAAGGTTTTCCTTTGGACATCTCCAGCACCATCTTGGACCTTTAAAGTCAATAAGCATCTGGGAACTTCAGACTGGTTTTGTTCTCCAGTTCTCGCAAGTAATTAAATATAAATTGAAGAGAATTATGCTAAAATATCGTTAAAAAGACTTTGGGACAGAGAGAAACAAGTCTCTAAGATAATCTAAATTTTAAAAATGGGCAAAAAACCAAATTAATGTATGTTATATATACAGGATAAAGTGTATGTGAACTGCTTAATGTCTCAGTAAGTTTGTTACAAAAAACTACAACTGAGGTGCCTTCAAAATGCAGTGATCAGCAGTTATAAATATCTTATAAAAATTACAATATAAATATAAAAAAGGTGATTTATTCTAGTGTAGCAATCAGTTTGTTCTATCAGAAATGAGGTACTGGGAGGCAATTTGACTAACAGTTTGGACCTACCACAGTATGGCCACAATCTAACTTCTTAAAAAGTCATGAGATATAACCAAATTACTTACGCTGGAGATTTCAAGTGGACAAGGAAGGAATCACATGACTTCAGCTAAAGTTTGAAGCCAAATTTAAAGAGAAATATCTCTGAATAGCTTTTGAGTTACAGAATAAGACAAACATAAAAGTGGAGTTATTCCTCTATTTCATTTACAAATATCATAAATGGGATGTCTGATATTTTACTAAGAAAGATTCTCCTCTGTACAGCTTCCTAAATTGAGCAGTCTGAATTACATGGAACTCAAACATAGATCAAACTTTCTGCTAAAAAGAGTAAGAAATATAGTCTTGTACACTTGTAATGTATCAAATTAGATACCACATCAAACTAAAGCCAAAAACCAATAGTTAAACTCCAACCTTAAAATATGGAACAGAGAGATGCAATTTCTTGAAATACTTGTAAGATCTAGACTTCATTGCTATGTGATTAAAGAATAAATTTAAATTTTAATAATAATGAAAAATAATTAAAAATTAATAAATTATTTTTTAAAAAGAACAATATAAAAAAAAAGTAGTAAGAGTACAATCACACGGTCCAGTACTTTAGCTCTACTTGCTCAAATCAGAATTCTTAGCTACGCTTGACCTCAGGCTGACCTTGTTTATATACCAAAGAACACTAATGAAACTTGACATCAAAGTAAACAGAACCAAAACATATAGCTAGAGGGTAGGTATATTTTCCTGTAATATTACAAATTCTGAATCCTGAAATTATTTTAGTTGTCACACTGAGCAATTTTCAATAGATCAGGATCATTCACTGTTAAGATTAATTGAAAACCAATAAAAATCTTTAAATATACAACATTTAGTTTTTCTTGAAGCTGGGCCATATATGTAAGGGATATTATTCCTGGGCACACAGCATGCTCAGCACGGCTAGCAGATTTGGCTATTTTGATATAAAATTGTGAGAGAATTTAATTCATAGAAGTTCTTTTCATTGCATTATTTCTCAGTTACTGAATAGGAGGAAGTCCTTAGAAAGCACTAAAATCTTGAGGCATCTACCTTTTCTAGTCTTTCAAAGACACTTGAATCATTTATTTCTCAGCAATGGCCCTTTACCATTTAGTCTGTTTCCATAACTTCATAAAAAAAGTCAAAGTTAGTATGTACATAAAAGAGCTGGATACTTTACAGCTTAAGTTCTGACCACAGGAGCATAAAATTTCCTGCTTCTTTTCAGTCAGCCTACATTAAAACTTTTTTACTAGCTCTGTGCAGAAAACTTAATGCGCATTTTTTTTTAATATCTAAATTTTAAATATATGTAACTTAAAACATCTGACTCTACACAGTGTACCCAGAGTCAAAAATCATCTGCATTGTATTTCTAGCTTTGTCAGTGATTCAGACCGATCTTGGACCAATTTATGATCACTAGCACCTACTTTAATTAATGAGATACTGAATTCATATTTTTATGTAAACCAACAGAAGAAATGGGTAGAAGAGATACTTGATGTGCCTTTGTATAGACAAACGTGTCATGTACAAGCAAAATGGTACTCAATCTTTCAAGTAGTAATTGAACAAGTGAACGGTTTTGCTTTCTGAAACATCAGAATTTTATTTATAAAATTACATTTTGTAACAGTGGTAGATGACACAGTGTCTTGAAAGAGACACATACTTGTGAATCTGATGTTAAATGAAGGCATTTATATCTACTTGACTAATTTTTACTCTCTTCTTCACACTCCTACAGTTACACAGATAACAGCGTGTCTTAAGTACTGGGCACACAATACAGACACGACCTGATTTGCCTACGCTGCTGATCAGAGGTAAAGTCCAGAACCTTCATGTATACCTGTGTCATTTCCCAACTTCAGCACACAAGATGATGATCTTTCTAAACTCTGGCCTTTGGTAAGAGTAGTTATTAATATGATAGGGATCAAGGTCTGGTTAAGCCCCCTACACAAACACGTGTATTAGTTTTTTTCGTTAAAAAAAAAAAAAAAAAAAAAAAAGGTCAATATGCATGTCATTTGAAGGTTTCACATTCTCTGAGGTTCTAGTAAACAACTAAATATGTAGCTATAAAACACATGGAGTTTTCCTTGTGTGTGCAGATGTAATATAACACATTAACTACGGTCTTGTATAGCTTTAAACATACATCAAAAACTTAGGTCCTATAACCCTGTCTGCCTTAGTATGTTCGATGACCTTTCTGCAGTGAATAAATTTTCAAAGAAATGAAACAAGAACTCAATAAATAAAATAAAATTGCCTGTATAAAAAGCTTGAGAACTAAGCATTCTATTGACAAAACATATTTGTTTTAGTTTTGGTGAGTACTTTAATTTCCTTGCTCTGTCCCATCTGTCACCCAAAAGCAATGGAAGAAGTCACACCATTACCCTGTCATTAGTGTCTGTGGGCTGCATACAAAGGACAAGAAAAGAACATGTGGAGCATACTGCAGTGTAGCTACTTTATTTGGCCCTTTGTCTGCAACGCTAGTGCTGCCTGCAGGTGGGTCATTACTCAAGAAGTGAAGAACCTTCACTATGCTTCAGCTTCATTTCTTTCCACTTTCTCTTGTCCTGGGGTAACTAAGTGGTTATGAGAGCTCCTTATCAAGTTTCCCTCCAGGTATGCTTCAAGATACAGCACAGCTGAACAGTTCACTATTTTTAATGCCACAATTCAACTTCCTGTAATCCAGATAAGGGCTGAGGTGGACTCAAAGCAAGCAGCTGAAGTGCATAGGCTGGAATAAGAGAACAAAAAGCCTCTCCACTTTTGACATATTTGAGATGTAAATTTGACTCCAGCATATCCTTAGGTTAAGACAGAGGCATATTATTGGCCTCCTCTCCTTAGGGTGCCTATTAACCCAACAGACACAGAAAAGAGAGCAGACAATCAGTTTCTCCCATTGTTAGAAAAGCAGAAAGAAAGAAAAACAGGTATTCAAAGTACCCCTGGTCTTGTGCTGTGACTAGAAATCCTTGTACTCTGTATCAATGATAGCTATTCAAAATATGCCAGAATGAAACATTGTAAAACACAAAGAAACAAAAATATTTGAATTTCACTAAATGCACTTGTGTTCCAAAGCAACAAAACCAGTCTATAATTCTATACAACTGTAGTTATGCTACATTTGTGTGTAAAGAGGTTAATGTATAGTCTTGTATGCCTTGATAAATGTTTGCATTTCAGTTTCCTGTGAAGAAAACTTTCAGCATTATGTTCTGTACATCTGTGACTCCCCTGTTAATTACTTTTGAACTTACTGGACAATTTCAAATGGATTTGACAGACAGAACAGAGAACTCAAAGATAATTACATTACTACATTCTTCATGAAAATATGCAGTCAAGTAGAAGAAGGAGATCAGCAAGTATCCCAACCAAGAGAAGGGTTGCAGTTCCAATTCAGATCTTACTGGACACAAGTGGAACATTGTAAATGCTTCCCCAAAATAAAAGTTTCTTTTAGAGCTCCTATCTTCCTAGAGACCATCCCTAGAGACATGGCAAACTCATGGGAAAGAAGACAATTAGTTCAGCCTTTAGAAAAACTTTCTAGGCAAAAACCACATACAGAGCCAGACTTCAGTTGCTATCTCTTTCTAGTGCTCACACTGTTAATTTTCTAAGGCTTAGCTTAATGGAAGTTACATGTGTAGACTGACATTTTTAAAGCATAATAAATGTAGGCCAGAATTTTAGAATCTCATGAGATACTGTCACCTATATTTAAACTGAGACTGCTTATTGAAGTGGTCAATCTTTTTAACAAATAACAGTTCTCAGTCCACATCTACCTTCCTACTCATGAGCATGTGAAAACTTACAGCAGTTACAAAAAAAATACTTACAGGAATTAATGTTTCATCAATTTCTTTTCCAAAATATATAACCTGGCAGCTACAAAAAGGATGGGCATAAGTGGATGGCTTGCCATAGATAAATTTGAGAACTTCTATTTTGGGACAAAAGACATTTTTTAGGACGTCTCACTGTTTTGTTTTTTGGAAAGAGAGAATACAAACTCGAACACACTGCATTATACATTTTGGACTAGTGAGAAGGCCCTAATGGTATTGAATATACACTGTACATTCAAAGATGCACAGTACATACGGAACTGGTAGATAATGTATTGAAGTCAGTTATTACTGAATTCTTAACTTTTAAAATTTCAGTGTATTTACCTCAGTGTCTATACTTATAAATAATTGTAGAATGGTTACCCCTCACGGTCCTTTCACACAATTAAAAATCTTGACAAACAAAAGCCACCCTTGAAAAAAAAATGACCATATTAATCATATATAACCAGACAGGTTTTCTGTGAGTGACCAAAACTGATCAAGATTGTAACTGGGACATCTTAACTTGAATTTTCTGAGGTCTGGTCCTCAGCAATTCTTAGCAGTCAAACGAAAATTATAATTGCTTTAATTTTTTTTTTAAATAATACTTTTCCAAGTTCTATTTCTTGGAATGTGTAATTTACTGCAAAGATCCATACAAAAAAAATCCTCATAGAGATAATAATATAGATGGCTCCAGCTATTTAGATCAAGTTTGAAAAATTAAACAGAAAGGAAATCTAGAAGTAAAAGTTGAGAAAACTGAAAAACATTTGAAATAAGACCTTCCAGAAGAAGACTCCAACCATAAAACAAAAAAGCACTCTGGAGTGGTTGTTTGTAAGGGGTGAAATGAAACCTCATATGTGGTAGGCTGCATCGTGTTTTCACAAAAATTAAAGTAATGGTGCCTGTTTATTAAAGTATTCTAACACCATATTCAGAATAATATTATTGTTAAAGAACGAAGAAATCAGAGACTGAACTTTAAATTCCAAATGCGGTCATAAAATATTGGGTGGGGGAAAAAAAGAAAAATACAGCAGAAGCATCAGTTTTTATTGATAGACACTATGAGAATTAGCTCTCTTTTTAAAAACAAAATATAACTTACATCTAGACAGATTAACTTAGGTGATCATATGGAGTGCCTCACGCAGCCAGAAAGAATGTTAAAACAACTTACAGTTGCATTTTTTAACTAATTATTTTCAATAAACGTGGAGACCAAAATAAGCAAAGAAGAAAATAAACACTGCAAGTCAAACCTACTTGCAGTTCACTCCAGTGACTCAACCTGAACTGTCAAATGATATTACTTCCATGAAAAGCCTGATAATTGTAAGGACAATTCCAAAGTTATTTTATTTTAAATGTACCCAAGAAGAGAAATTTGCTCTAAGTCAAGAAGACTGCACAGTATAAAATAACTGTCTTGATAAGGATTACACAGCTGTTCTTAGGTATACAGTTTTGTTATGTGGCAAAACTTACTTTTCCCTATTTAGAAGTCCACTAGATGTTTCAAATCAAGTTTCTCAAAAGAAGTTTTAATAGTAGGTACTAAAACCTTCCAGTTATTAAATACAAAGAAGAAAATTCACAAAACAGTGAACTTTAAACCTTAAATTGTATATTATAATTGGCACCTAAATAAATGAACTGGAAAACAAATTACTCTACAGAAAATCACTAAATTATTCTGTTGATTTTTCCCTACTACAGCCATAGGGAACTACAATATCTGTCACATATTAATCCAAGAGAACATACATGTTTAAATAAAAAGATTCAATTAAGAAAATAAAAAAATCATTAACATACCAATTTTATTTGCAACTGTCACTTATCGCAATTTGCTAAATAAAATTGTAAGACATATCAAACTAACAACAATGAAAAGCAGGCCATTAATAAAGTGCATTTAGAGATGCTGCTTTTAAAGACATATTTTTAAAGAGTATATTCCTACATTGTTGCCAGTGGTAAAGCAGAACCCCATCAATACTAGCAGGATTTCTCAAAGGAAGCATTGGTAAGGAGAGGAATATAATGCTACCAAGTTAGGTCCACAATAACCTGAATCTTTTTCTTACTTAAAATCTATTGACCAAGGAATTTAAACTATTAACTTAAAGAATAAAGTAACATATACTTGCAGTAAAAACACCTTGCTTAAAACCTAAATTATGTTACTCAAAATGTTATTGTACTCAAAATGTACTCAAATGTTACCGACACACTTATATATACTGCTGAAGATTATTTACTGAGCAAAATTAACACTTCAAGTATGCTATGAAAATACTAAATCCTCTATCAAATAAACAGTGCATTTTAGGGACTGTATGTAAGTTAAGTTTCATCAGACTCTAGTGCTTGCTAATATTAGCATATGCATTTATTTTGGAAAAAAGTACTTACAACTGAGTCTGCATCTGGACACTCCCTATTAAAAAAAAGAAAGAAGTTTACAATTATAAAATACTCAAGTTATTTTATTCATGCAGTTACAAGTACTTCCTTTACTATTTTCAATTAATTTGAAACAGTGCATTTGACCCCTTTGGTTCTCAGACTACTGAAATTTTTACTTTAATAATCCACATTCAACTGAATGAGATTGAAACACCAGCTTACAGTTTATGCTCAAAACACTGCAAAAGAAAAACTTAAAAGAAATTATGAAAAAGCAAACTCACATATTAGTGAGGAAAAAAAATAAAAAAATTAATTAAGGAAAGTGATGACTACCACACTATATTCTGGATGAATAGGCTTTAAGATTCAGGTCTCCACAATTGATGTGTGAAACAAGTAGAAGTCACCAACCCTAATGAAATAGTCCACATACAATTGCAAAACATTTTGAACAATAACCAGTTCCCAAAGAAATTAAGACTATTCTTAGAGGAATTCAAAGCTTCCTCTTTTAGAGTTTCATTCTTAGTGTGTGTTTGTCAAGCACAGTTGCAGTCAAGTACTAGAAGATGGTGAAAAAAATAACTGAGTGCCCTCCCAGGTAGAAATATTTTAAAAGTTGCAGAAAGGCAGGGATTGCAAGCACATTATTCACAAGTGTTATATTTTTCCACTGTAACTTCAATTTAAGCAGTATTATTTAAAACACTGAATGACACTGATTCTCTCTGATGTTTTCAAAAAGCAGAAGCAATTACATTTATAGAATGTAGGAATACTTGAGTAGCATACAAGTCCTCTCTAATTTGCATTCTGACAAATAAAGCTTTAAGTGATGGTATAACAGCGATTTCATATCATCAATCTGAACATCTTAAACACGCACTTATTGAAAAAAGAAGGTGTAAAAAAACCCCAATCAAATTTATTGCAATCTAAAACATCTCTGAAAAGTTAAATGGGCTAAATATAAAAAAAAACCAGTTTTTACTACGTTGCCTTAAAAACAAGTACAAAAACTCGCTTACATGGGAGCATTGATATGAAATTCAGTTACAGCCTGTTAAGGAACTGACAGTGAGATAAAGGATCTCATCTCCTCTCAAAGGCCTCACGCAAAAGCAGACATATGTTACCAAGTTTCTAGTTGATTTACACCTTATCTCCCTCTGCTGGCTAAACTGAATTCATAGCAATAGAGGTATTATGAAAGCTATGTGGTTTCAAAAACCATCTGTACTCAAACAAGACACACTGAAGTCCAATACAAGTTGAGAAGTGTGAAATATGAGGCAAATTAATGAAAGTAACTGTAGATAAAAACTGAAACAACCAAATCATGCAAAGCAGTGATTAGAAAGAGAAGTGAAATCCTTGGCTAAACTATATAGCAATATGCAACAGAATACATCCTGTATAGTATTTCCCTGTGTAAAAGCATTATTAGACCCATCACCAGTTCAGGCGTCAACAGTGATAAACTGAAAAGCCTGCTAATCATGAGAGTTTTTCTAAATGTGGAAAGCCAGCCCTACATAACCTAAACAAGTGTATAGACTAATAAAGCAAGAGACTAAGAGAGGACTTGACTTCTAGTGCAGAGAAGTTTCTGTTGACAGAGTTTTACTATGTGCAGTCTTTAACAGGATCATCAGCTGAAGATGAAATCACACAAAATACAGACTAGTAATGAAATTTTTTTAAGAAGTCATAAAAAAGTATTAGAGTATTTTACACAAGCACAATGAATCCTATGTTATTTATTTGTGATTTTTCTAGTTCACTTAAAAGTCATCGAACAATGCAAGAATCTCTCTAAAAGCCCATGTCATGTGTTACATAGGAGGTTGATATCATGTCATCATACCTTTTTCTTTCTGCCCTCAGAATCAACTCGTTTTTGTAGAAAAAAAATATTATTAGCACCTGATGTTCTTAGGTCTTGAATTTTTCAGCATTATGTAAAAAAAACTAAGGCAGGTAAAATACTTTTTAAAAGTAAATTTTACGAAATATGTATGCAGATGTTTCCTCTGAGAATCTTTCTGTATTGCTAAGTTTGTCAAATTGTAAGCTATTTTCTGTTAAATTAAATATGTTCATTGTGGAAACATATTTAGAAATTGTGAAAAAAATACACTGAAATATAGTAACCATAATCATTAATACAGACACTGTGAACGTTCCTCTCAGAACTATTATTCAAACTCACTTTCTGGAGAGTTTAACTCCTGGGAGACAGAGCACATACAAAGAATATGGCAAAGGGTATACCTGGGACATCAGTCCTGAGCTAGACTGATGGTCTTTGAGCAGGGAGTGTGCTCGTGATATACTGCAAAAACATTGAAAGATTTTTCTCTCCTTTGATACTATATACTATATATTCTTCTGATGGAAGTATAACTGAAAGCTTCAATTCTGCAAACACAGGCATCCAGTACTTTTACCACGCACGGAGCTATTATTTCATTAGGAGTACACATGCAAATTACATTATCTACAACACACAAATATAGAAGAAGGGGAAACAGGAAAGAATGCAACACGACTAGACTACTATCAATACAGTGATGTTATTTCCTTAAAATGCTTGGTTACAAAAATCGTAAATAGTGGTGATGTTTTCATATTCATTGCATTCCTTTAAATTGCAGTTATAAACCTGTTTTTTTGGTTAAACATCAGCTGATTTTTACTCCATGCTTTTACTAGTTTTCATATAAGACAGAGCTTCAGGGTGGAAATATACTTACACAGATTCAGTATCTTTTTCTTTTTTCATTATTCCTGATAAACCGAAAGGCTTCCTCTTCCGTGGTTTTATTCCTAAAGAACAAACACTTTTCATTTAAAGACCAAGGAGATAAATACATGTTTAGCAATGTCAAACAGAGGTACATATGAATGCCAATGTTCTAAATGCTGCCTCAGTTGTTATAAAAATTTAACAAGACAGCTATGGAGCCAAACTAAGTAAGGGAACATTGTTACAATTTGTTTTAATTAACATACCAATCAAAAAAATAAAATCTAAATATGGCTGCGGTTTTTCAATAGACAATAGGTGCACTGGCAGTTTTGAGGAACAGGACTCTGCTCACAGAAACTCAAGAGGTGCTAATGGTCCAGGTGATCCTGAACAGCCAATGCACTTGGATAGAAACAGAACATTGCTTTCCCCAGCTACTGCAGTTCAGCACCCTCTTGTTATTTCCCCACATGATCTCAGCAGCTGCAAGACCCTGTCTTTCCTCAAAAGTAGGATCCTGGTCCTGATAAAAAAGAGATTGTCTCTTGGATTTCCACCTGATGCTGAGCTCATGATTTCCCAGTGCTGTAGCCAGCTCTCAGACTGGTTCTCACTGAGTCTGGAATCATGTTTCCTCTCTGTTCTTTCTTTCCTGCTTTTAGCACTGGATACATAGAGCTACAGTACTGAAAAAAATTTGCTTTCATTCTCATTTAATGTACTAAAATTAAAATACATTTAAATATACCATCAGACTTACTGCTACATCTGCTTCTCCACAACGTTTGCTTAAGCAAAGTAGACTGCCAAACAGAATGACTAAGTGCAAGCATCTGATCCAACTAGTCTATAATTTTGTTTTGACGTATGATACTACTGAGAGCATGCTTTTGAGCAGAATGGTGGAAATATTTTGGTTTCCAAAATTTAACAACTGACAATTCAAGCACTTTATTATATTCCCCTTTATAGAAATACATTATAGAGTGCATAAGTGCAATCTCTCCCCTTTTTAAATTTTCAGGGTTCAATAACTCAAAAATTCTCAAATCAGTTAGATGTAGAGTCAGTCATATATACAGAGGCACATCAGTTGCTCCAAGATTTTTTTAAATGTCCAGGCTTTATTTTAATTTCTTTCTGTGCCTTATGCTGCCCAAAATAATGGCAAACAAAGTATGAGAGTAATTTCTGAACACGGATGCTCTTTGCTTCGTCAAAAGAGATTTTAAGACTCAGCTGCAACTTTGGCAACTTAAAAGTTTTTATATGCTACAGTTACAATGTCAACTCCTCTGTCCCACAAGTAAATACATAGCTTATGGACATAAAACAGTTCTTAATCACTTAAAAAAATCCCCTAAGCAAAATAAGCTGTGGCAACAAAGAAAGACTTTGCAACCATAACAGTACATTAGACATGGTATAACTAACATGGTAACAATGGGAAGAGGCTGGGCCATGTTTTGACACTTGTAAATTAAGTTACAACAGTCATAAGTGAATTAAATCCAAACCTCTGGAAATACAGGGCTTAGCCAAAATATACTTGTAAGAAACACTCAAATTCTCTGACACTTGTGCATTAGTCTTATACAGGTTTTATAGGTCTTACTGTCACTGAATTTTGTTTTCCACAAGGAAAACTGCTTTTCAGTCTACTGGAGAACTTCTACTGGAGAACTCTACTGAGTACTCTTTGCTTCATAGCAAAGAGTAAATAACTCATGTAAATAACTCATGTAAATAACAATGCTATGGCAACTTACCTTCAACTACACTGGATGTGTTGCATTCTTCGAATTCAATAGGGCCTTAAAGAAGTGACAATGAAGATAAACATTAGGTCAAATTTAATCTATTTTAAATACTACTAATATTTCCCGATAATCTCTATATAATCTTATTAAAAATTTAGGTGGCAACTGAAAAGCACAATTACCATGCCAGTGGCCAAAAAGATTGCAAAATCATACATGTAAAGCAATACTTTGACTCTTTCATATTGAAAAACTGAAATACTAGTATCAACACCTAAATACAATTCAATTACCTATGCTATTAGAACCACATGAAACATCTAACTAGTGTCCTCATTGAAAATTACATCTATAATACAGTATTAGTGTAAGGTTTTAAATTTATCTTCTTTTAATGAACAAGAGTTGTATAAAGAAAAATAAAAAAGGAGAAAAGCACAGCTATAGCCCTAATTTTGAGATTCACATTTTTGCTAACTCTGCATTGTCAGTTCTAGTGTTTCCTCTCCACCGCCAATTAGCTATACAGTTAAAACTGGCATGTAGAACTTTAAACACAGCAATAAAGAAGATAAACTTCAAAAAAATAATCATTAAGTCTCAACAGGACCAAAAAAAACAGCAAACACTAGTTAATTTCTGTATCTAAATAAATTCATTAAATTACAGTTGACACAAGGTGACAGTCAACTGCCATTGCAAAGTGATGTCCTAACCCTCATTCATTCAGTCTGGTCAGGTCTAGAACTTACCTTTCTGTAATCATTTTGAGGGCATGCACACAAGTTCATATATAGACACATTACAGATAAGACAGTGGGGAATAAGCAGTTCTAATGACTTTTTTCTTTAATTAAGGCAGGTTCAAAGTATTGACTCATATTTATTTTAATTAAGACTATGTCTGCAAAAATTTCCCAGTCAGTAAAAAGGGACTTGTAAAAAGCATACTTGTAAAACTAGCAGTAGGATGAGGATCTGGGACTAGAACCCATCAATAGCCCATTTGTCATAATAATAATTGTTCGGCCTCTAAATTACATTCCTGAAAGCAGAATATGAAAAGACAAATCTCAAATGACATTCTCAACAGCCCTTTAAATTTTAGTTATTAAATAATTTCAAATGCAAGACTAAATATTCAATATAATAAGACAAGATGCAAATTCCTAACAGCTCTCTCAGTCTCTTGCACATTGTAAATACATAGGCATTTTAAGCTGGTCTTCAATCCCTTCTCCTTTGCTTTCCACTAAATTCACAGTAAACCCAAGTCACCATGCTCTAAAAATCAGCAAACTTGGGTATCTTGCAAAACAAAAACCAGGAAAAAAATCCAGAAAAACAGTTTTAGAGAACTGTACATGTTCACATCTCCACACAGATTTCATCAACATTTTATGTTGTGAATTTAAACTCTATTGTTCAAAAGATACTAAGCAAGAAATTCAGAAAAATGTCATAAAATCTAGAAGCTGAAAAACAAATCCATTTCTTCTTTAGCACTATGTTTCAGACAGCACATTTTTCATCACTTTGTAAATGATTCAGCTGCTTCTATTCCTTGCTTCTATACATATTCCCAGTTGGCTGGGAAAAGAAAAAAAAAAAACCAAACCAACCACAAACAAAAGCCCAAAACAAAAGGAAAAAAACCTGTAAACAACTGAGACTTAAACATATTTTTAGAGGAATAAACTACTCAAGCTTCTTCAGAATTCCATCTTTTTCTTCACCCTTTCCAGCTACTAAAACTGATCCCCAGACTATTAAGACCTTTACACTAATGATTGAAATAAATATTCAAGGCTCATGTATAGCTTATCCTTATTTCAGATCAGTATCTTTATCTTCCACTTCTAAAATAAGTAGAAAGGAAAGAATTTCTTTAACAACCCATCCAACTTCTTCTGTTTTGCCCATTACACTTGCCAAAACACTTGCTTCTGAAGGTGTTTTTTTTACAGCTTGATAAACTTTTTATTTGAATACACATTCACCCTTAGTACAGAAACACACAGATATCACGAATCAGTTATAATTCAAAAACATCTTTTGATCCTAACTTACTTTTCCTACTCAACTCAAATTTACATAGGGACCTTCTTGATTTGGAATCCCAGAAGTTTGTGCCAGTGGCTGTCTCTAATTAATCCACAAAAAAAATCCACAGAAAATTAAGTTCAGCATTTTCCTCCAATGCCCAAAGATGTTTGCTGTTTTTGTAAAGTTTGTATTCAACACATCCCCACCAATATAACACATGTGGCATTTTCTGCTTACATCAAAGGCAAATTCATACCATTTGCCTGTTGAATGAAGCAGAGCAGAGTGAAATTTTTAGCATTTTTAATTTTCTCAAGAGTTTTTTTCTGTAACTTCAGACCTCCCAACAGTTCTGCTTCCTATATGCCTACCACAGAGAGTACCATGTTCTGTCTTTGGCATAGTATTTTTAAATCAAAATAACATTACAGGAATAGATATTTTCTGTGGCACTCCATAGTGAACCAATTCAGAAAACAGGACAGCTGTGAGGAACTTTCAGAAGCCTTCGTAACAGCTGGAGAGTCCTGTGGACAGATGTCTTTGCGTCCAAGAGGCAATGATACTGTATGCCCAGCAAGAATTGTGTGTTGTGACCACATTGTCCTCTGCTAGAACTAGCTGCAGTCTCCTAGCCAGCCAAGAGGCCCTAGGCACACATACTGCTATGGGAGCATAGTACCAATAAGGAATTCAGATGGTTTTTAAAAAAGTTCCCTCTACTTTGCCCACTGTCCTTGTGTATATGGAAATAAAAGCATCTGCACTAGCACTGAAGAAAACCCAAACAAACAACTCAACTCAAAAAGCTTTCTTCTTTGAAGCACCATAACAACTATCTTTCTGATTCCTTAATCATCAGCTGCTATAGTTAAAAATTACCAGTGGGCTTGTATTAATGGATATTGCCAGAGAGGTGTAATATACAGGCAGAACTCAAAACATGCAAACTCATGTACTGATATCACAATTTGTAACAGCTACACAAAGTTTTTAAGGTGGATGCACTATCTCCATGAGGAAGAAATTTTTCTGAACAGACTTGTGCCCAATGGTTGAAGCACAAAGGCTTCATCATCAAGGATTTCAGCTCAAAATCTGGAAGATTATAATGGCTAAAATTTCTGATGCAAGTAAACAGATTCACTGTCCATTGCAACATTCAAAGAAAGAAAAGCAGTTGCTTCAAACACTTCAGAAGTAGAGCTGAAGTTGAGGACTTTGATAAGCCTGTGCCACATAGTAGCCCAAGGCATCGAAAGGACCATCTAGATGTTGCCATACTGCAATGCAGGTGATAATGCTGACAATACAGAAGTATTGCGGGCAAAGCATTGAAATTTCCTTTGCTCTTTTTCTTGTAACAAGAAAACCACGTGAATTGAGAAGGAAGATTGTTCTCAAGCATTCATATGAACACAAAAGCAAATATTAAAACTAAAGCAGTACTGTAAAAATCAAAAAGACATATGAAGACACTCATCAGAGTAAGTAAAAAGTTATAGTGGAGATCTAGTCCAATCCTTGCACAAGTCTCTGATTTAATGTTCTGTTGCATGGATAGTTCCAGGCTCAAGACAACTTTTAAAGTCTGGCCTGTTGTTATATTGATTTGTTCCATTATTGGTAACTACAGCTTAAACATCTCAAATACCTCTATATGGACTTGTATGTGTTTGATACTGCAGACACACAGAACAGAAAGAAAAGAAAAGAATAAATACAGTGCATAAATGAAGGTTAGCCTTTATAATAGAAAGAGATATGAGTACCTAGTGGAATTTCAGTTGCTTAAGAATACATACCTGGCTATCAGGATGTTAATGAAAATTTAGTAGCTGGCATCAAAAATTAGTAAACTCCTCTAACTGTATGTAAACATTCCCACCAAGTGTCGCCCTAAAGCATTTTCCAAGGCAAGCTACATTGAATTTTTGAATGCCACAGCATTCTACCAGCTGGGACAAATAAGGACATTAAGAAAAGGCAAATGGATGGTGGTTTCACAAATACATAAGGCAGACAGCTGCTATTTGACAAGAGACTGAAGCAAATACATCAGGACTGGGTCAGTTCCTAGGCGCTTGAAAATAAGGAAGCTTTGGTTCACTTGAACAGAAAACACAAAAGGTAATTTGAAAAAATGGAAAATTTTCATTTTAGTTAATCCCATAGCTTACAGTAAGTGACACTAGCATAAATTAACCATGAGTGAGTCTGCAGCTCAGGATTCACCTCCTAAACTGTTCAGTAACCATGTGTACTGTTTCTCCTTTACAAGTGTCACGTGACTATGCGGGCTTTCATGCCACTAAAGGCAAAGTATATGGCTAGCAATAGGGAGATACTGGTCTTATTGAAAGACAAATGGAGAAAATGTCATTGCACTGTAAATTATATTACCATATCTCCTACATAATTAGCCCACATTTATGGGAACAGTATTTTCAGAGTATACACAAGGCAACTACAGACACTACTATTTAATACCTGCTTCTTAACTTATCTACAGTGACACTAATTACCTTGAGGCCAGTCAAAAAACAGTAACAAAACCTCTCTCTGTAATATAAAATCCTAGATATAGGTTTTTGCAGTCTATCTGAATAACTCTCACAGAAAATCTGTGTGAGAGAGACATTGGGATAATGTTTTGCTCAGGTCAAAACAATAAAATAATTTGCACTTTCCTGAACAGAGAGGAAAAAAAGGTTTTACTGCTTGGATTCTTAAATAAACAAGTCAAATACAAAAGTCAACTACTATTACTAGGAAGGAAAACATAATATTATGTCATACCCTGAAAAAGTGCCCCCAGTAAGTATATCAATGAACTGGAAAATCCTGCAGAGCTAAAAAGGTAAACAAATCAAGAAGTCAACAAATCAAATAAAAACTGCTTTACACTTGCATCTGCTTTTGAAAATGGTTTCCTTTCTGATTTTAGGGGGTATGCATGACAGAAAGAAACATTATCCCACCAAAGCATGTATTGGTATTAGCTGCATTTAATTTTCAGTAACTGGAAGCATTCAGACACTCAACCCACCCTCCAAAACTGCCCTTCCCTGCAACCTGAGGAATCAGTTTACACACATGCATGCACACATATAAACATTAACATATCTGTTTCCAGTAAAAGCTTTTAAAAACATTCTATAAAACTGTACCTGTGGCTACAAATACAATAAACCCCCCCCGTATTCTTGTTTTTGATAAAAACACAAGTTTGTCTCTGAGTGTAAGTCATGCATGAAAGGAGGACAATTTTTTTTTTAAACTGCATATGCTTCGCATGCTGCTTCAAATGGCAAAGCTTTGCGTGCCTGGCTCAGTGCCAGTTGACAGCTCAGCTGGATATCAATGCACATTCTGACCCCCCTTGCAGCGTGTCACTTCTGAATTGTTTCCGCAGTAGAAAGTTTATTCAACCTCTCTCTCAAATTCAGTGGACCGACCATCATTCTGCTATTTAATCATAGGAGAACAGGTTATTTTTCTGACAGCACTAAAGCCAGACAGCAATTCCTAATGAACAGCTCGATACAAGTGGAATTTCGACTGTTTTAGCCTCAATTAATTCTGCTGTCAAAACAAATGACTGCTTTTAGTGTTTAGATGTCAAGCTGCATCACAAAGGTCAATTTTGTAGGTACACAAACATATAAGCAATCTTTTTCTTGCTATCATCTGATCCTGTGACATGTTTAGCAAAAAATTTCAAGCCTTCAAATTTAGAAGCCAGGAAACCAAAATATATTGCCTCAACATTACTGTTTTTAACACTAACTTTGATTTTATTGCCTGTCCAAACATGAGAAGTAATTTCATAAAAAGACAAAGACAATTTTATTTTTCCCTGGAGAAGGACTTCTTATTTTACATATTAAAAAAAAAAAGAAACAAAACCAAATTCAAGCATATCTTATTTGTAGGAATGCAGATTAAAGATGAATGGCTATTATCTTTGAGGTAAATAACATATATGTGATATATCTATCATGCTAGTACCAGACTGCCACAAGCAAATGTTAGTTTATGGATTTGGTCAACTCTTCTTTGCAAAAAGAGGATGAGGCACAGAAAATAAAACTGGCTTGTTAACCTGTCAGCCTGAGGGAAAACACTGAAATAATACTGGTAAAACCATATCCTTTAACCTAATTTTATAAATACAGTTCCGCTACAACAATGAATTTTTGATTACTCTTTGATATACAGTCCTGAGGATGTAACAACCTATATGCTATATAGCTTCTAGAGCTATGACCAAATCACTCTTTTTTAATTTTATTTTTTAAATCCTGTTGAAAAGATAAAATTATAGCATGGTAATAGTATTCATATATATATAAATATATATATATAGAAGGCAGAGATGATAGTGGCATCAGAAATAACAACTATTATCACTAGAAACACATGTAGGACTTCCATGGAGCATCTACTAAACAAGCAATCAATTCTAACCCTGATTCTGTTACTAGGCTTCCAGCTCTGCACCCAGTTCACTAGATCAAAGGAAACATTATTTGTCTCAGGCTTTTCTCATGCTCTCGGTACAAGCTCTGTGAATACAGTAAGTACACTATTCTCAAGGGACTGTATTTCTCTGTGGCTTACAGACCAAAAGCAAAGCAGGAAAGGATCATAATCTGAGTAGCCTTAAAATAATTATTATCAATTAAGATGCTTTTCAACAGTGAGGAGAGACCAGACTTTTTTTCTCTAAAATAAAAAGGTAGGAAACATCAATTACAAAACATTTTTTATTGCTCTGATAACACAAGAATTTTCAAAAGAGACAGAAAACATGTACCATGTACCAAATGCAACAGTTCAAGTTAGAGGTCCAGCTATGGAAATTTCAGCTATGATCTGTGAAAGCATGAAGTCTGTGAGCAGCAAAATAATATCAGCTAATACACCAATCTGTAGACTGTTACATTCCCAGTTCCTTTCCTCATCCTCTTCTACTCTTGCTTTCTTTTCAACTCCATATTTCCTTTCTGACTGCATACAGAACAGGATGTGAGATATGGCTGGGTTTAGCTACTCACAAGCTAAGTTGTTGGTCAGCATACACAGTACATACAAAAACACACTAAGCTGTCCGCTGGCTCTCTGAACGAGTAGCTTACAACACTTCAATTGCCTCTCCCTTACATGACATTACTAGTTGGGGTCCTTTTATTCTCTAGCAAACTCCTCATTTTTACAATGTCCTTGAAACCTCTATTTTTGCACCCAGTTGGGTTGAAAGCAGCAAAATCTTACGAAAATTATGGGGGATGTTTGGAAAAAATACTAAGAAGCAGCAGAATTGCATAATTCTAGTCTGTAAGTATCTGTAACAAATGGCCCTGACTGACTGCATGGTGCATGATTCACCAGCTGAAGGCAGACTATGCAAGCATGCAGTGATGAAAGAAATGCACAGACATATTTAACTACTTTACAGCTAAGGTTTTGGAATGCCAGACATTGTAAATACGTAAAGTTATAGTCCACATCTTTAAAGATTGCTTCAAAGAAGCATGTCTTTTGTAACAGTCACACATTCTCCCTGTAAACTAAGAGGGGTATGGTTTCTTCCTGAAGTTCTGAACTTAAACCCATGAAATTGTCAGACCTTAATATTTTTAATGTGACCCTAAAGAGCAAAAACAGTCTAGTATATTTTATAGTACCCAGAATTTTTCAGATAGAAATATCTTTTTTTCAGTTGGGAAAAAAAAGAACATTTCCTATCTTAAAAGAAAAACAAATAAGTTAATAATAAATTAGTTAAAAATCACAAACCTCACCCTAAATATTAATTGCATACAAGGTTATGTTACTTTATGAACTAAAGTACAGGCCTTATTTATTTTACTAGCATCTCGGTATGTTATTTCTATTTTCTGGTGTTTTAAAACTCTTCAGTATTTTTTTATCATAGTAGAATCTATCCTGCATAGTAATGCATTTTCTGATGACTATCACCTAATTAATATATTCTTCCTACTTAAGTTACTGAAATGGACATTGCTTTGCTACCATAGTCCCATAAAACTATTAGTGTCAGGCTGCAAGTGATTTCTTTGCTTGTAGCAAGAAAATTCAAGTGGACCCAAAAGTACTTCATCTTACTGAGTGTTTCAGATCATTGAAATGCCAGCTTTTGCTCTGTTGTATCTACAGATGTTGTCTAAGATATTTTTATCAGCGCTACTAGCCTTCCACTTGCATTAAGAGACTTTTCAATAAAATTTGTACCTTTATAGCTCTCCAGATCACCACCACCATTTAAAAATCAATAAATCACAACCTAAACCAAGTTTGCAACTTAGACATACGTGATTATTAAAAATCTATTCTGCAGCTGAGAATTCCTAAAGTCCACAGAAGTTTTAGCAGGTTTGTTGGTTATGAAGGGACCCAATTGTTGCAAGCAAAAAAAAAAAAAACCCAAAACATTGAGGACAGAAATTAAGACACATTTGTTGGTACATCTTTTAAGGTTGCAGCTCCTCTACACTGAAAATACCCCTACAGTACAGGACCCTTAAAGACTTTTTTTATCTGCCTCAAGCCCAGCTTCTCATAAAAATCCTCAAAGATACTCACACCTAATTTCTTCCAGTAACTTCTGAAAGATGGCAATGGTCTGCCTTCCTTTACAAAGACTACTTTCCTGAATCCCTTAGATACTGTCAGTGTTGACAAACTAAACTCCTTCCTCAGTCAGCCTTCTGTGTAGAATCAGGGGTGGACACAGGCTTTGAGAAATTGTGCTAGCACTTCAGGCTATTTGTGCATCTAATCACAAGTGTCAGCAGCACTAAAATATTCACAATATTTACAGAAAATATAAAGAAAATCATTTATAACAACATAAAATAAATACTTGCGTTGTTACACTTCCTTGTGGAAAAGAAGCTCAAAGACATCCTGCAGAGCTCTTCAAAAGTCATTATTAATGATTTTCAGTGTTTATTTCCATATATTTGTTGCTGTTTAGTTTCTTAGAAAAGTATTTTTATAAGTGCTATAAACTACTATGTTATGAAACAAACCCATGGAAAAAATAAATGCCACACCTAGCACTGTTTCAAGTCTTTCTTTCAAAGCCTAGTTCATTATTTAAGCACATAAAAAGCTCGTAGCTTTAATCAAAGCAAGCTTCAATACTCCCTGCCCCTGTTCTGCTTCTTGAGCTCTGGGAAAGGACTAACTTGTTTCTAAAATTTTTTAGGAGTAATACAGTTATTATTAACACTCTTTTCCCCCCTGCTTTATCTTACTCACCTGGTACACTTCTTCAATAGATAGAAAACATGTAGTTTAATACAACACAATAACTGAACAGGAATATTACCATGGAGTGAGCACAACTGTGCATTCACACTATCAGCATTAACTTCCAGGTGTGGTGCAGCTCATTTTGACACACTTGCATTTGCTTTGGAAAAAACACATAAGCAGTACCTTTCATGGATATTGAGGACTAAAATGCTCACATAAACAATTACAAAAGACCTAAATGCATGTCATAAATTTACATCAATCTTTGCACTAACCCTTCACCACTGCCAACAGACAGCCACATAAAATGTTATTCTAATCAAATAATCAGTAATTCAGTTGAGTTCAATGAATCAAAAATCAGTTGAATTAAAGCCTCAGTAAAATTTGATTTTTAAATGTTTACTAAATTGAAGCTTAATGTTTCATGATTCTGCTAACAGGCAGAGCTCCCAAAAATGTGTGGGGACAGTATTGAGACTGGCACTGTTTAACATGTGTCAGTGACAGAGTCAGTGGGAGCACCCTCAGTGAGTTGCCAATGACACCAAGCTGTGTGGTGAGGTCAACACGCTGGAGGGCAGCAATGCCATCCAGAGGGTCCTGGACAGGCTGGAGATATGGGTCTGTAAACCTCATGAAGTTCAACAAGGCCAAGTGCAATGTCCTGGGTCAGGGTAATCCTGAGCACAAGTACAGGCTGGGCAGAGAATGGATTGTGAGCAGCCTTGGGGGAGAAGGATTTTGGAGTGTTTGCGGACAAGGAGGTCAACACAACCCAACAATGCGCACTCACAAAAGGCCAACTGCATCCTAGGCTCCATCACAAAAAGCAAAGCCAGCAGGCTGAAGGTAGAGATTCTCCCCCTCTACTCTGCTCTCATGAAACCTGACCTGGAGTACTGCATCCAGATCTGGGGTCTCAGCGTAAGAAAGACAATGCCCTGTTGAAATGAGTCCAGAGGAGGGCCACTGAGTTGATCAGAGGTCTGGAGAACCTGTCCTATGACGAAAAGCGGAGAGAGTTGGGGTTGTTCAGCTTGGAGAAGAGAAAGCTCCAGGGAGACCCTAGAGCAGCCTGTCAGTATCTGAAAGGGGCCTGCAAGAAAGCTGGACAAGGACTTCACAGGCGCAAGTAGTGATAGGAAGGGAGGAAGGACAGTGGGTTTAGATTAGATATTAGAATGAAATTCTTTACTATGAGGGTGCTGAGACACTGGAATGGGTTTGCCCAGAAAAGTTGCGGATGCCTCATCCCTGAAAATGTTCAAGACCAGGCTGGGTGCAGCCTTCTGGGTGAACTGTGTAGTGGCCAAAAACTAATAAGGAACAAACACACGCATTTAGCTCTCCATACATGAGGAGATGAAATAGTAATTCAGTAACTAAAATTAAAAGAATATTCATGATCAACTACAGCTTTACAGGCACTGACTAATCTCTTAAGAGACATTTGATATTATCTTGACAATTTCAGACATAAAATCTAAGAAAAACATGAGCTTGAATTCCTTACCAGTCTCTATGCCTTGTGGCATCAACTTTGCACACTGGAACAAACCAATTTTTAAATAGATTATTACAGGATTAAGTATATAGAGCTAGAGCTCATTGATATCTCATTAATTTGGAATAGGATTATTCTGGTATCATCTCTATTATTGACTTACATGACATATAAATTGGGTGGAAGGGAAGCAGAGCAGACATTTTCTGCCATGTGTTAAATGAATTTTCCAAGGAACATGAAGCAACAGACTTCCAGGTTATCACAAACAGAAAACTGATTTGGCAGAAGTGGCGGCAAATTCTGACGAACAACACACGACCACACGAGTGACAGAAGTATCTTCCAACTAACTAACAGTATCAAAGCTGCTATTAGGCCTAACAACACAAATATAGCATAGTCATAGAATGATCTGGGTTGGAAGGGACCTTTAGAGGTCATCTAGCCCAACCTGCTTGAAATGAGTAGAGATATCTTTGACAAGGTTAAGTTATTCTTAGCCCCATCCCATCTGATCATGAATGCTTCCAGGGATAGGGTGCCTACCACCTCTCTGGGCAACCTGTTCCTGTATTTCACCACCCTCACCACCAAAATGCCTTACTTATATCTAGTCTGAATCTACTCTCTCTTAGTTTAAAAATATTACTCCTTGCCATATCACTACAGGCCCTACTTTCTTGTCCCCATCTTTCTTGTAAGGCCCCTTTAGGCACTGAAAGGCTGCAATAAAATCTCCCTGGAGCCTTATCTTCTCCAGGCCAACCTCAACTCTCTGCCTGTTCTCTCACAGGAGAGGCACTCCTGCCTCTGATCATTTTTGTGGCCCTTATCTGGACTTGCTCAAACAGGTACAAGTCTTTCCTGTGCTGGGGACCCCAGACCTGGATCTGTTACAAGTTATATTTCTTTAAAAACGATGATATGCAGCAATGGGGGAAGATGTTGGAAAATTCTTTAAACTTTCGCACAAGTGTTTGCCAGGGTTACCATATAGTGCTTAGTACAAATACCAGAGATTATTGTGGCTTTGTGTCAATTCCCTACGTCTGTGACTAACTAGTTAGCGCTTATTTACCCACATCAGTGATTAATATGTACTAGTCGACGTATAATTTTGACAACAAAGATAGAATGCCAGAGCAAAGAATGATAAGAGAAGTGCATCATGACCTGACCACATATTTGAGATACCCTCAAGGAGAGAAGATACATTAGAAGATCTGGAACCATAGAAGGAAAATCTGGGGAATGGGATGTTCAGAAAAAAACACCAAAGACCCTCAAAAGACCCTTACTCATATCCAAATAACTCCACAAAAATAATTAGCACACATGCATGTATTCAGGATGTGACAGAAATGTGATGAATATGTATTAGTTTCATGAATATAACCTGGTCTGTTACGTTGCTGGGCGTGCATTTTGGTGGAGCTGAATAAAATCATGTTGGCTTTCTAACCTAACAAACTGGCTGGAGAGTTTATTTCCTGATTTTCAGTGATGGATGCAGTACTCCAAGTGGGCTCTCACAAGGGAAGAGTAGAGGGGCAGAATCCCCTCCCTTGACCTGCTGCCCACACTGCTTTTGATGCAGCCCAGGATACAACTGGCTTCCTGGGCTGTGATTGCACATTGCTGGGTCATGTCCAGCCTCACCCACCAGCAGCCCCAAGTCTTTCTCAGCAGGTCTGCTCTTGATCTGCTCACCCCACAGCCTGTATTGATACTAGAGGTTGCTCGACCCAGGTGGAGCACCTTGCACTTGGTCTTGTTAAGCCTCATGAGGATCACATGGGACTGCTTCTTCAGCTTGTCCTGGTTCCTCTGCATTCTGGAGACAGCTCACAAAGCACAGTAAATTTTGATCTGAAGCCTTACTGATCCTGCCAGCTCTCTTCCTGTTTTTCAATGTTTTATATTTAGTGACTTTTTTTTCAGCTAAAATTAAAGATTTGCAACTCTACGTATGTGGTTTGCATTTTGTTGTTCTGTTTTCATTTTTTGTTTTATGCTGAATGGAAGTCAGAAAACAAATAAGAAATATAACTTAAATACTGTGTTACTAAAACCAATAAATTCTAAACTGATAAAAAAAGAATTAAAACAAATTCGTAAGAAGTACACTATAAAGCTGACTAGATAAGTTATTTAGGTAGCAGTTCAAAAAGAGCCACTGTAAAGAAGTTCCTGAGTGAATTAAAAAATGCTCACAAAGCATTACTGCTTGAAAGAAATGTTATTTGTACTAGAATAACTTAAAACTCTAGATGACCCTGTGTATTATGATTCAAGGTGATGGTAATTAGCCACCAGAGGGAGCCCATATAGTCTGGTACAAGGACATCACTGTGCAGATATTTCAGATAAGCAATAAACTTTACTGTGAATGGTTTGCAGTCTACATAGTAAAACAGCCCTTTCTCAGTACTTCATTTCAGACTCATTCTTATTTTTACACATATAAATAAAACCAAGTGAACCCTGCTATGAAGAACTATAACCATATCTAGAATATACTGATATAAACTGAAATACTCTATACATTATCTTTTTAGTTTATTTTGTTTGAAAATACCCATCATCTACCATAGTAGCCCACAAATAATATGGATGAGAGAAGGCCTATATAGTCCTGGGGAATTTTAAAGTATTACCTTCAAACAGATTTAGGATTGGAATTATAAGCAACAGTGACATCTATAAGACATTTTTCTTCATTTGTTTTGTATGCCAAGTCAGTATCACTTTTTACACTGAATATTTAGATTTATCTGAGGAGTCATCCTCTTCTCCAGTCTATTTAAAATATACATCTCAGAGACTTCCAATATTTGCCCCATAACTTAAAATATCTTTTTATCATGAAAAGTTCTCAAATAGAAAAAAGCGGGGTTTTAATCAAGAAAAAGCAGTCTTTAACACAGTGGATGTTTTCATGTGATACTTAGAAGGCTGATACCTCACTCTGCCTTCCAGGTCACTATAACTGTCAAAATTTTATGATTCTAAGTTAATAAAACAAATATAACAGAAATAGTAACTATAATTAACATCACTACTAGTCTGTGTTTCTAGTCTCTGATGCTTCTTGTGAATTTGTCTTCTTTTGCTGCTGAATTTAACTGTGCTTTCCCTCTGCACCATGGCTGCTTTACAAAATTGATATCAATACAATAATTTAATGCTGTAAAAGAAAATTCAAGGTGCATATATTTACACACTAAATCCTTCCTTAGAATACTTTGCTTAACTTTCTTAGAATACATTTGAAGAAGTTTTTACCGAGTATATAAGTAGGATTTGAAGAACACTGTAAAGCAGCAAATAAGTACAAAATTTATAACTTCTCCATAAAATTAAAAAGTGAAGTGTTACTTTTCTTACAATTACTATGTTGTCTAGCCACAAAAATAACATGGATGACTTGAAGTGCACCCTGCTCTAGGATACACTAGCAAGGGTCTTTGTAACCCTGGCAGTCAGAATCCTGAATACTAGACGGAGATCCGCAGCCATGACATGTCAGCAACAGCTAATCAAAGACATCTGAGCACTCAATTTTCATGTGTCTTTGTCCTGATTTCAGAACAACTGAACTTGAAACCCTGAAGTTCATCCATTTTCTTTCTTAATCTTTACTGAAAAATTGCAAAATACATAGGAAACTTTCAGAAATCATTCCACATACAATCTTACTGCAGCCTACTATGACGGTTAGTGGAACACAGAAGAAATATAAAACAGTATTAAGCTAAAAACACCTCACAGACAGATACCTAGTGATCATATTTAACAATTTAATATAATTTTTCACTATCTACTCTAGTATGTACATTCTTGCTTTGAAAAAGAAAAAAATCTTTCTGCATCTACACTAAAAGACAGAGATGTTAGTAAGGACTCCCAGTGCTGAAGAAAACAACTAAAAGGTACTAATTCCTGTATTCACACACCTAGGGACTGTTTCATGGCAAATATTAAAGTGACACTAGATATGCATTACTGTGAGCCTGCCTTATGATGCCAGTCCAGGGAAGTCTTACACACCATACCCAACAAGCATTACCTTCAGAAAGTACTATTCAATTTTCTGCTTAGTAAAGAAACACTATGCATTATTGTGTATTAAAGTATTGATATTTTATAAAAAATACATTGTACATCTATTAAAATGTTCATTTTGTAAGCTAACCAGACTGATACCACTGTTTCAACAGATCAGTAAGCAGCTGTATAGACATCTCCTCTGAATATATTAATAAATTTCTAATAAAGATTTGAAATACAATTTTTGCAGAAACACTTAGCACACAACACATAGTTTGTACAAGGAACTACAGCTGCTTGCCAAGAAACAGTATAGTTTATAGTATAAATCTACAAGTTACCAAGTTTTATGAACACAAATACCACATGCACATAATAAATTCTGTTATGAATTGCTATGAATCATTTAATATCAAAGGTAATGAATACTAAGAACTTGAAATTTCAAATACATTAAAAATATTGTACATTAACAAACACGGATTTGACCTTTTATGGGGAGCAGAAATTTCCAGTTTTAAACCTAACTTTTCCTATTCTGTTAGTTTTAATCTCTTACCAGGTCTTTCCTTGCCAGTTCCTTTTGTCTCAGCAAATTTCTGTATTAAACTCTCAACTGTAGTATTTGTCATGTTATTGATAAACTCTTCGTGCACCTTCAAAAATAAAAAAAGAATGCAATTAAACTTTAAAAAGTACTTTTCTCTGTAGTTAAGATTCAAAATACTTACCTTTAAAATATATTACAGAATTTAGAGAAATCAACAGATATTTTAACACGGAAATCCCTACTTTGCTTTAGTATTAGCCATTGTGGATACAATACAGATAAAAAATGGAATGTCAGGTCTAGTTTTTAATTCTACTTCTTCCATCTAAAAACCTTGTGGATATATAATTTTCTGAATTTGTCAGCAACATGTCCCCCTACAATGTCAGGAAGAGAAGCAGTTTCTTAAGCCAACACAAGTTAAGGGTGTGAACTGTTACTACAGTATTATCACAACTCACACCTGCTTGAGCAAGAGCATTACTGTTGTAATGTTTTTGGTCTGACAAAGAAACAAAAACATGTTGTTGATAGGTTTTTCCAACAAGGCAGTACGTGATCATGCTGTGTGCCTGAGAATACACAGCATGACCCTTGTGATGACTGTTCACTAGCAGAAAACCTCAATACTGAAGAAAATTGTGACTCTAAGTGTACGTAAATAAAAAGACACTTCAAAAAACACTAAAAAAATAGGACTGCTTATAAAGATTATTAACTAAACAAACTTATATCCAAACAAAAGATACTATAAAAGCTTCTGTTACTAAAGATCTTCTGCTCATAAATTCCAAGTGTATAAAAAAATCTGGAAACTTTTCAGAGTGATATGATTTCTAGTTTTAATCGAAGAAGTAGTATTCTGATTATGTGTGAAACAAGTGCTAATTCAATATCCAGGGAGCAGAAATTAGAAATACACTAAAAATTCTTCAAATTGTCATAATATTTTGTTTTCTGTTAAGACAAAATTTATTCAGACTTATTTTGCAAATTTTGTGACACTGAACTTATAAATTCAACAAGAAGCCATGGAAATTTGAGCTTATATTGAATTTCCATAATTTGAAAAGTGTAATTGTCATAAACACAGTAAGAAATATTCCATTTAATAGTTAAGAAAAATATATAGCATAGTCCAAACAAATAAACAAAAGTATAAAAGTTACCTCTCCAATTTGTATATGAATTTCTTTTATAGTATTTGATAATGATTCTATAATCTCTTTCATACGAAGAAGGTGTGTTTCTTCAATGTCTTGAAATTTCTGTAAACCAATATGAGCAATTAGTCACAATAAAAAATATTTTTAGAGACTAAACTTTTATTTTAATAATTAAGTACCCTACATGGAAAAAAACCGAAACAAATAACTTTTTTTCCCTTCCAGATCTCTACCATGGCAATTACAATATTTAAGAATACTTAAGTAAGGCATGGAATTCAGAGTTATGAAATAATGCAATTCAAAAACCAATATATCCTTTTAGAACCATTACTGAGGTTTTTTTACTTACTCTTTGAACTTCTATCTAAATTTTATTTTCAAAAAAATCTGACCCATTTCTACCAAAAGGAAATAGGTTCAGAGGGTTTTCAAATAACCTTTCTTTTCTCCATTACTGATGAGTCTTTCTTTTTTTTCATTGAAACTGAGAAATCTTATTTCTGGATATGTTTTGCACTTTATTTTTAGCAACCTCTCCTCCTCCTCAGAAATATACACACACTTTCTTATTTTCTCGTTAAACATACATCCTTTCCTTCTTTAAATATGATTAATTTGTTTAAATTTTAAACTCACCAAATATAATTTTTGCAGTTTGCTCCATTTTACTCAGGCTTCCAGCTGACATCCAATTTAAAATCACTTCCAAAGATCTAAATGGCTCCTTCCTGGCCAAAAATCAGAACTTCTTTGTTTACTTCTGCTCTTTCCTAGTTCTCTGCCTGTTTCTGTAACTGTTCTTTCAAGTGTGTCCAAACTTTGGGGCACCACTTAATCCTCTCTACAATTTGCACAGGGTTCTCTAAAAATCATCTCTCCCCATTTTCACACCTCCCGCTACTCTGATTCACAAATACAACTCCATACAGACAAGACAAATATCTGTAACTTCTAAACGCTCAATCTTCCCCCATACTTACATACCTCTCTAGCCATCAATCAGGCAGACTAAAATTATTTTCTTCTTATCCAGCAGACTTCCTCTTAATTACAGAGGATATGGTCATCTTCTGTAGCCTATCTCATGATGTTACTCTTGTACTGATTGCCTTATTATGTAAACTCCTTTCAAAACTATCTCTCGTCTGTCTCTAACATCTGCTCTCAGTCACAGGGGTGTCAAGCCATGTACACAATGTCTTCTTTAAATTTTCTCCTTAAAGAACACGAAAAGTGTTGTCCATACAGATATATATTTTTTGTCTGTTAGCGGAAAGCATCCCCCTCAGTTGTTTTCTTATTTCTTTTTTACTGTTTTACACTTCACAATTAAAGTCTCTGAAGTGTAGCCATCTTGAATAAAGCTAGGTACTAAAATACAATCACATCATTCTTATCACAGGTATAATTGCTAGCCAAATTTTTTACTTTCTCTTTTGAAAGATCAGTCCATTTTAAAAAGATGTACTGAAATGGATCTGTAATGCTAATAACCCAACAAATACATGACACTGCAAAGTGCTTTAAGCTACAAGACAGATGAAAAATCACAGTCAGAATCTTTAGCTGTCCAACTCAGTATACACCATTTACTCGAGCATTACATCTGTTTTTATAAACATGTATGTTTTCCTGTAAATTTACAGTGTTTTTTAAAATGCATTCTTACTTATTCTTGAAGTTTATTCATATGCAGGTTGCTCAACAGCAAAATTATCTACATTAAACTCTATCGAGTTCTAAATAAGGTAGAGGACTTCTAAAGATTATAGCATTTTCAACTATTTGATCCTTTCCACTAATTGCCTGAACTACATGATTTTAAAAAAAACCTTCCAGCAAAGTGGAAAATGTGTTTTCTTAGCAACTGCATAGCAAGTGCATAACACTACTATAGGTGTCCTCAAAAACATCCCTCCACATGAGGAATTTCTATCAAATCCAATTTCCAAACAATTAATTGTGTTTTCCTACTTCTTTAATCACAATAAACCCTTCCATATTTATCACAGCAATAACCATAACTTGCAAAACAGGATTGGAAAGACTCTATATTTGAATTTCAAATATCAACCACTCAAAATCATGTATCATGAGTCACTTAATTTTGCAGGTAAGATAGCAAATACCAAAAGAAGAAAAATATGTGAAATTTATACAATGTCAGCAAAGTTTAACTAGAAAAAGTGGACAGCTACATTAGGACATTACTACATGATTACCTAGAAAAACACCACAGCAATAAAAGATGTGTTTCCTCAGAAAAATAGTACATGAACATTGTAAGACTGATTTAAGATAAGCCAACTGATTTTGCACTGAAAAAAATAAAAATACTTACATCCCTCATTGATTTTACTTTCAGAACTATTCTGTATATTTTCAAGTGAAATGTACTCGGAATTAATACAGGGTGTGCTTCATATACAAGTGGGCTTCTATACATTCACAGGTGTTTTTTTTCCTATTGCATAATTTTTGAATTAGCTGTCCTGCAACCAAACTGTAGATGCAGTGACACCATTACAATTAGAACAAATTCCAAAATTCCACATATACATCTTAAACTTGCAGAATGGCAATTTTCATTTCCAGTATGGACAGATGTGGAAAGTTTACAAATTCCAATATAATATTAAGTGAAAATTTAATCTTTACATAAAAGGATTGCTACAATTTAGGAACTAAGCACATTTAGACAAGTGTGGTTTAAAATGTAGCAAGGAGTGGCACATGCAATGATACAGACAACTTGATATCCTCTGGAATACAGACTGAGTCTTAAAAATCCCTAGAAGCTTTAACAGATGTAAGGACTTTCCAAAATTTCAAGTAAATCCTGGGAAGACACTTTAACAAGCTGTAACTGAACTGTTTTGATGGAAAAGCAATGTTGTATCCCAATATTAAAACTCCTATGAACCATTTCTGGGTGTCCAGCAATTCAGAGGATTACCCACAAAATCCCAATGCATCTACAATACTTCGAGAAGTACCTTTTGCTTTCTTCCTAAAATGTCTTCAAAAACTCTTCCTTGAGCTAGTGTTCAGTTGTGTCATTCAAGGACAGTGCTATCACAACATACATAGTCAGTGTTCGCCTTTCAAACAAATCAATTTCCAAAATAACCAATTTTTCAAAAACTTTGATTTCAGATGGCTTCAGAGATGAAATAGAATACATTAATCTATTTCAAAGGTAACTCAATATAACACTTACCTGTGCTGTTTCTGTCATTTTCACTTCAAAATCAGTTTTAAATGCAGCGTACTTCTCCACATACAGTTTATAGGTATCTGTAGCTTTTTTTGATTTAACTGCTGCCTGTAGATCAGTACAAAAGGTGTCAAATGTCACACATATGGTCTGAGCCAAGGTTTTCAAAGTCATTATTAAAAGACAGCCTAGGATGATCCCTAAAAATTATCCAGGGACACATCAAAACAGGAAAGTGTCATAATAAAATGTTATCACCAAATAACTCGTATTCAACCTATTAGAGATTTCTATTTAGAACTATACATAAACCATGTAAAAAAAATTAACAAAGCTATTAATGTCATTTAAATCCCTTCCACTTATCAGCAGTGACAAATTTATAATACACTTATTTGGTAACCAAATTTTCATTGCTGCTGATAAATTCACTACCTCTGTCAAATATTTACAACAATATTATATTTGTAACAGCAAAACAAGAAAAAAAGCAGGGTTGGAATATAGAACAAACAGTTATATGTGCAATTCTGAAAGAGTCAATGGTAAAAAACCAAGATGGTGCAATTCTCTTAGAAATAAAGGAACAAATTCTAAAGTAAAGGATTTACATCAACGGATTAACAGGAGTTATCAATGGATTAACAGATACTTGAAAGTGAAGCAAATGCAAAACGCAGTGATAATCAGATTTATGCAGGTTAGTGTTATTTATAATAGTCCTTGCGGGATTTATAACTGTTTTTTCATTATTTGTTGCTAATAAAACAAAATCATCTTTCTGGGAGTTAAATAAAAGACAGTACAAAACACAGGAAAATCTCAGTATTACATAGAGAACAAAACTGAATGAAGTGACAGATTGTGGTAGAGAAAAAGTTATTTTCAAAGTCTACAGTATGATGCATGAGATGAAGTCTTTCAAGCCTTTGATATTTTATTTAATAATGGTTAAATACCAATTAAAATAAAAATGTTTTGAACATCATTTTTTCCCTAAGCTGCTTTGTTCAACATGCCTACTTTATCTCATTGAAATTTCCCATCAATTGTAACTCAAAAGTATTCCTGAATTGTTAATGACATTAATTAAGACAGCTGTACTTTCACTACTTGTTCCAGTTCCAAGTAGCCCTCTTCCCCTTTCAAATTAATTTCTTCTGTCTCACAGCAAAAGCAGAAAGTATTTTTTACTAGCACGAGTTGGAAAGCTGATCATTACCTATAACGTTCAAATGAATTAATAGAAAGATGCCTTCCGGCAATACAGAGATTGATTCTGTAGTTTCCAAGAGAAAAATAAGAGAAAATCATGAGTAGTGATATGGCATTAGCACTTGTTCACGTGCAGAAACATAACCAGAACTTTAAAGGAATAGGAACCAAAGCCACAGTTTCACTCTTCTAGTTACAAAGTAAGCTTAAGCAGATCTTAAGTCACATAGTCATCTACACTCAGCATAACAGATGAAAATACTTCATGAAAGAAGAATATGGATCATTCAGGCATTAAAATGGAGCATGACAGGTTGTATCAAACCCATCAGTTAATCATCCTGAATTCTACTTCATGATTCTCACTCATTCATTCACACAGAGGAATCATGAAGAAGCACACAGTTCTATCTTGTTTCCCAAATGTCATTTACTGTGATAAAAGTACAAGGTGCTCTATGAAATCTTGTTTTTAAAATTGATTAAGACTGCTTTGCAGTAAGATCATTCCAAATTTAACCATTGAAAAGGAAGGAAATTACAAAAGACTTTATAAAAAGGGTTTTCTGGTAAAGCATTATGTAATTGAACCCCATGTGCAAGGGATTTTGACAAAACAAAAACATTCTCCATCTTCTATCATGTTTAACGATGAGCAGAATCCAAGTATTTATGCTGAAAAGCATCTAAAAACCTAACTACTCAGCAGGAGAGACAAAATGATAAAACACATAAACACCGATCAGCTACTAATGCCTCCTGAAAACAGGATGTGACTGTTCTCAGGTGCAGCAATTGCTAGAATTGTGTTTAGCAAATTTACAGTAAGTGAAAGAACAAGGATCAGTAGGAATTTTTTGTTAAGTCACTATAAATAGAGAAGTTCACATGTTAGAGAACAACAGGAAATTATTACACAACTTAGTACTAACTTTCAGCTGCAGATACCTCCTCAGATTCTTCAATAAAATACCTCTCCAAACATTTGGCTTTGTATAGTGGTATAGATTCCTTGTTTTCTTATAAAGCAGTTATTCCGTGGTTTTGATAGAAAATAGTTTTCATGTTGTGCTAAAAGTAATAAGCATATTTTCTACCAAAGGAAAAATAACTGAATACAATCTTTGGTCACCCTGTTTATGAAATTACAAGTGTAAATTTGGATAGCTGCATGACTGAAGAGATGTGACAGTACTGGTTACCTGCTCTCACTGGAATAATTTTTTAAGTACTTGAAGAGCATTTAACTATGACTTAATTGTATCTAAAGACAATGCATAAACCAGTAAAAAATTACCTTCCTCCTATAGTGCTTCCTCTTTCTCTCTGTTCATGCAGATATCTGTCAGGCTGAACATTTTTTTTGTTTCCAAATGAACAAGGCCAAGCTACATCTTAAAAATAAGCTTTCCATCAAGTCAGCTTTTTCTACTGAAAAGGTTCAATGTATTTACAAGAATTCAGAAAAACTGTAATTTGAATATACTGGCAGGAAAACATCTGCCAACACACATATTTCTGATTCATGTCTAGAATCCAACATCAACTGTTGTTTGAGGCAAAAGCTAGGGGAAAAAAAAATCTAGATTTATACCAATCTGAAACAACTGGAACATGGTGAACAGAATCACTTCTGTCATCAGTGAAAAGGCAATAACCAATTTTATCAAGATAGCAGTATAAAAAAGCACAAAGATCATTCTAACAAGCACAGAATCCTACACAGATCAGTTAACTGAAATAGAAATTGGCAGACAAATCAAGATTTAATACAAGAAGTTCTAGTTAGAGACGAGGAAATGTGACCTCTTTCCTCTACTAGTTAGATTCCTGAAAACAGGAAAAAGTTACAGTGATGCCAGCAGGTCAAGGAAGGTGATCCTTCCCCTCCACTCAGCACTAGTAAGACCACACCTGGAGTGGTGTCTAGTTCTGGGCAGTCCATTGCAAGAGAGACATGGACGTACTGGAGAGAATCCATTAAGGGGCCATGAAAATGATCAACGGACTGAAGCACCTCTCCCAGGAGAAAAGACAGAGTACTGAAACTGTTCAGCCTGAAGAAGGGAAGCCTTAAGGGAGAAGGTTATCAATAGATATAAATACACGAAGGGACGGTAACACAGAGGACAAAGTCAGGCTCTTTCCATTGTTGCACAGTGACAGAACCAGAGGCAATGGGCATTAACACAAAACACAAGAAGTTCCCTCTGAACCTCAGGAAACACCTTTTTCCAGTGAAGGTGACTGAGCCCTGGCAGAGGCTGCCCAGAGAGACTGTGGAATCTCCATCCTTGGAGATGCTAAAAAGCCATGTGGACATGGTCCTGGGTAACTGGCTTGAGGTAGCCCTGCTTGAGCATGGGGGATGGACAGGATGACTTCCAGAGGTCTCTGCCATCCTCAGATATTTTGTACTTCTCTGAATGGATCAAACCCCTCCATAACCCAAGGGCAGTACTAAATACAACATCAAGATACTCATCCCTTGAATTTCTGGTCCATGAAATTGGAATCATTTAAATTAGCACTGAAAGTATTGATACCATGTTTTCTTCTTAATGGAACAGACTTCTAATACTTGTGTAATTAGTTACCTTATCCCACATAAGGGACAACACAATTACTCCTTAGTTCAGTAACAAGGGCATTGACTATTTGTGTATTTATATAAGGAAATACATTCAAAAACATAATAGATGCTAAAAAAATTATGCGCAATTTTTGTAAAGGCCACTAAACAATATTACCATATAATGCTGATATTTACAAAATAAAGAATTAGAACTGCAGTGCAGTTAGAACAGAGAAGGAAGTAAGAGTAAACAAAACATCACTGTGTATTCAAAATATCATGCACATTATAAAAGTCACAACTACTACTTTTAATTACACTTAACCATTTCAAAGCATTTTATTCATACCACGTGAACATGACTGATTAATAACACAGTTAAAGTAAGACAGAGCTACCTTATCAATTTCTCTCTGTGTTGCTCCTTCCTTTTTCAAGCGCTCCTGTTCCACACACTTTGTATTGTAGTTTTCCTTTGATTTCTGCAAGGCCTGAGTGATACTTTGAATATTTTGCACTGCTTCCAAAGTTCCTGAAACATCTTCTTTAGTCTGCCAAATATCACATGATTGTCAAAAACAAATAATTTTAATTTTAATGTTAACAAATCATTGGACATGCATAAGAAAAAATTAATAACCTTTTTATAAGCTTTGATTTGTTCATCTCCATACTTGTGAACTTCTTTTATTAGTTCTTGTAATCTCCGCACGAGATCCAAATGACAGCTTGCTAGTTTTTCTGTTGAGGTTTTGAAAACATCCCAAACTGGTGCAAATGTCCTAGATTGAGGAAAATAATACTTAATTTTCACCTGGATTTCTTTCTTTTAGTAGGCTTTTTTTTTTTAATAGTGCTAAAGGGTAATCAAGAAATTTACAGTTTACTTCTGTTCCTAAAATTGAAACAACCCCCCCAACAACTGCTATAGACTCATATTATGTTCCAAATGTACTTGGCATCCTATCTACTAATTTTTCTATGTTTTATGTTTTATCTGTATTGACTCTAATTAGTAAAACAAAGCAAATTTCATTTAATCCTCTCTATTATCAGGACATATTAATGCCAAATGGCAAGATGGTGCAAGAGCAGCTTAAAATAATCTAACACGTAGTAAGTATTTTTATGTATATATAATTGAACAGTGAGAACAAATCAGAAATTTCTTGGTTAGTTAAATTTGCAGTCATCTTACACCACTGCAGGCACAAGATGCAGACAAAAATACTGCCAAAGATGGATTTACTGATCAACACAGATGAACTGTATGGCACAGGAAGATAGGATCAATGCTCAGATTCAGATTTCTGTGCTGAACGGACTTCTCTAGCTATTCTAAAGATAAATTTCTACCTCAATTTCCTGGTTAATGCTGCTAAAAAAATCAATACTAATCATACCCTTTAAAGCACTGATCAAAGGTTCTGTATCTGCTTTTTAAAGAGTAGAAACAACTGTTTCCACTGAAAGATGAGATTATTACACATTTCTAGATGAGATTATTACAAATAAAAAAAATCTAGCTTCATCAAAGAAGTCTGAGTTCTCACTGGCCTAATCTTGCTGATGAAAAAGCATCCATTAATCACTCAATTTTTTTTATACCCTGTGTATAAAAGTTGCATTAAACTATGGAATGAATCTAGGGATAAGTCTCATTCTAAACATCTCTGAGGATAGATAGCACTCCAAAACCAGAAAAAACAGAAGTAAGTTAATTAACAACCACGTTTACGGACCATAAATTCTCTCTTCAATATAATTTCCATAGGCTGGAGAACACATAATAGAAGTCATATGTCTGAAAAGAAATCCGCCTTAAGCACAGGGAAACAGACAGTTTCTCCATGTTTGGGCTTTGGTCTTTTCATTCACAGTTTTAAAAAAATGTGCCTCATTTTTGTCATAGCTGCATTACATTTTGCATGGTTACCCAAGAACTAACAATCATTTTTAAAGGTGGCAAAGTTATGCTAACCTTAAACATCAGCAGTAAAATATTCAGAATCAAACTTGATTCTTAATAGGTATGCAGTTATTTATTTCTCTCTTATGTACAATTACTTACCCAAGTTGTGTGTAATTGCTTGCTGATTTGGCTAGTTTTGTCATTGACCTTGAATATGTCTCCTCTATTGTAGCCCTGACAAAAAAAAACATCAAAAGCATAACTGAAATTTTGAAGACACTTGAAGAGAATTGAATATACATTGTAAAGGTGAAAGACATAGGACTTTTTACTTTAGATGAAAATTACTCCATTTTAATGACCCCTCAAAACCTTTATGAAAAATTATATTAGTATATTTAAAAAATAATCTGAGAACCCTGTGACAGAACAATACAGGGAATGGAACAAGTAAAACATAGGAACTAAAGACTTGGAAAAGACAATTTCTTCCTTCCTCTTTGCTGTTCTCAATTGCCTTTAAAATTTTTTAGTAACAGACAGAATGAAGTGTCATAACAATCACCTGTCTAGCGCTGTCTAAGCAGAAGAGACTTACACAGCAACAAAATAAAATATATTTGTAATGAAAACATCACAATAAACAACCTGAATGCTTACTAAGCAGTCACATTAAACAAGATGTCTTGTCTAGTCTTATTGTAGGGGGGGTTGATTTTTCCTTTGTTTAAATTATTTGCATAGTGATATCTGAGTTTGGAAACCAAATAACATGCAGTGGTAAGTATTGTGTTCTACTTTCAATACTCATTTTTAAAGAAGATTGTCTCAATACATTCAGATTTATTTTGGAAAATTTCTTCCCTACACAAAGTTTTATTATATTTTCCTTCATTTGAACACACAATTTCACTTGTCTTGCAGAGATGCCAAAACCATGGGTCAGTACAGATTTCCTCCTTAGAGCCTCTGCTGGGGCAATTGACATGGAATAACCTACTGCAGCAGTGACTCCGTGCAAGTCCTTCCTCACCCTCCTATTATTAAAGGCACACAGTATTTTAATTTTCCACCCTAAACCAATATTCATTATGTAGTACCAATTTAGATTTAGAAGCATCCTGGATTTCAGTAAGTACTGTAACTGCCTTTTCTTGAAAAGATTGAAGCAATTTCTTTCCTGCTGCGTAATACCTTTACATAGGGAGAAAAGAGAATAAAAAAGGGAGATGAAGAATTCACCCCTCTCTCAAGTTATACTACAGCATGACTATAACCTGAGGTTTTCATCTCTCTTGTACAGCAACACTTTTCCAAGCAAAAAGAATTGTCTTGTGAAAATATGGAACAAACTAGCAGTACTCACCTGAGACAGAGAGGCACATATTACAACTTTACAAAATAACTACCCTATTAGTTGAAAATCAATTTGGAAAAGGGGATTAAATTGTAATACAGGATAAATAAATTACATCTTAAATACCACCTACTGTGAAGTTATTCACCACAAAAAACTTTATCCTACTTCCATATATGAATATACCTTTGATGATAAGAAAAAGTTTAAATTTCCGAGGTTTGGAATTCTTGATCACTGTACAACAGCAAGAACATACACATCAGGCAGAGGCAATGTGGTTTTTTTTTTAAATTACCATAATGAACAATATATTTTGATTATTCATAAATAACTTCTATCAAAGTTTTCTAGATTTTCTATCTTAGTGACTTATTTATCCTCCTTGTTTTTTAAATACAAGAATTCTGACCAAAACCCACATCTCTTCCTTAGACCAATTTACAGCATACTGACCTGAGCAATGTTCACGAAACTGGAGTTCTGCCATTTACCGCACAACATCAACATACATCAGTTATAAACACCAACAACTAGAAGATGCTGTTATAGACCAGCTGGGAATATACACCCACATTTATCCTATCAACTGACTTTCCAGAGCACTCTGATGTACAGGTAACACACTATGAACTCCTTAAATTAAAAAAAATTAAATTCATTTTCATCCATTTGAACATCTGTCTTTGCTTGAGACTTGCTTAACTTTTAAAAGTTAAATAGGAATATATGCATTGCCAATTTCATCTGATCTAGAAGATTCTTTTTATGATGCTTACATACAAATGGTACAGAAAAATACTAAAAAAACTCCTGGAGAAAAGCAAACATATTCCTGTTCCTACTTGGCTCTTAGATGAGCAGAGTGGTTTCTTACATATAAACAGTTATGGTACTAAATATACACAAAACCAAGATAGCTCACCTACAAAATCTTTCCAGTATTTAAAGGAAAAACGCCTATGTGGGCAGCCCAACCTTCTTATTTTCACTTCTTTAAAGACCAAAAATTTCTACATGTTTTATCAAGAAAGCATAGCCTTTATTCAACACCAGGTTGGATGGGACATGAACAACCTGATCTAGTGGAAGGTGTCCCTGCCCATGGCAGAGAGGCTGGAATTACATGATCTTTAAGGTCCCTTTAAACTATTCTATGATTTTAACAAAAGGTGTCTCTCTTGTCCCACCCAAGATTTACCAATACTGAGTAGACTGACTGCCAGAAAACCCTTTCAGATGACACACTCCTGAACCACACATCCTACTGCCTTTCAGTTCTTTTAGTACTTGACCAATAAGAAATACTCAAGAGCAAAACTGAAAAAGTGAAAATTGAATTGGTACTGACTCACTGAACGCAAAGAGGAAAACCTCTGCTCCTTCTAGCGATATCCACTAGGAATAATAGATACAGTATAAAAATATTATTACAAATTAATACACTTCAAACACTTTTGTTTTTCTCCAAGGGAACAACTTTACAATCTCAGAATGGTCTTACAGAAATTTTGAGAGAAAATTCTTAAAAAATAAATCCTTATGCTAACTATAATTATAAAAAGTTATCCAATATTTTATACATTTTTTCATTACTAATTCTGGAGAAAAGGAAACAGTACACTTCCCTAATTAGGCTACACATAGCTAAGCAGTAGTTTAGTTAATTGTCCCGAACAGTACAAGTAACAGAGATGGGCTTCATACAGAAGTGTCTTTTGTGCCCTAAGCAGTCTGTACATCCAACCACACTACCAAGAACACATAAGTACTCTAACTTATTAAAAGTATTACCAACAACTTGGATCTGTCTCTGCCTATCCAATAGTTTTCAGTTTTCACTCTCTTATATCTCCACTTCTACAAAAAAAATAAAAAAAGCAAAAAAGCTGATGTGTAAAAGGCATAGAAGGACAGATGTGAAGTTCAAATTTATGTAAGTTTAGCTTTCATAGCTAAGGGTTCAGAAAATCAGGTACACAAAAGTCAGAGCATAAAAACAACAGGGCATGAAATCTCAGTGACTCCTAAAAAATGTTGCCCATTCACTTAAAATGTCTTAGCAGAAAACAGTACTATAAAACAACATTTAGATTATCATCTGCAAAACAAGGAGGGGAGCAGATAATTGTGTGCAACATCTCTTAATTTCTCTGCAATAAACAAATATGCAAAATAGACCATGGACAAGACAACTGGACCATTGTAAAATACTGCTGAAATACTGTGCAATCCAAATTTTTTTTGAGACCAAGAATTTGACCCATGTGAAAAAATGTGTTCTACTGAACCATTTCAGTCTCCCACGACACTGACTGACATCCCACAGTAACTTCACAATGGCAGCAAAGGGCTTCACCGCCTAGATTTATCTCCTAAAAGGTTTTAGTAAAGTGAGGACACCAAATATTTGGCATGTCTCCATTTCTTAGAAACTAAACTGAATGCCACAAACTACTGGTAGCTTAGGCTATGACTGATCAGTGATTCACCCCCTCATTTGAAAAGAAGTATCTATTTGTTACTGTACTGGTTTTTTTAATTGCAGCCTGGCACACTCAGATGCAGCAGTAGAAGAAGGGTGAAGAATACTCCATGGAGGTTTAATATCCTGATGGGAGAAAGTCATTGGAAAGGACTAAACTAAAACTCTGGTCTGCATCACTGACATGTGTTTTCCAATTCCAGGAAGTGTTGCTCTTATGGAACTATACTGCAGCCTTATCAAATAAATTCCAGGGTAGCACTAAAATTCTAACGAATCTCAGTGACTTAATGCAAACTGAATTTTTTTTCACAAATCTTACCAAAAATGCTGTAAGATGGCTGCATATCTTTTTGGCACATCCTGATCTATGCACAGGAAAAAACATTTCTAGACTTCTCACTGAAGGATAATGTATCCAGTGTGGATCCTCATGTATTCCTACATGGTCATTAACCTTCATAAGTTATTTAAATGTTATTTAAACATGCCTGAATGGGGAAAAAAACCTGTCCCCTTCTTGACAAACCACAAGAACTAACTAGCAGAAACTTGAGCTGAAACATTTTAATATGTGCAAGTATGTGAAGCACTAAGCATTTCATTCTACCTGTGAACAATGTGATATCCCTCTCCTGAATCCAACAGAGAATTTCTCTGGAATCCTCTGTGGCTTCAAAATGCATTCTCTGAAATCAGGGATTCTTAAAACATAAGATTACTTGGGCTGTGCCCTCCTTCCAACAGGAGACTGCCCATCTCACAAGGACTCTGGAACTCATCCATTTCTACTTAGTGAAAAGGTTTTTGTTGTTTTCTCCAATTCACTTCGAAACTACACAAATGTCAGATTTGCAGTGGTTATATTTTGTGGAAATTTAAAGGACTTTATTTTTTTAACTGAGAACTACTTGAGGCCAAAACTTAAGTTTTGATCAAGAACTACAGAAAACAAAAGCTTTTTTTTGGGACATCTTCAACTGAAAGAAGCCGTCATTGAAACAGGTCCTCAATCAGTCCCTTGCAAGTATTTTCCACGTGCTATGTAGTGTCAGTAACTGAATGAAGACAAAATCCTGAAGCAAACATACAGTCAATTTTGTTCAGCAGGGAAATTCTTATGTTCAGCATAGCAGCAGCACTCTTCTTTCATGAAGAACTAAAAACAGGACTAGGTCGTCTGTTTTGGAACTTGTCACATTTTCAGATTTCAGTCTTGTTTCTTCCCTTTCAGAGAAGAAACGCTGTTATTTTCTGCATGCTATTTTCTTGTCCCTATGTATCACTCTCTTTCCTTTAACAAACCTTCTTGTCTTATTGTCTCAATATCCGAAAGTATAATTTTTTAAAGATTATACTAGCAGTTGCTAATAGCCTAATTCTACATCTATAGTCAAAATCTTTGTAAAACTGGTAATTTTTGCAACTTTAAATTATCTTTTTTCCTCAAAACAGGATGAAAAATTTGGAATAATTTAAATAAATTGCTGTACAACTAATTTGACGCCTCTAGATTTTTACTCTAGCTTTTTAAATGAAACTTGAAAAATTAGAAGCTTGTTATGAACTGGTGTTTAAGCATCCCTATTCAGTTCTAAGTGAATGGATTAAATGTAGATATTCCTGTAGGATATAAGAATTATATTACAGTTATCACTGATTTTTACATATTTTGCATGTTGCTGTTAAAACACAATGATAAACAATAGAAACCACAAACACTATATTAAAGAGATGGGATTACCAAGGATGAATACTTACCTTTCTCTTATGAAGTCTGCTAAGTCTTTTGTGGACAAATGTCCATGTTTCATGTTATGATAGAGGACATCAAAGCCATTGTTCCTTTCTCCCTAAAGATAAACAGAAAGTAGAACTATGAAACACAACATGCTTGAACCTACATGTTTCAATAACTGCTCAAGTTTCATGAAGTGAATTATTTCTAATGCTTCAGCTTTTTAACTGCTGTTAGCTCCTACTAATCCCATAAACATAAGCCAAACTAAAATCACCTCAGCAGCTACTACTACCCTTCTATCACATATTTCTAGGCTATATTCAAAGCCATTTCTTTTGTAGATTTCTAGCAATCTTGTATCCTTTCACTTCCCATCTTACTAAGTACTGTACCATCTCTTCAATCTTTTATATCTTTCATTATTTTCCATGAACTAAAATTCACACTTTGAAATCACTAGATATCCTGCTTCCCCAATTCATCACACTTAATTTTATCGTCTTCTGCTTTTTGTAAAACTGGTTAAACAAAAATCACTAATCTCTTCCTTCTAACAAGTAGCTTTCCTTTCTCTGTTCTCAAGTTTTAAAACATTTTCCAGTGAGTAAGGTGTACCTCTGTAATAGAAGTGAGACACTGCCCTAAACACTGATTAATAAACTCAGCCAGATTATGACCTCTGGCACTACGGTGGATTTCCACCTGATAGGAGAATGCAACAATAGAAGTGAGAGGAAGGCGGTGTAATAAATAATGGCCAGACTTCGCGAACGAAGAACCGGGGAAGGTCTCTACACCTTCCAGCCTGCGCACTGGATTTTTTAGGTGAGTTACAGTGTGCGCGGAACTGAGCCCACCCTTTAATCCTA
>JAYRBT010000093.1:46764780-46793095 GCA_036023395.1 Myiotriccus ornatus | reverse complement strand
GATGGGCAAATGACATGTGTCCTGAATTATTCCCTACCCTTAAGCTACTTGAATGAACAAAGAGATAGCAGAAGAGTGAAATGTTAAGTACAGAATAAGGCATTAGTGCAATGAACTGAAAATTTCAAAACAACGTACAGGCTCAATTCTTGTGTTTCAGGAAGAAGAGCTCCAGGCAGAGGAGAGGGAAAAATCAGTTTCATTTTCCTCTTAGAAAATATTACATTGATACAGCTTTACTTTAGAGGTGTGGAGACTAAATATCGAGTCATATTGTGTTCTTCCATTGTATCATTTAATTTTAACATATGCATGTTCGTTGTCACATTGACTACATAAGTATTATATCCAAAGCTGAAACAGAATCTTCTCTACCCAGGTTTTAAGAATGGTTACTGGTTTTTTTCTGTTTCTTGTTTTAAAAGCCTAGCTTGCATCTAGCAAATAGGTTTCAGTGTCAACTTTAACTTGTATTTGCATACAGATCCTGACACAACCTGACAAGTATCAAAATACAGTTATTTTAATCAAAGTTCATTATTTATATATTCATTGCAAGGAAAAGACAAAAAACTGATTTTAACAATACTCTCCTCCTTTCCTTTTCAGATGATAATCACTGAAGCATCATGATACATATCCTCCACAATACAAACATTTTGGCCTCCTTGACCTCAAAATAAAGCTACATCATGTACTGCAGGGAATCACATCAAGGTAAACTTTTTCATACTCCATATACAGCTTTCATTAAATTTCACATGGGTAAAGAAGCTGGTATCTATTAATGTATCTTACTTGGACTACTCCACTGGGGTTGACCGTAATCATGGTACATATGCCACGGAACGCTGAATCCTTTTCCTCGTTGTCTCTTATGTTTCTCAGAGAGGTGCACCTAACAATTTGGAGAGCAAAACTTAGCTAACTCTATTACTTTTCTTCAGTCAAGTCAGAACTAGATGACAGTATCTGATGGAATAAGTCACACTGATAAGATGATCTGAAACACAATTTTGAACACTGAGAAAAACATTTCTTGCATGTAATTTTTACTAGCATAATCCCATTAGGCTTCACCTCCAGAATCTGCTTTTTCTGTTACACTATACACAGTTAGAAAGTGTGACCTGTATTCCATTAAATACAAAAGAAACATGTATCTGAAATATTTATAGAAACTATCATTATTAGAAGCGGAACATAAAATATTATCGCAGTATGAATTATGTCAGATACCACTTACAGAACAGTTATTTAACTTTTACAGCAGCAAGCAAGCTATTTTATACGTAACAAATCTATAAACATATATATATTCCTTACAGCATTTCAAGCCTCAGACTGAATTTTAAATAATGCACACTTTAAATTTTACAGTATTTGCATGCATTGTATTATCATTCTGGTGGATTTTAAAATGCTCTTTCATAGTCAAGCTTTAACACAGCAAGCATGTGACAATCTTATCCCATGCATAAATTAGTCATTAGCCACAACATAAAGAATACATGACGGTGCTACTAAAAACTCACAAACCTGATAGGACAAGATTAGTCACATGGTTGGCAATGATTAAGGATTGAGATTTTGTAACCAACTGAAAATATATCTAAAAGTGAGATAGAGAGAAGAAGGAAAGAAAGAAAGAGAGTGAAGAAAAATGAATTAAAAAAAAAAAGATTGAATAATACACACCAGGGTCTTATAAACTGCTGTAGCATGGGGGCCACCTCTTGAGGACAAACGTAACCAAGACGACCAATTGTTATTGCTAAGGTAACGCAATCACGGTTATACACCACCAAACGCCAACCAAGACATGAGCAAATGAGGGGGGAGGAGAAAAAATAAAGAAAAAACAACAAATAACTCAGAAACAGAAACCAACAGAATCTGTGTATGATAATAAACATAAGATTTCACCAGTGCTGTTTATTACCACCCCCTAAATAAGAGGCAGCAACATATATGGTATACTCTCCATGGTAAAAGAAAAATTAAAGAAGTAAATGAGAGAACACCAAAAACACAATTTTAAATCCAAAGGCTTTCTGATGTAAGCAGTCATTCTGCCCTCTTCAGAGTAATCTTTTCCAGTAAATTTACCTACCATACATTTCAGAGTTTTTATTCAAATGTACTATTATGGATATTTTTGATTAAAAGAAATTAACCATTTTCAGTTTTAGTATCAAGTGTTCTATATTTTTTCCCAGGTTTTGAATTCAAGGTTTTAATAGATCCCATCTATCAGTAAAAATACATTTATGCATAAATACTTTTACATGGAAAATATTGTGGTCTGTCTGAAAATTCTAAGTAGATAAAGCACTTCTCAAAGAGCACCAAATATTTATCTTCATAATCTCATACAGAATTTAATTAAAAATGGTTGCTAATGCACAGCAACTGACAGCAGAAAATTAATTCTTTAATCCCAGTATTTCTTCTCTTCACAAAAGGTTTCCTCATAGATGTATAAGAATCTGACTTCTGATACCAAAGCATAAGAACGCATGAAAAGCAAAATTGCTTCATCACATGATTAAGTAGTTTGGCTCATTGTTCTGAGAGACAGACCAAAGAAAATATCATCATGCAAATGTGTTTTAATGGTGTTTGCTCAACTCACAGAAGATTAATCTTTAGAAAAAGGAGAGGGTGGGGAATAATGTATCAGGATTACTGGAAGCAAAATACATGAATAATACTAAAATCCAGCAGATTTGTATGAAGCAGAGAAAGGAAACCTATGTTCAAGGGACATACTATGCAACACTCTAATTAACAGGCATTTGTGAACAGTTTCATGAAACATGCAATAAAGCAGATGATGCTTTCTCCAATAAAAGTTTGGTGTAGGATATACTAGTCTGATGCATATTAATTTCATGAAAGCTGCAGGTCCCTGTTAATATACTGTTTTGCCCTGATATTACTCAATTTCTGTATGCAGTGTCTAAAATGTTTTACCATCTTATAAAATTGTACTTGCAGTGCACTTGCAAATGAAAATACAGTTTTATCCATAAATTCTTACAGCTACAGCCTGTACAAGGAATAGTAACCTCTGTCAAAGTGTGTTCTCATAATTGTTTTCATAATTAATTACATAGCAAGCGACAGCAAAAACAGTAATTTTCTTGCACATATTAGTGGCACACAGTAAAATATCCCACAACAAACGTATATAAGTACACCACACTCAACATTTATTTGCAGTTATCCATCCACATTTAAAGGAACTATTAAGAGAATAATAAATAAATAAGTAAATAAATACATAAATAAATAAATAAATAAAATAAATAAAGGAAAGTTAAGTGTCTGGATGCTTCCAAAAACTCTCTTAGCAATGATGGAAGCAAACATTTAAGTACTGGATGCCTCTCAGTTACAAGTATTACACATCCATCAGTGCAGAGGAAGGAAGTCAGGGCAGGGGGCAGGGGTAAGGAAAATTTATACTGATATACTATTCCATGGTATATTTCACAACAAGTGGGTATTTGCTCCAAAACTACATTTTCAAAAAGTAGTACCTATAATATGCCGTACAACTAGGTCATTTTTCCTTCAACTTCACCTTCCATACTAAATGGGAGTTGAGGAGCAGAGAAAGTGCAGCTTTTAAGTTTAGAGAATACTGGAGGAAAAATATGCAATGAAAAATCTCTCTCCAAATTATCTCTTGCTTTGCTCAAAAAATAGAACTGCACCATTGCATTTGCATAATTTTCAATCATGTCAGGTATAACAACTAAACTGTCATTTTCTTACAAGACAGTTTTCAAACAGATAAAAAAAAATTCTCAGTTAGTGAAACAGTTAAACCATAAACCCATCAAATTATCAATAAATTTTTCATGGAGTATGGAAGGTGCTTGTCATACCAGAACATGCCCTCTATAAATGCAAAAGAAACAAGCCTCAGAAATTTCAGTTCAGTAAGGTACTTGAGGATTGCTCCCAATTTGGAATGCAAAGCTGTGGACCAGAACATAAAATATGCATGCCATTATTAGACTTCTTTTCAAAAATTTGTTATTAAGTGAACAGGTAATAGAAATTAAATATACTATAATTTCAGTTACAGGCAGTAAAACTGCCATCACAGATCTAGATTTTTGTGTATGATACTACAATTTTATCTTAAAATAAAATACTGCATTTTTTGTAAATTCAAAGCGTTCGTTATTTGTTTTATATATGCCAATGACATTTGTTTCCAATACTCGACATCTATATACAGTACACACGTAAGGACATGCGTATATCAAAATCAGGGAAAAATAAGTCTTTAAGTGCTACTGCATACATTTGTCATAATTAATGCATAAATAGAATTGGAAGAATAATTAAACAGATTATAAACAGATATAAAAATGCTATAAAAGGAAAAATCAGTAACTTTTAGAATCTAGATACATGATATGCTGCAAGACTGAGACTTGTAAGAGCTTCTGCAAAACAGAGTTGCTTTTGCTTATAAAAGCCAAATATATAGCAAAAAAGTCAGTTCTGGTGTGGTTCCCCTATGCAATTTTAAAAATAATTATTAAAAAAAATCTCTAATTTCCTTCACCATGTACAGGTAATTTTTTGGGTACCTGTGTTCTCTAACAACGTCTTTGGTGTGTTGGGTCTGTTAATTATTTCTACAAGCTGATGCAACACCATTGGAATATAAGGCTGCATCTCTATACCTGAAAAAACAAAACAAAAAAAGAGTCAGAAGAAAACAATAATTAATATCCATAATCTAAACAGAATGCATACCCTGAACTTACTAACAAGGACAGGGATCTCAAATGCAATTTAAATTTTAACATGAAATAATCACTAAAAAAAAAAAAACACCCAAAATGCCCAGACACACAAAATGCTAAATGTGCACAGATTAAAGAAAAAATTAAATCTTACCCATCTGGATAGAGATTTCTCCGATTGCCCAGGTGGCATTGTTACAGACAGAAATGAATTCAGGGTTTAGGTTGGTTCCCAAAATTGGCATGAAATCAGCTGGAAAGAACAACATTTTAAGATCTCATCACACAATACAACCATCTTGTACCATTACTGTAAGATCATGGAGGGGGAAAAACAGGGGTTTAAGAAAAAGATAATGTAAGCCTATTTAAATGCTTGGAAAGTGTTATCTGTGAATTAACAAGAGCTATATTTCTGCTGTATATCAGATTAACCTGAAATTTAGAACCTAAGCAGTTCAATGCAAATCTTTTCAAATTATGCTTTTAAAATCTTTCTAATAGGCTTTATCTTTATGTAACTCTAGAATCTTCTTTCCCTCCTTCCCTTGTTTAGGTGGAGGGAGAGAGGGGAACAGAAGAAAAAAAACACAGCTACAACTATTTGTGGTTTTATAATATGGTTGAACAACCTCAAATCATCTGGATAGCTGGGTATTCAGCCATGCTAGATAAAACAATGAAGACTAGAAGGCAATCACAGCTTTGATTAAATTAAAAAAAAAAAAAGAGTCACAAAGGTAATTATAGCATCTGCCAGATAAAACTTTAAATTCCAAGCCTATTCAAGCATTCATTTGGCAAGTGCATGTTAACTATATCTGTGGGAAGACAGAGCAAATATCATGGAAGTGCATAACTGATGCTACTTCTCTACTGAAATAAAAAACAATGCAAAGAACCAAAGGAAAACCTATCCTCTAGCCAAGTTTTTTTCATTTATATATTATATATATAACTTTCCTTTATAATAGAGTCTAGTAGAACAAAAAAAGCTCTAAAAATTAAGGACAAAAAAGAACCTTTGCACTGTTTAAAAAAATAGAACCATGTCTTCTAAACGTACCATTCAAAGGACAAAAGGCTACAGACAATTGCTGATAAAGGAAAATAACAATGTACCATACCATGAAAAGACAACTCACAGAACAGTGAGGGAGCTTAACAATGGCTAAACTAACATCTCAGGAATTTGTAAGACAAGTTGTTTAATATTAAAAGAAACATACCGATGCAAGGTTTAACATGCTGAAAACAGGCCTTTGTCAGATCCCCTAACAATGCAAAAGAACTCTGCCGTACCTCAGGCATTTTGTCCTAAAGAGAGGAAGAAAAAAATTACAATTCTAGAAGAGTTTGTGATTCTCTGAATAAAGAAAATCTTTGGATCAAGTAGATGACTCATCTCACCTGCATGCATTGGTACATTAGTGTCAGGATATTGCTGCGAGCCACTAGCTGTTCAATGTTGCCTCCAAGTCCTTCAGCTAAACCACTGAGTAAATCAAGAGCCACAATCATGAAATCTTTATCTGGAGCCTCGTATTGGTCTGGCTGAGCATTATGCAACTGCAACAGATAAATACACATTTTCAAATTATATTAGATTTTCTCAGGGGTATGCATAAAAAAAAGTTTCCAAACTGCATGTTCATTTAGATATTCAATATCCCTGCAAACCTGTAATTTTACACAGTTAATACACTGGTTTAGCAAAGTGACATTGGAATAGTCATAGTAAAATACCATGGCTTGTGCAAGTGTCTTCTGCACCAGATTTACACAACGCTGGTACACAGGTTCACAGTATGGAAGAAAGCCGGATTGCAAGGCAGTAGCAACTGACGACAGGCACTGGAATTAAAAAAAAGAAGAAAGAGAAAACAGTTACCACCCTTCCTCACATTCCTGAAGTGCCTTTTACTCGGGAAAGGTAACTTAAAAGATATTACGATTTTATTTACACCAACATGTAACTGATTAAGTAAACACAACCTATAAAGGCAGTACTGGTTAGCTGAGGCAAGGCAACTATCAGCAAGTTGTTACTCACTCCTGTACATGTTGAGAAAATTTCTCAGCAGCAGCATCTTCTTAGAGGTAGCCAAGAAAATGCATACAAAACCAGTTACGATAATTTCAGACGGCACTTACACTAAGCTGCAATATCTTGACCATGAACAAGCCCTAATATTACCTACGAGATACAAAACTAATTTTTCTAAAGGTGTTTTCCTGCTTCACACTCAGAAAGTACAGAGAATAAGACTACATGGTCTGGTTCATACCTTCAGCTTGTCTGACAATAATTTTAATGGAGGGATGAAGGGAAAGAAAGGAGAGAGAAGACAAGAATAAAAGGAGGATAAAACATCTCTTTTCCCCTAAAAGAATCCTATCAAAGAAAACACTCCAGAATGGCAAAAAAAAAAAAAATCTAAAAGATTTCTGCTAAACCAAAGGACAGTTCCTCAGTCATAAAATTTTCTTACTGCAGTCAGGATATTTTATTCATAATGGGAAATAGCTAACACTGTCAGATTTTATAGTCATATTTCCTAGAAGGAACCTCCTTAATAGAAAGTATAATTCCTAAAATAAGTTGACTAAAAATATCCAAATTTTAACATTTACCTCTAATAAAGGGAAGAGATCTTTATCTTCATCCTTCAACATGTTCCACTTCTGGATTAATGGAGGCATTAGCATCTGAATATATTCCTGTTTAGGATGAAAATGCATGAGCTGCTAAAAAACTGCATACTATTTTATTTCAAGTTAGGTAAGAACTGAGATATATTCTACTTCTTCAGAGAAAAAAACCCTCTATGTACTGTAATTCAATCGTTGTTGCAATTCATAGAAGCATTTTTATATTAGGATTTCCAATTTATGTCTTGATATTTTTTGCTAACACATGTAAGTACCTTCGCAAAGTAAATCCCTTCCTCCAGGTTACAGTATAGCTACCAGTTTCAGTATAGCTACCTGGATTATTACAAGTTTAAGTGAGTGCCTCAGGGCCTAAGGAAACATTTTTACATTTACATTCTGGCTCTACATCTGCCAACAGCTTTTTTCAATCATTTTGCATTGCCCTGATGCTATGCTATTCCCCCAAGTTCTGAAACTTCTTCCTCAAGCAACTAACCATCCGTGAAGAAAGTAATTTCCTATGCCTCCAGGAGGCACTTACCCCTTCTGCATAAAGCTGGCTTTCCTGCCACTGCACAGCCACAGTCACAAGGACATTGAGCAAGGCATCTCTATAGTGCTGTTGCTCCCAGAAGGCATATTAAGAGCCAACATGTCCAGCATGGTCCAAAAATACAAAATTCAAACTGACTAATGAAAGTCACACCCTTCTCAGGAGCTGCCATTTAGCTTCCTCCTGGTACTGTCAAATGTCAAGGTGGCCAGGCTCAGAGAGAGACTGAAAAACCAGTCTTTGATGGTGTGGGGTCTCAGACAGCAAGTAAAATGCCATAGAAACAACTAAAATTGTTTTTATCTGGGGTGTCTATGTCATTTGAAGCACTATAGAGAAATGAAACAAGTTTCAATAAGCATCATAAGATGCAAACATGTGACAGGTCTTCTACAAATTAATACATGTGCACTAAAAAAACCAAAATCCTATTACATTTGTTTTTCTGTTATCTGTGTTTTGACCAAAGAATTTTGTGTTTTTATATAAAAAACAAATGCCTGTCTCACTCTTAGATGGCAATTTCTAGTGATGATGTCTCCAATTCAGTGGCAAGACACATATGCAGAGCAGCTTTTGTAACTTAAATCAGTTACCAAAAAAAAAGTGTGATCTATATTGATATGTATATCTCCTCTGAGCTGAAAAATTCTGAACACGAGGAGAAAATCATGATGAGAAGCACATTTCACACACTATCATTTGTTTACTTAAAATGGCAAATATTTGTGTAGTGGGAAAATTATGTGCAGTCTATGTATTTTATCTGTTAATATTCAGAATTATTGAAACCTACAAAGAAATATCATCATTTCTGGTTTATAACATGCAAAACACACTACAAATAACACTGAACAAGTTTTTCAATTATGATGACTGCTTTTACAGAACATATGGTATACTCACTGGTTTATTTAGATGATGTCCTACAGAATCTGCTAGAGTTCCTATAGCATCATAAAGAATGAGCAGGTTTTTATGCTGGTATTTACTAAATGCGAAGACCAAAGTGTCAAGTATATATGCAAGATAAGGAACAAGCTCTGTACAAGCCTCCTCTTCTAGAGTAGCAAAGGCACTGAGGGACAGTAAAACAGGTCGGTTAATATCTTGGAAAAAATAAAACAAGACCCCAAAATGCCCTACTTCAACTATTTCTGTTGAAACATAAAACTGTCTTCAAATTCATCCAAGATATGTTTTCAAATATGTATTACTTAGATAACCTTGATCTTTTTTGACTGAACACAAAAGCACCCATAAGGATTCATCTCATACATTGCAATGAACAAAATTTTAAAATACTGCCATAAAATCCTTTATGTATACACAGGAAGTCCCCCACCAAAAAAAAAAAAAAGGCATTAGTACATAAGGTACAATACACTAATTGTTAAGTAGAAGGAACCATACCAAAAGTTAAGTTAAAAATGGAAACTATCTTCATGTACACTGTAGCTGCACCTAGAGACCCTGGTGCTGTCATGCCAGTACAATGCAAATAGCCTGTACTCTCAGCAGTTACTAAGTAGAAAAACAGATACAGAAAGACGTGAAACTAAAAGCCAATACAGAGGATGAACCATTTTAGCCAGCCTTTGTCAAAGCGCACATCATGGAAACTTTGCAGCTAGTCTACCGAGTGTTTGAACAGCAGTGTTAAGAAAACACATCCAAAACAAAAATTTCCACACACTAGAGATGCTGCTTCAGAGAAACATTAATCAAAGGAAAAGAAATGAGCTATTGAAAATTTATTGGCCCAGCTTATGTCAACAAGATTATTATTAGCCTGTTCCTGTACTAAAATGCATGCATTACTGCATGAGGTGAACACTTGCATGCTGCCAAATACAGAAATGCCTTTTTCTTAACATAGTGGAACTGCCAACAGTAAGTGGCTAGTATTCTTTCTTTCTTTATTACTTTATTATATTATTATGAAGTGTATTTTTTCAGAAAGGCATACAATGTGGGCAGGAAACATTTTTCAGTGAATATCACTTTGGGTGTCATCAACAAAAGGAGCAGTTTCTCCACAGTACAGAAATGAACATTAGACATCTGCTACCAAACAGTAGTTAGTGACAAAAACATACATTGTCTTACGACTAATCTTCAGTTTGGCAGACATTAACAATCTCTGCAACTAGTCACTGTTGGGATGCAGCTTTTTGTTGCTGTCCAAGAACATTCATTTTATTTCCTCTCAATTTAGAAAGCTAGTAAATATGTTTTGACTTGTAATGGCTCTACATCTTCCTTACAGTGAAGTTTCTCAGGCAGTTTATTTTTTAGCTAAAACAGTAATTTTAATGAATTTCTGCTCTAAAGAAAGTATCTAAAAACACGCACTAAGTCTGATATCAAACTTTTAATTAAAAAATAAATAAGGTGTACTACTATTTTTAATATTTCCATTCTATATTTCTTATTACTTTGTTTCCATGACCCATTGTACATCCTTCATAAGCATCACATGAGGTTAGGTAACAAATACAACACAGCTGTGTTTAACTAAATGCCGCTTTTCAACTGTGTTTTAGACAAGGAAAGTTTGAACAGAAGTAGGGTACTTTTCTTTGGGGATTTTTGTTTTGCTGGTTGGTTGGTTTTTTGTTGCTTTGTCTTTGTTTTGCTGTTTTGTTTGTTTTTGTTTTGGGGGGTTGTTTTGTTTTTTGTAGCTAAATAGAATTAATAGAACAGACACTAAAGCTCCACAAATTTCCTAGCCCAATGCTTGGAAGGGTTTGGAGACAAAAAGGAAACTCTGTTTAATACTCAATTCTTACTAAGTACATTTCATAAATTCATTGTATCTGTTCTCAGGCACGGATACATTCACCCTTTTTGTGCAAAGCTTAGCACAAGAACTGTGAACTCACCACTCTCCTTAGGCACTACTGATATTTGGGGGTTGATGTTATCATCATCATCATTATTATCATTATTACATGTTTCAAGTGTTAAGAATCTGTTCAGATGCAGATATAACTCTGCTTTATGAAGAAACCTTCTTAAAGGCTTGCTGTGTACTCTCTGGTCCCAAAAAACTGACATGCGCAAATTTTATTTGATGAGCTACCTGCACAAGGGATGCACCCATTCCCATTTCATTAATGTTATGTGCACTGATTAAGCCTTTTTTTTTTTTTTTTTTAATGTAAGTAGACAAGGGGAAGAATGCAATCTTATCTCCCAGGATCTCTCTTTGAGAGAAAGTTAGTAACTTTTGAAATAATCATAACTCAAATGTTTCCGTAATGCTGAGCTAAATACAAACAGTACCAGTACTCCAATCACAGGATAGCTTTCCACTGAAATCTGTTTACAGGCATATTAAAAAAAGCCAAATCTCTCATAAATGAAACATCATATACTGAAAATAAAGAAACATCACAAACAGCAAATTTACTACAATAAATTATTTAGCTTGGTGTTTCACATACTCTGAAAACAAAGTAGATAAGAGAAATACTAATTAACTTTTTTCATGTTATTACAACTTGGGAGGAAGTTGTGACTCCTCCAGAAGAAGTTGCCTTTACTCCATTTTAAGAGAAAGAAATACATTAAGAGCTAGAAATGGAGTCACGTATTCATTGATAAGAGCATGAAAAATAGCTTCCCATGGAAAAAAAAGCAGTGTCATGGATTTTTGCTTAAGCTTTGGCTTACCTGCAGGCAGCTTCTTGTACTCTCTTGTTGCTATCCAAGATACGCTTTAGCAACTCAGTCATTAATGGCTTCAAGTATGTGTCTGGGGGTTGACTAACGACCCAGTGTGCATAGCGACTAAGAGTCCAGCATGTAATGGAGCGCACAAGAGCCTTTTTGTCAGAGAGGCACTGAATAAGGTGAGGGATTAGCTCTGGAAGATATGGAATCATACCCTGCATGCAGCCTAGAAGGAAAAACACGGCTATTGCAGTACCAGAATTAACGAAAAGTTCTATTGTTTTCTGTTACCTTTAAGAGACATACTTTCACTCTATGAACAATATGCAAAGTTAACAGTTATTTTCACAATATACAAAGCAAGTCTACCCAATTTATATAAAGTCCTAAAAAGAAACCCTACATAAACAATAATTTAAACGTCCAATTAAACTTACATTAATTTCTATTACAATTCTACTTCAGTGCTTTCTATTACAATTCTACTCGGTCTCCAGAAATTCTGCTTTATTAAATGTAGTATAGCAAGTACATTCAAATACAATGAGTTTATAAAGCTTGAAGGTCCTACATCAGTCTACTCAGAGTAAGCAAGAAAACAAGTAGAGAGACTCTGGCTTGACACCAAATCATCACATTAAAAAAGATTCCTTAAGAAACTCAAATTTCTTCGTGTTTTTTTCCTAATATCACACAAATACTGACCACCAATAAAAGCCACACCATTCAAGTAAGCAAGGGCAGTAATACACTGAGATTTGCTAGAAATACTAACTTTCACTTTACTTGACTTAAAATGAAAACCAAGTAAAAAGTTTTCTAGTAACAACAAAAAAAAAGTAGGTCCATTAGACTGTGTGGGAAAAGAAAGATAATCCAGGCATGGACCCAAATGTACTTTTCAGCCTGCAAAAGATGCTAATAGAGATGCTGAAACTTCAGGCAAAAAGCCGAACAAGACTGTGAGTAAGCAAAAAGGAATGGAAGTTATTCTATTTTTATTGGGGAACCATCCACAAAAGGCAGCTTAGGGTACTGAAGTCACTTGAGTGGTCTTCTCCATTTCTGAAAAACATCTCTAAAAAAATATCTTCTACAAAATCAAGGTAGCATTTAATGAGAGATCAACAACTGTATGCTGCAGAGTTAAGCATAAAAATTATGTAATCAATTTAGCCTCCTAAACATGCATAGATTTGAAAATTAACAATAAAATAACTGCAGTCACCTACTAGTAGATGTAGAAATTAATCACTGAAACTAAACCAGCTAAGAACATATACCTGTTTGCCTAAGTAAATTCACCTGATCCGCTAACCTGATATGCACTATTGCCTTACCTTCAGCAATTGCACCAAGAACGAGGATACCAGATTCTTTAACTACCCACTCAGGGTGGAAGAGCAATTCCTTCAACAGGGGCAAGATGTGTGGCAGAAGTTCATCTCGAAATACATTGGCTAGGACATCTAAAGCAGCAGCAGAACATTTCCCTGAATGGAATTAACAGTGTTAAATCTCTGCTTATTATACAAATAGTTGTAGTTAGGCAATATAATCCTTATTTTGAGCTGCCAGTGGATTCTCAGTGCATTAGGAGGAAAGATACTTCCATTTCATTACAATAACACAGTGATCCACCGTGCTCTGATGCAAAGCCACAGATCTTTGAAAGCCATTATTATTACAATATCAGTTCCTTCTTAATCTCTCACAGTGGATCACACTGGTCTCATCAGTAAGCAATACTTCTTATTGTCAAGCTGTGCTGATGCTTCCTCTCTCTGTTCAAATTGGAAGTCAAATATAGAACACTGGATAAGAAACAGGGCACACAATTCTGATTTTTAGATTACAAAAATTTTCTGAAATCCAGATAACATATGCCATTACAGATTTCTAAACTGCTCTGCTATTTCTCTACCAGGCTACTATTTCTGAACAACTTCAGCTTTCTCACCATCTTAATCAAAACTGTGCATCACAGGGCACCTTATTTTTTTGAGCTATCTTCTTCAGAAAATATGTATTTATTTCTGCAATCTCTATATATAGCACTGACAAGAACAGCACTAGGAATCTAAAACTCTATTTTTTTCCCCCAAAAAGCAGCTTTACAGAAACAAGCATATTTGCACTCATATTTTCAACAACAACAATAACAGTTCTCCAGATACATTTCTAAATTGTTTAACCATAATCCTAAAGGTACATTCACCTGTTGTGAAAACTTGGCCACTTGTGTGGCCTTGGAAAAAGAAAAATGGGCTATGTTCAAATCTCAAAACATTAGTCCACAATGAGGTTGTTTGCAGAACATATTCAAATCATATTTGTCAGAATTTCACTAGCTCTTTTTTATCACTGAACTTAAAACCAGTTTGTGGCATTTTCTTTCCTTACAACATGGCCTCTTAGCTGAAAGGTCCTATGACACACACAGAGGCCACCAGAATTCTGATTTCCTCACAGCTATCTCCTCTCTTCATAACTAAGGTACTGTATTCTGTCAGAAGCAAATTCTTCACACAGAAAAGAACTACTAGTAATGGCCATAGGTAGTAAAATATTCACATGGGGAAGAAAAAACAAACCCAAAACAAAACACAAACCAATTTCAGAGAGAAGACTGAAATTAAAGAAAGCATTATTAAGCTTGCTTTCTTTAACTAACCTGCCATATAGAAATTAAAAACTAAGCTTACAGATGGATAGCTTTTGCCAATGCAGCTACAAAGTCAAAATGTCATTTGAAAAACTTTTTGTATTCAAAACCAAAGACTCAGTATTCCTATACACAAACTCCTCTTCTTACTGTGGTTTCTGTATTATGCAAGTTGATCTGTTTTAAAACATTTTACACATTACTTTGACATACTTAAATTCCAGTCAGAAATAGTATCATCATCATCGAGTTCATCATCATCATCGTCATCATCTTCAATACCATCTTCTTCATGTTGCTGAGCCACTGTCTTTGAACGATGAAAACGAGGCCTTATGTCCTGCTCACTGTCTGGAATAGCTTCATCTTCTTCAACATCACCCTGTCATCAAATTGTTTTATCAGATAAACTAGTCCAACTATACTGATCAAGGAAGCTAACAATGTAGTTTTAGTTCAAGACTTCGTAAATATATAAAAGATTCACATCCCACTTGAGCTACCCAACTAACAAAATGCCAGTGCTCCAGTGTTCTACTGCGGCATTTACCCAGAAGATTCAAGCAAGAGACCTCACTCTTATCCACACTCACCCACAAAGTATCCTTCTTGTTACAAAATTACTCAATGGCAATGAAATAGAAAGAAATAAAAGAGAAATTCTTGTACACAGACATATTCTGAAACGCAGTCATGGAAAAAGCCATGTATTCAATCTGGAAGGCATTAGCATTAATTCTCAACATTTTTTTAGGCTGCATTCTTGAAGTAGTTCATGGTAATAATATCCCAGTTCTGCCTAAATTGGGTGGGACGGAACTGGGGCAAAGCAGGAGAGCCACAGTTTATTTTCCAACAAACATAGCAGCAGTTGCATTTAGTATTTGGAACAGCATACCTTGCCCCAGAAAGCTAATTCTCCATTGAACAGATGGTAGGCCAGATCTACCCATTCTGATCTGAATCATTCTGCTTTATAGGTCAGAAGCTAACCAGCTATTCCTCTAGAGTAAATGAAATTGATACTCACCTTCAATAGAATAATATCAATCTCTGAATATTTCATACCATTTACCAGCACAGGTATCAGCCTACAAAGAAATATTTATGTATGTTAAAATAACACACAAAAAGGCAAGCCAGCTTTGTTATATCGGCCATAATCTTGGTTGTAACCCTCACCTCCCAACCCAAAAGAAAAACCTTAGCCTTGTAACAAAAGCTAGTACTGAACCAAGCTCCATATCATAAGATTCATCAATATTTTGTAATGAAAAAAATGTGTTAATTTCAAATTACAAACTTTCAGACAGAAGTAGCCAGATGGTGCAACTGATGAATTTGTTCTGAAGCACCTTTCAGAAATTACATCCATAGGTTGTCACTTTATTTACTTGTAGATGAAGACTCTCTCATTAGTGTTAAAGATAGAGGCCTAACTACATTAATCTTTATCACTTTGTGACTACTTCTGTAAAATAAGACCCCAACATTGCAGAGATCTTGACTAATCTGTATTAGGTTTTACTTCATTATTAAATTGGCTATGGGACTCCAACTCTACAGATGTATAGCTAAAAAAGTACTAAGGGAAAAAAGTAAAATATTCCACATAGAAACACGTTCATCACAACAACAAAAAAATCCGTAATATGTGTTACAAGCCAAAAGAAGCTAATGACAGTGGATGACCCAGCAACAGGGACAGACTTAAACTTGCTATATTCTGCAGCTGAGGATGACTGTTTTTGAAGGTGCAAGGCTTGCACTCATGCTCACCCCCTGCACTGGCACATTACCTTCTAAACTGTGAATGAAGGAATAGCAATTATAGACATTATCAAAAATTCATCAGCTTTTCTGCAGCATACTTTGAGAAGTATGCATTTTATAAGAAAGGCTACAAGCATAAAATGGACAAAATGTTAGATACCACATAAACATGTTTTAAGAAAATATTGTCCCATTTTTAATTTAGTATAGAAAATTTTAAGGTTATCAAGTATTAACTTATATAGCTCCCTACTCAAAGAGAACTCCACCAAAAAAAATTTGCTTTCAACACACGTGGCATTGAAAGATCATGGGAAAAAATGTAATATTATTCTTATTAATTTGTTTTTCTACAAAAAGCCTCTAAAGTTTTTTTTTTAAAATTGACTATAGTGGTGTTGCAGTGTCAATGTTCATGTAACCAAAAGAGGTTTAATACTAACAGTTATTAACTATTAGTGTTGTATATATTATATACTGTATATATTATACAGTTACATACTGTAGTTATTAACTACATAATGTGTGTTTGGAATAGGTGGACTCAGGAATGGTGCTATCATTCTTTTACTTTTTGAACGACAAAAGTAGAAATTAGGTATGACCATTTTAAAATTTAAAAATCATTCCTCATAACATTGGTTCTCTTGTTTTTAATTCTATCCCTTCTCTGCTACAGTGCTGTGTTCTAAACTCAGTTTTCTACTTTCTAAATTGCTTATGGAAACTGGACTTTTCCTTCCTTTTTTTTTTTTTAATTTACTTCACAGCTACAGTGCTGAGAAGAATGTGTCCCTTCAGTCTGTCATTCTGTTTTTCCATTCAAAATCTTGAGAGTCTTAACAACTTTCAAAAATCTTCCGTGCATATATGAGAAGAAAGAGTATTCATTTACTGGCAACACTGAAGAATTAATTTCCTATTGTAAAAGACTTCAGATTAGTCTGGAGAAAGTTACAAGCACTGTTGCAGACATGCAGATGTTTACACTTCACATGTGGATATTCACTCCCATTCAAACAAATTCTATAACTGAGGCATAGGATAACTAGTTAGAAAAACTAGGTTTTGAAACTTACCAGGCTGCAGAAGTATGAAGGAACAAATTCTATGTGCTTTCTTCAAGTTTAAATTGCAATAGTAACTGATATAAAATTGATTTCTAAATCCAGGTCATATCATCTCATCTTATGCACTTTTAAAAATGAGGAACTTTTCACACAACTATGCACATAGAAGCATTGCACAGAGATGCCCACATCAGCAGTAGTCAAGACAACATGTTCATGGTACACCAGGTATTACAGGTAATGAATGTCACGTGCAGATGTTTATTTGAGTGTAAGTGCATGTTTGCATCCATGGGAAGCTTAACAGCTTGTTAAATTTGAGGTAAAGCACTACGGTGACACAGTTAAGTTGTTTCTGGAGTTCACTGGGTCTGAAATCTTCAGAAGTCTTTTCAATTATACTGTGCACAAGAACTAGCTGTAGAAAAATTCATCTAAATATACGGCAAAGTAGATACAGTCTCTATAACAGAGTAACCAGGAACAAGTCAACTGAAGTTTTAAGTTTAATGAGTTGTAGTTCTTAATACTTACTTAGTAAGATGCCGACATAATACATCTTTACAAATTGGCTGTTCAGCCAAAGTCAGCCAAAACTCACAAGCCTCCAAAGCCACATTTTCATCTTGGTCCTGCGTCCTTTGAAGCATGTACTACACAACATAAAAATAAATTTAAGTTAGAACTTTTTCATTACTAGCTCAAAGAGCACCTCAGCTGTATAAGATAACATGGCTTATCCTTATTATGCTCAACACATCCAAAAAAGTGACAACTTCAATGTGTAAACTGCGGCAGTACCAGCATCAGCGCTACATTTTAACACAATCTTCTCATTTAGGGTCAAGCAATACCTTGACTTTGATCCCAGTCATTCTGGGATAATTATTTTAATGAAGAATAAACAACTGCCATATACACTGCCTGTCAAACACAGCATCAACTTGGCAATTAGATAAAAAGAAATTTTTGCAATCTCAGTCTTGAAGGGAGAGGAAGAGTAGGCAAGTGCAAGAGTAACATAGCTGTTCTGATAAATGGTTTTTATTTGTTCATACTTCTGCAATGCCAAAGAGTGGAATCTGCAAATCTGAAAATGTGACTCACCTCAACTATACTAATCATATGAGGAAGAAGGCGATCCATCCGTACTTCCAGCAACATTACCAGAGCACGGCAAACATTTTTGCGTACTTCAGGCTCCTCATCACCAGCCAGTGCAAAAAGATTCTGTTAGGAAACAGTAACAGTTGAAAAACCTCTATTCCTCAAGTTCAACTTGTATTAAAATTGACACTGCTGGCAAACTACAGTATGCAAATATGTACTTCTGTACTCGCCTACCCCACACCTCAGAATACTATTTTATTTCGTAAAGCAAATTAACTCTTCACATTCCCAACATATTTTACACATAACCATGACACTGTGTAGTATTAACACTGGCACAGTACTTCCTGGATTTTTTTTTTCCTCCTGATGTAAATTCCATCAGTAAACAGAGAACTGTGTCAGTATGTAAGAGTAGCAAATCAAATACTCTAGATAACTCAGAATCCTTCTCATCCATGTTTAGTAGCAGTATTCAGACAAATAGGCCCAGTGACATGCACCTTACAGGACAGGTAAGAGACAGACTGCTGTCATGACTTCTGCACCTTTTCACAGCAAGATGTTACCCTAGTTATGAAAATGAATCGTCTTTCAAAATACATCTATTTTTGGGGCTTACTGAGTGGTTAACTCTGAGCACAAGCACACAGAATGAACTTTAATCCATGGGGACTGAAGCTAAAAATGGGCAAACAAAAATGGGGAGTTTAGGGGTAGAGGTGGTTGCTAAACATAGTTCAAAGCTCTTGATAAATCAGATATGTCACTTAACTCCAAGAATACACACCCACCTCAATAAAAGAATCTATGTGCAACATAAGAGCTTGAGTTCTGCTGATGATAAATTGATTGACGCATGCCACAGCATGAGACCTACAAATGGAACAGTTAAAATATATGTTTTTATGAATTAAAAACATTTTTAAACTGTACATAGGCATCAAAAACATTAAACAAATACCTTCTAAGGGCAAGAGAGAATAAATCTACTCATCTGTAGTCTACCCAAGCAAAATTATAAAATCACATTTTAAATACTGTGTTATACTCTGATATACTTAATAAATATTTTAAAATAAAGTATTCAGTAAAAAGAAAACAGGGCAGGATGACTATGGCTGGCACATTTGTTCTGAACAGTATGTAAGGATATTCTTTTTGGGCATATTATGACTGTGATCTTCTCAAATATTAATAATTCCATACAGTCAACATGGTGAAATTTTAGCATGACCTTCTTCGCTGTTAACTTCCTTTGAAATATTTTTAGAATTTAGTGAGACCGGTATGTGTCAGCAATATACCTATAGCTTAGAACAAACACACACTTGTAGTAGGATACATATTCGTGGTAGAAACATTCTAAAAAATAAAGCACTGTTATTCTATTTCATTTCATGTAAAGCCATTACTTACAGGTCTTTTTCATTCTCAGTCACAAAAGTCAAATTCTCAAAGGAGAGGCACAAGGCAGAACTACCTCTAATGCCCTTTGAAGATTCATTACAGTATTTTTACTAGTGTAACTCTAAACTTTCATTCTGTTCAAACATTTCTTGGAAAACTGTCCCATAAAACATTGTTCAAGAATGGTCTTTCGATGGATTTAAATATAAAGTATTATTGTACTGACACTACTAGTCCTTTTCATACCTCAGCACGGTGTACTCAAACTAGGCTATGGGTCAGCAGGTAGCCTGCTTTAAATCTGAAACTGGTTTAACAGTCTCAAAGCCAAGAACCTTGCAGCATAAGAAAGAAGTGAGAGACTGTATAATGTAGTAAGGAAAGAAGCATGTTTTTTTCATCTCTCACAGCTCCAGAGACGTATGAGATTAGCTCAGTTGGTTAGAACATGATGTTGAGAACACCAAGGTCATGGGTTTGATCCTTGTATGGGCCAATCATGTAAGAGTTGGACTTGAATGATTCTTGTGAGTCCCTTACAGCTCAGAATATTCTGTGAAACTTACTAAGTTTTATCTTTCCACAGGACCAAGTTCACACTTCGTTACATATTGTTCTTAGTGTGCATCTTTTATCTCTAAATTTCTAAACCATATCAGAATCCTAGCATTATATATTCTAAGTTATAATCTTCCTCTCAGTCTTTGCTATCTACTACCCTTGGCAATAAAGAATTGCCACGTCCAAGTTGTCAAATCTTTCAATATAATTTTCCAACAGGAGTTAAAACACATTTCACAGAATCACTAAGAATCACAGAATGGTTGAGGTTGGAATGCATCCCTAGAAGTCATCTTGTCCAATCCCCCTGCTGAAGCAGGGCCACCTACAGCCAGTTGCCCAGGACCATGTTCAGCTGGCTGTTGAATATCTCCAAGGATAGAGACTCCATCACCTCTCTGGGCAACCTGTGCCAGGGTTTAGTCACTATCACAGTAAAAAGGTGTTTTTTAAGTTCAGAGGGAACCTTCTGAGTTTCTGTTTGTGGCCACTGCCTCTGGTTCTGTCACTGGGCACCACTGGAAAGAGCCTGGACGTGTCTTTTCTTCCTCCCTCTCTTCAGGTATTTAACACACCCTGATGAGTCCCAGCTCTTTCCTTTGCTGGACTCTTTCCAGTATATCCATGTCTCTTTTGCACTAAACTGTCCAGAAACTGGACACAGTACTTCAGGTGTGGCCTGACCTGGAAGATGAAGGGAAGGATCACCTCCCTTAACCAGATGGCAACACTCAAGCCCAGGATGCCTGTTAGCTTTTTTTGCAGCAGGGGCACTCTAGCTACTGTTCTTCATAACAAATACTACAAATAACAACTCAATTCTGGAATTTTTCTTCTATGCTGTTATTTTGGAGAGATTTAATATAGTTTTATAGTGAAAAGATCATGAGTCCATTCAATTTGATTCAGGTGAAAGTTCACTTAAAACCAGAACTTTTTCACCAAAACTCAGAAACTTATCAGTGAAAGAATTTTTTACTCTCCTATTGCTAAAGCCTTTAAAAGGAATGCAAAATTATTATTTCTAATCATAGTATTAAGTACAACCCCCAGAACTGAATTTTTCATAATAATATGCAAAAACTTAAAAGAAACAATTTGATTTTCAAAATCATTGAGAGGTGAGATTGTTGCATTAAATAAGCAGACAAACATGGAAATTACTGAGGCATGGAATCTTTGTTGATCTCTGCAGGATTATTTAAAAAAACTAAGTAGGTTTTAAACAGATCTACAAAATAGCAGCCTTGCTGCTCATATAAATAAAGTTTAAACATAAAGTTTACAGTAACTACAAATATATTACATAAACCTACCGTATTTTTGGACTGCTGTGCTTGAAGAACTGCAAGAACTTAGGTATCATGATATTGAGTGGCCGGTCCAACACATCACTATCTAAAATTTCAGCAGAATCTTCACATATTTTCTGAAGAGCGCCAAAAGCACCCTGTTTAAAAAAAAAGTAAATAAATAAATAAAAAAAAATCACATTATGAATAACAACAAATTTCAGACTTCGTATACAATAGGTAATTTCAGCACAACACAGTAAATGTAGTTAGTTAACACTGTAAATGCAGTTAACTAAATATAGATTAAACTGAAATATCCTTAAAGGCATTTTATTTAAACCAACATCTGCCAACTCACAAGCTGTGTGAGTCAGTAATGGATAAGTAATAAATTTAGTTTTATTCCGTTCATTCAATGCTCATTTATTCAATTATATTTTTTAAAATGTTTAAAAGCTAGCTCTTATTTGATAAATAAATAGAATGGGGCAGGAGTATCCAATTTAATTACATATATAAATGTATTTCCTTTCATGATTTGTTATGGGGCAAAACAGATGACACTCAATTTGAGCTTCATTTTCAAGCGTTTTTTTTTTCTTTTTCTGAGAGAAAGCAGCACCAAAACACCACATGACAGCATAGCATCTTGGACCATCAGTCATCTTTGAGGATCACTTTATACAAAATGTTTCATACACTTTCATGGAGACAGTATCAAGTAATTCAAATGGAGTGATCAAGCAATCACAGATCACTTTCCCGGATTAAGTTACAATAAGAATGAACACTACTTTTATGTAAGAGAAAATTCAGGGTCAACTTAATGCCGATGATGCCTAAAAGATTAGGCATCACAGAGTAGTAACTTCAGGACACTTCTCAGCTGAGATATGACGGCTATCCATCTGCAATCTTTTCTGCTTTTATGCAAAGAAAACAAATTCAATTGAATGAACAGTAAGAACGTGGACTGCAGGCAGGAAAAAAGTATCAAACTGAGCCACTGTTCTTCAAGGAGAACACATGAAGACGTATAAGACACACAGACATGCACACAATACTATACATATACAAAGTCTCTGTGAAGAGAGATAAAAATAATCAAATTCAGATGATACTCTTTAATTTTCTATAAATCTCCTTACCTCACAGGTATTGTAATCTTCAGAATCCAACAGGCTGCAAAGCTTTGGCAAGAGTTCTGGCCAATTCTGTAATTCCCCTTTTGAAGCAATGGTTGTTATCAGAATGCCTAAAGGAAACAGAATAATGAAGGAAATGAGATCTCACGTACTTTCACATTGTTCATATCAATTTTTCTTATTTTTCTCCTCTCAGATATCTTAGAACTTAGAAGATTTCTTGTTTTGTTAAAAACTGGCATGCATAAAAAAAGAAAGTACATTTAATTGCACATGTTATTTGAAGGGATTTGAAAAACAAAGGAGGGTTGATCCTTCCTGCTACCATGAAGGGCTCAGACATTAGAAATCAAGCACAAAGTAATTTTATTTAAGGAAATAATAATTTACAACATTTATACACATACATACATACATACATACATACATACATATATATATATAATTAAAACATGGCAGGGCAACTTTGGCTCTAAATTTACTAACCACTGTACAGATCTGAACCTTCAATATAGAATACCCACTTAAAGTCACCTCTTCTTAGCGATGATACAAAAGCATGAATGTGGCAATCTGTCAAATAAACTTACAACTGAGTGCTAAGTTATGTGTTCGCAACTTTACTGTGCCTACACAAAACATTAAGGACACATTCTAAGACCAAGATACCTAATAAGAGCTTAAACACTTAGGCAGGTCATCCAGTTATGAACTGTGAGATCCAGCAAACAGGTCAACCCAGGGAGTCACTAATTCTGTTTCCAGAAATCCCAAGAAAAACTAATTCGGTGACAAGAACTGGGAAGGCAGGTTATAAAACTAGGGCTGACTTTGTATGAGTTCATTTTGCCTCTACACAAAATGAAACAGGTAGCATAATCTGTTCTGCTACTGGCAGTTACTTCTAAGGAATATGAACACAGAATTGGATATTATTACAGCTAGTAATCTCTCAAGTGAGAAGTGATGGAAAAAGCTTCCCAAGCTTTTTCATTGAGCTAATCAGAACAAATCATTTTTCTTTGGAATAAAATGTTAAAATTCTTGTTAAACACACAAGAATAAAGGACAACATTACAGAGCAAAGGACATTCTGGACAGGACACACAGCAACTAAAAAATATTTTGCATCATGTTTCCTTTAATGCAATAGGCTGGAGAACCCACAAAGACAAAGCGCAAAAATTAAGACACAAGCCAAATACAATTTTACAGCTCCTGAAGTAGTTTGTATCCAGTTCTCTTCATAACTGCAACTGAATAGAAAAGATTCCCAAAAGCCTATGGAGATCTATGGAGTCTTAAAGACTGCATTTTTCCTGAATATTATTATCATGTAAAGAACATCAGATGCATTACTAGAAAATACTTATCTTACTGATGCTAGCACTTTTCTTTTACAAAAATAACAAAATAAATTAACTTTGTTGCCTCCTAGTCAAAGCACTTAATTTGCAAAATTGTCTCTTTAACTTAGATCTGGCACAAGTTTGTTTGTACGTTTAATACAAGTTCACAAACAAACAAAAGAGTGAAATTCCTGGACCTGCTGGACATGTGACACAAATTGTATTACTAGTCTCAAAGGGCTAGGTAGTTTTAGGAAAAGAGTTGGCTGAACATCTTTTCAAGGTCTTGAAGAGTTTTCAGAAGATGACAAATAGTCTGGCTGTATTTGTAATATGTCCAAGCTTTCACAGCTGAAGGAAACTATTGAATTCAAAACCCATGTTCAGTGTTTTTCCAAAAGGCCTATTCCAGACAGCAACAGGATAAACTAGGAGGAAATACTTCCAGATGCATAGGCAAGAAGTGACTTGAGGCCACTGGCCCTTGCAACAGAGATGTATGCAGTTCAGATCATACATGCCATTAAGAACTTTCTGTACAGATCTGTGGGAAAGCCATTTAACACTCTGCTAGTGTTTTTGAAATGTTGAAGAGACACTTTGCTGGAGACAAAGCGAAAAAGAGAGTAGTATCAGACTACCAGGACCTTACTGAGAGGCAACTGTTATTGCACTTGACACTTTGCAAAAAGTTTTAAGAACAATCACGAAGCAGCCACATAAAATTAAGTTTCAGGGACTTCTGTTCATGCTGGAAAGAATCTTCATGGTCTTCCAGTGAGCATCTTCTTCCAGAAGTGAAATTTTCCCCACACACCTGCTTTATTTGGCCAGCAGGGAACAGAGACACCAGAGAAAAGACCAACACCTTTGTGGCTTTCTCTCCAACATTTCAGGCACAGAAACATGGACATCAGAAGAATAATCAAAGTAAAGAAATAAATCAGTGTAGTAGCCTGAAGCTTTTTGACAGCTTTGGGCTAGACAAGTCCCTGCCTGACCATCATACTAAGCTACAAGGTTAGGAAGCTGAAACAGAAAGTCTTTATAAAAAAGATGGTCTTTGGTTTGTAATTATCTTCAAAACAGTATTACAGAATCTATTGATATTTCACTTGACAAATGTGAAATCTAACTAATATAGGAATGGGGCTAATTAAGCAGTAAACACATGAGAGAACCAACGCCAGAGGGATGTCAGAAATTGTTAAATACAAAAGCTTACTCATCTTGACAACATCTTTTATATCACTGTTTCAATTACATGCAACCCCAGTTTACAGCATCAGTTCAACAATGAAAAATTTAACATAAAAACAAAGCAGCTGTGCTTCAGTACTTTTATGCTAATAACAGGACAGGGAGGAGGCTGGGGTTTTGGTTCTTGGGAGACTCTGTAGCTCCTTACATTGATTTCTGAACTCCTTAACTATTAAAAGCTGAATTTTCTAACAAAATTTCCCCTCATAGGGCAATCATTAGCTTTCTATTACCTCCTGCAGTGAAGCTCTCCAGTCCTACTATTACTCTTAAATGCTCAAACTATTTTTCCTCTTTGTTTATAAGCAGGAGCTACACTCAGGTCATGCCTTAGACTAGAATTCTTAGAAAGTTTTAAGAACAGTTGCAGATACTTCCAAAAGACATGCATTTATATCCTCATAAATTTGTGGGTTCTCACAAATGCAGCTTGAACTTGAATCCATATTTCAAGACTAGCACACAGTTTTAAAACCTGTACCACACAGCACAGAGAAGTTACACTCTGTTACTCTTTTGGGGATTAAAATAAGGATAAGCTAAGTAAAGATACAACAATGTGCAGTAATCATCTGGTCTCAAGTCACAGTTCTAAAATCAACTCTATTACCATGCTCATTCTCCTCAACAAGGTGACTTTGGAGGACAGGATTAATCAGCTTGCCTGTCTTGGCCAAAAGGTATCAGCTTTCATCTGGTTAGTACTAGATGCTGGAGACCACAAAGAAGAGTGAATCCTGCATTAAATCTTCTCTGATTCTTTATTTTGATGCACTCGCTCAGCTTACTCTCAGAATTCCTGAGATCTTATCTGCAATTGGCTCATTAGTGCTTGAACTGCAAAACCCCATACTCATCAAAAAGAGCAGCTCTAACTTGCACCTGCCAACTCATGCTATGAAGGCAGTCTGGGTAGGTAGTAATATATTTACACCTAAGTAGTACCAAGAAACAAGCAGGTACCAGACCAACATCATTACTAAGAGAGATGGCTGCAGAGATCCAACAATTCAGAGAGTGCAAAGCACATGCTAAACAGCAACTTACACAAGCACACATCAGTTGCTATCATCTTCAGAGTTCATATATGCTGAAAAATCCCTGCAAGGATCACTTAAAGCTGAACAATAATTGAGCTACTAATCCACAAGCACGTCGTACCAGGAGAAATTAAAGAGTAACTGCTTGAAAACAAATAATCCCTGCCTCCCTCAAAAAATCACCTCACAGATCATCACCAAACAACCCTAAGATAGCAATCCAAGTGGAACTGCAATATTTTCTTCAGTCAGCTCCATTGTAATCCACTGAAAATTCCTATGAATAAACAAGTAAGAGTGAATCTTCTACAGCCTGAAATCCAAATGTACCTGCCACTCACAGACATTTTTCTACTATCACTAAGAACATGGAACATTAAAAAAATTCATAGTAAAGCAGCTTCACAAGTGACAAGACAGCAGGAAAAAGCTAAGAGATGAGTATTTTTCTCTAGTCTATACTAGAATGTCTGGAGAAAGAATCCTATAGGAAAAGAATCCTATACAAAAAGCGAAGGATTCTAAATGAACAGTAACTGGTAGATTATTTTATAAAGAGTCAGCCAATACAAGCTGAGTTTCTTTCTGAAGTGATGCCCGTACCCATTTTCTCGAGAGTATTCAAATATATATTTTATGGTTTTTTTAGTTTTTGAGCAGAAAAAGAAAATTACTACAATACTGGAGAAAATCACATTCTCAAACAGCACACAGAAAATCAACTTTACCTTGAAATAAGTTAAAATAATACAAATATACATAATTTATGAAAGATGTGTACCAAAACAAAGTATTTACAAAAGGAGAAATTCGTGTAACAAAAAAGAAACTTCTCACTGGAACTAGATGATCTTTAAGGTTTCTTGTAACCCAGACCATTTTATGATTCCATGAAGTTCTGTACACCACACTTTATCTACTATTTTCTGACAGAACATATTTAAGAACAGAACCGCCTTATGTAAATGTCTTATTCATGGTACGATGATTCCCTGAAAGGATTGTGCATGTGTGTGCATATGGGCAATGGAACGCAGGAAATCAGCTAAAAGAAGTGTTTCCTTGATGCAACCAGAGTACTGAAGTAGTTAAGTCAGACCTTTACCATATTCCTGTTTTAGGTCGAGAAGCTGGCAGCAAGCTCAATTTTAGTAGATTCAAAGAGTCTTACGTTCAGTTACATTTCAAGAAATATGAACTGAATTGCTGTATTAATTCTAAGATAATAAGAATCAAAAGTGTGACTTTTTATATTCCCAGTTAAAAAAAAATTAAAATATCATGAAATGTACCATTAAAATGTGATAATTATCAGAAGCAAACAGTTTTAGAAGTTTAATATAATAACTGTTTATGTCACTAGTGCAGCTCTCACCCATATCAGTAACATTCTCGGTATGAAGAATACAGCAGTAAGAGCAAACTTACCTACAGTAGCTCTAATTAAGGGGGAGGAATCACCAATGTTGTTCAGACATTCACTTTTAATGAAGTCAGTTACCCCATTTGGAAAGTTGTGAAAATGTGCTTTTACGTTATTCTTCAAGATAAGACCGCTCAAGGAACGTGTTGGCTCATCTGCAACATAAAGTAATTACAGTCAACCTTCAATCAGCTCACAGGAATAAAGCAGATTTCCAGAACAATGCAAAAAGATTAAAGCTTATACAGAGATATTAATCTTCATTTCCCTATCTCTCCTTGCAGTTACACCCAGCAAAGGTTTCCAGGTTCAGAGTACACAAATGAGAGGGCTGGGCAATCACCAACCATATGAAGTTCAACAAGGGAAGGTGCTGGATTCTACACCTGGGATGGGGCAACTCCAGATAAATCTACAGACTGGGAATGAGATGCTGGAAAGCAGTGCCATGGGAAGGGACGTGGGGGGTTCTGATCGAGGACAAGTTGAATCTGAGTCAGCAGTGCCCTGGCAGCCAGGAGGGCCAACCGTGTCCTGGGGGGCATCAGGCAAAGCA